>JAJHZJ010000170.1:2954519-3159990 GCA_023548195.1 Bettongia penicillata ogilbyi | reverse complement strand
TCTTCACAATAACACAGAGAGGTAGGTACAAAGGGTACTATAATTATCTCCACTTTGCAGGTAAGGAAAGACTGAGGTAGACAGAAATTTTATGACTCAGCCAGAGTCATGCAGTTAATAAGTGTCTGAGGTTAGATTTGAACAGAGGTCTTCCTGATTCTGAGTTGCACCAAAGGTCTAGCACTCTATTGCCCTCCCTTGGCTTCCTTGATGTAACACTTTCCATGAACTGATTTTCTACTAATCACATCATCTATGGAGAAGAGTTGTCCATTCTCCTCCCAGTATTCTAGTAGGAACACTGATGAAATGAAGCATGTCCGAAGAGTTCAAACAGACTCAACAAGAATCTGAAAACCCAAACCGAGAACAATAGAAGAGCCTGGAAGTCTGCTTTTGAAGAAAAGAAAGCTTAGGAGAGGTAACTTCCAACATTCCATAGGCTTTCCTTGTGTCTTTACAAGGGAAGAGTCAAGTAACAAAAGTTATAGGAAGATGGGGTTGGGCTCACTCAAACTCAAAGAATTTTCTAACAGTCAGTGTGCTTTTCAAAACAAAAATGGGCTATCCATGAGATAATGAGCTCTCCATCAAAAAGTATTCAAGCAAAGGTTGGTAGACCAGCAATATTACACTGGGAATTGGTCACTTAGTGTAGGCTGAACTAGATAACCACTTAGGTTGAAAAAAGCTTTGAGATATGAGGGATGGGCAGAGGGAATGGATCATGATCATTGCCTTAAATTGTATTCAAGAGTCTGTCATGTGAAGGAAGGATTGGATTTCTAGGATCTTGAGCTCATAGGTTTAGAGCTCCCTTAATTTATATGTGATGACACACTGAGTGCCAGAGAGGTTAAGTAATTTGCTTGAGGTCACATAGGTAATAATAACTCAGCAGCTCCTGTTTGGCCTCAGAGGGCACAACCAGAACCAATGAGCCAAAATTTCAAAGAAGTCAGTTGAGGTGCAGGAAGAATCTCCTACTGATTTCCTCTTGATTTCTGGCATTGGAGGTGTTCAGGCAGAGGCTGGACAACCACTTATCAGATACATTATAGTGGGGATCCACCAAGTTCTAACTCGAAAATTTTACGATTCTGGAAGTGCAAAGAAATCTGAAAAGAGCTTCATTAAATAGTATTATCCTGGTACATGGCCACAAAGTACTTGTCAACTTGTTGACCAGTGCAATGAGGAAAAACACAGAACCAAAAGACCAGAGTCTACTTACAATCTTAGGAGAAAAAGTGAATTAGGATTAGTGGTCAAAGAGTCTTGATGGGGGTTTAGAGAAGGAAGTCATACTTGTTCAGATATTTTAGTCATTGAAAATGATTAGTTTCAATGGAAATAGTTATTAAGCAAGAACAGCTACTTTACTGATGTTTAATGTTATTCATAATAAAATATTAAATTTTTGAAAATAGAGAAAGAAAGGAAAAGTCCATCAATCTGGCCAAGTCATTGTAACCTTCAGGTTGGAGTTTTCAGTAGCATGGGGTCAGAAGCCAGATTTCCAAGGATTAAAAAAGGAAATGACTGCAAAGGAATTGGAGGCAGGAGGTATATACCATGTGCAAGGACTTCGGTCCCCGCAGGAAGGAGAGAGATTGGATAACAGCTAAAGGAGTACCAGAATCAATGAAAAGTTTGCTGTTGCTTTTGTTTGGGGGATTTTTTTTCTTTAAAGATAAGAGAACTCTGGACATGTTTAAGGGCAGAGGAGAAGAAGCCTGTGGCAAAAAAAGGGATTGGAAGTCTTAGAAAGGGAGAAAATAATTGTGGAATTGAAGTCACATGGATAAGGTTTCGGTCCAAAGAACAGTTAGAGGTCTTGGCTCTAGAGAGAAGGAAAAAATGTTTTCTCTAAGACTGAAGGAAAGGATGAAAGGATTCACATAGAGGATTGTGATATTTGGAAGTACTGTATATGTGCTACATATGAGGTCAGCTGCTAAGAGTCACTAGGATATAAAGGACAGAAAGGCGTGTGATGAGAAGGAGAAAGCACAGAGAAAAATTGAGTGCTTAAGCACAGTGCATTCAATAAATGCTGGATCGATCTGTCTAGTTAGCCAGTCTGTCTGTCTGTCTATCTATCTATCTATCTATCTATCTATCTACCTATCCTTCCTCTATCTATCTCCTGTCTTTCTATCTGTCCTATCTACCTATATCTTATCTATCCATCTATACTATCTATCTATCCTGTCTGTCTTTACCTATCTATCCATCTATCCTGTCTATCTATCCATCCATTCTATCAATCTATCCTATCTATCTACACTATCTATCTTGTCTACTTATCTATCCATTTACCTTGTCTATCTAATCTATCTATCCACCCTACCTACTCTACCTATCTATCCTTCTATACTGTCTGTCTATCCATCTACCCTATCTATATCCTGTCTGTCTATTTATCTACCTACCTAACTACCTAGGGAGTCAGTTGTTTTGAGAAGAGGAATTCTGGAGTCTCCACAGTGGAGATTGAGCAAGAGATTATAGGGTCATCATTTTAGAGCTGGAAGATACCTTATAGATCATCTAGTCCAACTTCTACATTTTAGAGATGAGGAAACCAAGGTCCCAAGAATGTAGTCACACAAGCAGTGAGTAACAGAACCTGGAGACTGAACACATATAAGACCAAGAGTCGTACTCCAATGGATAAATGTTCAAAGGATATAATAGAGGCAGATAGGTGGTGCAGCAGATAGCACTCCAGGCCCGAGTTCGAATTTGGTCTCATTTACTGGCTATGTGTCATTGTTCAAGTCTGCCTCAGTTTCCTCAGCTGTAAAATGGAAATGATAATGATGCTAGCTATCTTTCAGGGGTTGTTGTGAAGATCAAATGAGATAGTATTTGCAAATTGCTTAGCACAACGCCTGGAGCATAGTAGGTGAGCTAGCTAGTTCATATATCTGTTAGCTATATAAATGACAGCTTTTTTCATTATGTGAATCAAGGGTTCTCAATGAAACAATTCTCAAAAGAACTGCAAACATTAACAACCACATGAGTGGCTGCCAGAAATCACTAATAATAAAAGAAATGTAAGCTAATTTTCACTTACCCTTCCAGAATGTCATTTACAGACCTTTCTTCTGGAATTTCTCCAAATCATTTCTTATCCTGTCTCATTCCTGCTACAAGTGAGCATGCATTGCAACCCTGAATGGTATTTGCTTCTCAATAAAGCCATTTTCTGAACTGTATTGACTTTGAGATCCATGGGATTCTTTAGCATTGATAATGGGAAAGGTTTAATTAAATCCTCACAGGACCCTACAAACCTTACAATCCAGATGTGGAGAAGGCTCTTGAAAGAAGAGGAAAAGTAAAATTGCCTAGGAAAGTCATACATGTGGTTTAAATTATGTATCAATATTATAATATCTATGAAATTGAACCCTATTCCCAAGGGAAGAAGGGGGTAGAGAATAGAAGGAATAGGCAGTTAAAAATAACCCTCTTAGCTTTAAAAAAAATTATCATTCTTAGATCAAACACACGAGGATCTTTTCATCCCCTCACTACGGGCTGGTGCTTCAATTTCAAAGGCAGCTCGGTGTTTCTGATCTGTTATCAGTCATATGGATTCTGTACACACAGAGAAAGCCACTTCAGTCTAAGCTGCTGCTGTCTTCAGCACAAATGCCAAGTTAAGGAGACTACCCAGCAAAAACTGCACTACTCACAATCCAGCTGGGTGGAGAGGGTGTGGAATGGGAATCAAGCAGCGAGGCCCCACATACATGCATTCTCACATGCACACATATATACACTCATAGAGCTTTACCCTTAGATGCAGAGTCTCCTGAAAAAGACGCCAGGACTCCTAGCTCAGCTTTTGGGTTGTGCCGTTTGGTCCGCCTTCATCGCATGGGGAGGGAAAAGGTGAGGTGGAGTAGGGAATTGAGGTTGAGTTTAGAAGCTGTTTTGTCCATGAAACCAAGACTAATTCTGTTTTCATTTCATTTCACTCGTGTGCATTATAGCTCCATATACGTACTAACTGACCCACCCCCAGCCCCACCCAAAAACAAACACATAAATAAAAGCTTTCCTAGAAAACATTTCTCTTTCAGAAAACACTAGGAAACTTTTCTCTTTCAGGACCACTGCCTAAATCACAATTTTGAAATAATAAATTGAACTCACCAAATTGGTGGCTCATTATTCTTAAACTATTACTTTTCTAGCTAGTTTAACATCAATAGTAATACAATGGACTATAATGGGATAGTCTAAGCCCGGGTTTTTGGGGGGAGAGTTGGAAGGGGTTGTTTTTAGTGCAGTTTATATCACACATCATAAATGCAGCTCCATTCCTTACTGAGAGTAATAAGGAAAGAAAAGTTGAATTGAAGGCCAATGAATATTGGAATGGAGCCACGCATGAAATATTTGTGTCCATTCAGCAATTCCTGCAGTTTTCTAACAGTTTTTAATTCAAGCCATCGTCCAATATAGCCCTAACGCCCCAAAACCGTTTAAGTGAACCTAATTTTTTTCAAAACAGAAACATAACCCTAACAAATCAAAGTTTTATCTGTTCCCCCCCCCTCCCAATTCAGTATTCTTCAAGATACAGCATGATGGAGAGGACTGATGACTGGCCTTGGATTTAGGAGAATCTGCTTTCAAGTCATATCTCTGACACACACTTACAGTGCGACCTAGGAAAATTCACTTAACCTCTCTTGGTTTCAGTTTTCTCATCTATAAAAGGAAGAGTTTGAACTAAATGGCTTCTGATGTTTCTTCCAGCTCTAAATTTATGATATTATCTAACAAGTTGCAGATTGGTCGCAATCTGTATTGGTGAAGGGAGTTCCCTGTGTTAATGAAATCACAGAACTTTCTTCTATTCATTCAAAAACATAGTCTGTCCCAGAAAAAACAACCTAAATTGCATATTTTTTTTTCATTCTGTCTGTAGGCCTCAAACCAATTTCCCCTTTTCCTACTGAGTTATTGTTCCAAGGCCAACTCCTCCCCAAATTTTAGGTGAACGTGTTAGGACTGGGTCCTAATTCCTCTGGGTCTGAATGAGAATTATTGGTTTCATTACAATATCACCCTAACACAGAAGTTCCCTACCATTTTTTACTTGAAACATTTTGTGGAAATTCTCTAATTTTGCAACTTGAATCATCCCTCTCCAAAAGTTATCCCCTTTCTTTTACCCCATCCCATGCTGTAAGTCTTCATCAATGAGCAGAACCCCCTGGAGGCAAGGGTGTAGGAATGTCCACCAAGACTTTTAGAATGGGATAGTGGGGGAGACAGAGCAGACTAGCAAACACTAGCTTCTTTTCTCTCTCAAGCTTTCTGTCCTCTTTCTCCATCACCTTTACTTCTTGCTCTCTGATGCTCCAAATGTCATCTCACAAATACCCAGTCCTTCTTGTTATCTTTCTCCCATATCATCCATCATCCTCAACCGTTCTTTTTCTCTATGTTTGCCATTGCTCCCTCCAAGCCCCACCTGCTAGGGCAGAGAGCAGCAGCAGAGCTCACCCTTCCCTCCCTTCTGGCTACTGCCACCCAGTCATTTCTCGTTCTGTCTGTTTTTTTCCACTCACAAGCTCAAGAGTCTTATGAGAACACAGATGTTTGTAAAGCACATACCATTCTACCACAAGCTAAATAACACCTGAAACATTGAGTAAGAATCTTCTAGGTGTACAGCTAAGTGGTGCAGTGGTTAGATTACCAGGTCTGGAGTCAAGAAGGCATATTATGAGTTCAAATCTGGCCTCAGACATTTAGTAACTATGTGACCCTGGGCAAATCACTTAACCCTGTTGACCTCAGTTTCTTCACCTCTAAAATAAGATGGAGAAGGAAATGGCAGAACATTCCAGTAACTGTGCCATGAAAACCCCAAAAGGGGTTATGAAGTTGGACACAGCTGAAAAATCACTCAACTGGGCTTTGAAGGATACGCCTCCACCTAGCATTTTAGAACAAGTCTGTTTGCCTCAGTTTCCTCATCTATAAAATGGGTTAGAGGAAGAAATGGCAAATCAGTTCACTATCTTTGCCAAGAAAATACCACGTGGGGTAACAGAGAGTCGGACATAACTGAAATGACTCAACAACAAAAAGTTGTTATCATTCTTTTCCCTTTGTATCAACAATATTAAGGTGTTATGTGATCAGAGAGAGAGTTTGGAGAAGCCAGAAAGCAAGTAGGAATATCTTGGTTGCTCTTTTCCACTGCAACCCAGCATGGAAGCCATATCCTTTTCAATTTTGGAAAATCACAAGTAAGTCACTCTTACCAAAAAAAAAAAAAAAGCTGATAATCAAGTGTGGCACTCAGTCAAAAATCAAAAGTCATAACCTGGCATTATATGTGGTCTCACATGTAGCATATCAAACATGGATTAACAGCACTTGAATACTAGCTACAAGCATTATTTGGACAGAGGCTGTCCAATGACCAGTGGTCAGATGTGCTGCAGAGGATATTCTTGTTCAGGCACAGCAGATGACTTTAGAGGGCCTCGCCAACCTTGAAATTCTATAATCTTTTTACTCAGTTACAAAACTAATTTCCAGAGAGCCATGTGCAAAATATATCCTTTAGAGCTTAGAGTTTAGAAAAAAAAAATGACTGTCATAATGTCTAGATATGAACATAAAGACAAACCTTCAAAATAATATAGAAAAAATTTCCTTCACAGTTGTTCTCCAATGACCATAGTCATATCAAGTTTCTCTTTTGCAACTCATATTCCACTATCAATTTTTGAGAACCGATAGATAAACTGAAGTAGTTTCTTTTTATTATAACAAGTCAGCTCATGAAAGACAGCATGGTACCATGGACAGAGCACCGACCAAGGCATCAGAAAGGCATGAATTCAAGTTCTACCCACACACACAGAGACTAACTGAGTGGCCCTGGGCAAGTAATTTAAACTCTCAATGCTCCCATCAACCCTCTAAGATGAATATAGAATATATGCCAGTCTGTACTGTTAGGAGACCATCATCAGAAGCTCCTGTTACCATTGAAGTGAGAGGGTTAATAAACTAAGATACTGTAAGACAGTCACTAATACTAAAACTTTGGTCAAAATAGCAAATAATTAAATATTTCATGCCCTATATAACTTTGAGATGTTATCTAAGTTTACAGAAGAATATGGTAAGATGATTTTATAACATTCTCATTTTTTTCAGCAAAGAAACCTGATTTGGAACTCAATGTCTACACATTTAAAAGGATCAATGTGGCATAATGGAGAGAGAGCTGACTTTGGAATCTGGAAAGTCAAGGTTCAAATCTCACCTCTGACAAGTTTTCTGAGTTTTCATTTCATCTGTGAGATAGGAAAGTTAAACTGCATGCTTTTAAGGCCCTTTTGGCTCTAAGTCAATGATCTATAAAGTCACTGAACGTTAGGCAGCTCTCTATGGCTTATCTACTTAGTTTAGCAGATTTCAATCTCCATAGTCAGAGAGAAAGTTCCCACACCTATAGTTCCTTGATGTATTGATAAGCATTCTCAAGCAAGAATTCAAATGGGGTGGAATTAATTTATTCCTTCACACACCCAAAAACAATTGGCAACAAGTCTTTCTGAGAAAATTTACAAAATTTACAAAACGCATAAAGAATTGATTCAAATGTATAAGAACATGGTCAAAGAAGACAAAGGGGAAAATTTCTAAGGAAGAAATTCAAGTTATCAACAGTCACATAAGGTGTTCCAAATAATAAGATAATTGTAAAGCGGCTCTGAAGTACCATGCCACACCCATAAGGTTGGCGAAGCTGACTAAAAAAAGAGATAATGACAAATATTGGAGGATCTGTGGGAAAACAGGCACATTTACACACTGTTGGTGGTGCTGGGAATTGGTCTAGCTAGTATGAAAGGCAAGTTGAAACTATGCCTAATAAGTTACTTAAGTATGAATATTCATTGACTCAATGACACCATTATGAGTCTTATATCCCAAAAAGATCAAAGAAAGAGGAAAATGTCCCACAAGCACAAAAATACTTCTAGTATCTCTTCTAATAGTGGAAGAAACTGGAAACTAGTGGGTTCCTATCAACTGTGGAATGACTCAACAAATTATAGTATATGAATGCAATGGAATACTATTGTGCTATAAGAAATGATAAAGGGGGCAGTTTCAGGAAATGCAGGGAAGACTTGTGTGAGCCGATGCAGAGTGAAGTGAACAGAATATGGAGAAAAATTTATACTATAACATCAATATTGTAATAATAATTCTGAAAGACTTAAGAATGCTGAGAAATGCAAAGGATCAGCTATGTTTCCATCTCTTGTAACAGAGATGATGGACCAAATGCAGAATGATACTTGTATTTTTGGACATGGACAATATGAAAATATGTATTGCTAGACTAGGCATATTTGTTACTAGGGTTTTAGGGGTTTTTTTCAAAGTTGGGTGGGGATAGGGAGTGAAATGTAACAGAAGAAAACCAATGCTTGATTAATGAACAAAACAAAAATTTAATCAAACGAATCATTTTCCTCACCTAAAAATTTTCTTCAGGATTTAAAGTTATAAGATGGAAAACTGGAAAACAATGCACATATTTTATCAATATAGACAAGTTACTCTCCATTTAGGAATTTTGCCTGCTTTGAAATTGTATGAGAGCAAATAATCTTGGGAATGCTCCCTGTTCATATATTCTAACATCAAGCATCTACTTCTATAGTACTAGGATTCTTTGACTAGGACATAAATACCAATGATCAGTTTATATAGGATGTCTTCAAATCTCCTTAAATAATTGAAGTTATTTGTTATAGATCTCAGATACTGGGACCATATGAGCAGGACCTCCTGTTTATAGCCTATGGAGAGTAATTAGTTAATTCAGTAATTACTTTCTCTTTACACATCAGACAAACCAGATAATGGCTTATTTGTTTATCCAATTGTGTGTTCTTGATAACTATTCATTACCATTAATAAATGGTCCTTCTGCCTTTCCAAGTGTATTTGAATTTGTAAGTCTTGTCCTTCAGGTTAAGGAACTGATCTTAGTCACCAGTTCAACATGCAGAAAAACTTTGATTAAGGTGTAAAGTATACTCGAATTAAGCAGACATTTAGTATTTGTGTATCCTGAAGGAAAACTCATAAATTTTCTAATTTCCTATTAGGAGCAGTAGGGCCACTTCCTATGTGGCATTATTACTGCTATTTCCCCAGCTTCTATGAGGATGAGATTATTTCACAGAATTACAGAGTCAAAGAGATGGAAAGAATCTCTGAGGTCATCCAGTCCAACCAATACCTGAAGAAGATTTTCCATCATGCCCAAAAATCAATTGATCAGTCATGTCGTGTCTGACTCTTCATGACTCCATTTAGGGTTTTCTTGGCAAGGATACTGTAGTGGTTGCCATTTCCTTCTCCAGCTCATTTTACAGATGAGAAATTGAGTCAAACAGGATGAAGTGACTTGCCCAAGATCACAAAGCTAGAAAGTATCTGAGATCGCATTTCAAAATAAAGATAAGTCTTCTTGATTCTAAGCCCAGTGCCCTATCTACTGGATCATCTAACTACCCAGGTATTGGGGTTAGGTCCTGTGTGTTTGTTCTCAGCTCTTGAAAAGAATCAAGAAAGAAGTCTAGGTATATAGAACCAAACAAAACCATTCATTAAGTCACTCCATAAAGACCTCCTATGAAGGAGCACCACATCCCTCTTGAAGTAGTCCATTCCACTTCTCAATAGTTATACGTTAATAGGGGAGGAGGCTCTTACTGCCACTGAGCTTAAATGGGCATCTCTACAACTTCCACCCATTTCTCCTACTATAGCTTTGTTCTGTGAGGCAAAAAAGTTTTTAAAAAAGACTAATTTCTTTTCCACATGATAGTAATTCAAATACTTGAAGACTGTTACCACATACCCTCTAAGCTTTATCTTTTCCAAGATAAACATTCTGTTTCCTAGATACAATCCTCACATAGTATATTTTCTATGTCTTTTAACATCCTGGTCACTCTCCTCTGGCCTCACTCCAGTTTGTCTCTGTCTGTTCTAAATTGAGAAAAGTATTCCAGACAGAATCTGACCAAAGCAGAGTATAGAAGAACTCTAACCTCCCTTATTCTGGATACCATGTCTCCCTCTTAATGTAGGATGGGATACTATTTGTTCATTCATTCATCTATCAATTAATTAATCTATTTATTACTACCTTGTCACACTATTACCTTATACTGAGTTCATGGTCTACTAAAAATTCTTGATCTTTTTCATTGGAACTGTTATCTAGCCATCTCTCTCCCACTCTGTACTTACAAAGTTGATTTTTTTAAAAATTTAAGTGTAGTGCTTTACATGGATGCCTATTAAATGTCATCCCATTCTATTCAGTCATTGTGTGAGCCAGCTGATGGATATTTTTTTGGATCCTGACTGTCATACATTGTGCTAACCATTCCTTCTAGCTTTGTGTCATCTGTAAATTAGAAAAACGTATTATCTGTGCTTTTGTCTAATTCACTGAGAAACATTTTGAATAGCATTGGGGCAAACACATATCCTCGAAAGTCTACAATATTCCCTTGGTCTATTATCCTATGGCCATTACCTGTCATAAATCATAATGATGTTATTCTGAAGCAGCCTGGTCTGGATAAAACTATATTCACTGCTTCCTTTTCAAAAAGTTCACAAACCTCCTTTTAACAATAACATGTTCCAAAAATCTTTCCAGGGTTAGAAATCAAGGTCATTTTTCTATAATTTGGAGGTCTATCTCTATCTTTTTCTTGAAAAGTGGGACACAATTTGCCTTTCCTCATTCTCTAATACTCCTTGTATTGCTTTTATGTTCTATCAATATATGTATATATGTGTGTATGTGTATATGTATGTATACAGTCTCATGCATGTGTGTGTGTGTGGCACATTCTCTTCCCATTAGTTCTTTCTCATCCTTTCCAAAGAACACTTCCTTGGGACAAATAACTAGAGTCAAATAAAACAAATCAAAACATTGTGTTTAGGTCCTATCTAAATATCAGTATGCCTAGTCCATCATCTCTGTTGAGAAGCAAGCTTGTTTCTGTATTGGCCTTCTGAAGTTCTTTTTGGTTACTACATTAATCAGAGTGTGGAAGTCTTTTAGTGATGGTTCCCTTTATGGTCATCATGTAAGTGATTATCTTGGTTCCACTTACCAAACTCCGAATCACATCATTTGTCTTTCCAGTTTCTTTGACTCTTCAAATTCACCGTTTCTTGGGGTATAATATCCCATTATATTCTTGTGCCATAATTTGTTAAGGCATTCCCCAATTGTTAGACACTTATCTTGATTTATCAGATTGCAAATTCTGAGAGCAGGGACTGTCTTTTGCCTCATTTCCCAGTGATTAGCACAGTGCCTCACACACAGCAAGTGGTTAATAAATGCTTATTGATTGATTTGAGTTTTGTTCTACTAAAAAAAACAAAGTGATTCTATGAGTACTTTTTAATATGCTCACTTTTCCTTCTATACTCAACCAGCTTGCCATATATGACACATAATGGTATGTTAGATTTCAGAGGCATATACCATTGGTATCATTCCAAATCATTTTCCAAAATGGTTGGACCCATTCATACCTCTACCAACAATGTATTAATGTACCTGTCTTCTTACGGTCCTTCTGACATTTTTTCATTTGTCATTTTTGACAAGCTCAAGTATATGAGAGTTGCTTTAATATATCTTCTATTTTTGAAGAACTTTCAAAGATATCTGACAGTGGACCAGCAATCCCATATTCTAATTCCTTGAGTACCCTTGTAGACAATTTGTAAAGTCTGACTGTCTCAATCAGTATTTATTAAGTACCTAATATATGCCAAGCAGTGTGCTAGGTTGGGCATGGAGGGTGGAGAACACAGACAAAAAAAGAAGCGGTTATGGGGGGCGGAGTCAAGATGGCGGAGTAGAAAGATGCACGTTTGTGAGCTCCGAACCCACAGCCCATAGAATTAATGTAAGAAGAGATCCCCATAAGTTCTGCATCACTGCAAGGTGTGCATAATCATAGTGGAAGAGATTTCCGTTCCAGAGAGCCCTGGAGAGCCGTCCCCAGAGTCCGTCGGGCCCCGGAAAGCGGACCCCACCCCAGCGCTGCCCTGGCCATGGCCCCAGAGAAGCTGATCCGATCAGGCTTCAGGGACGGAGGCTCCGGCAGCCGGGAAAGTCCCTCCACCCACAGAAGCTACAGGTCAGTGAGAGAGACAGCTGGGCTGGAGGAGAGGAGCAGAGTGTCTCCGTGACTTGGGCCCCTTCGGGAGGAAGCGGGGGCGGCAGAGGTGGGAGCAGCGGCTGCAGCAGAGGCGGGGGCAGCGGCGGAGGCAGCAGCTGCGGCGGCAGCCCGGGACTCCCCCAGCAGCAGGCAGGATCTTCATTACTGAAAGTCTCTGCATAAACAACCTGAAGGAGCTGAGCCTGGGAGGCGGCCCTGCCCCAACCCCAGCACCAGAACTAAAGCTCACATTGATTAGCAGCCGCGCAGCGCGGAAAGCCCATTTGAATCTCAGACCCCAAGCACTAGCTGGGCAGATCTAGGCGGGGGTGGACAGGAATCTCAGAACTCAAGTAACTGGCTGGGAAAATGCCTAGAAAAGGGAAGAAAAATAAGACTATAGAGAGTTTTTTCGAACAGATGCAAATGATCCCGACATTCGGATCTGATGATGAGGACATATTCTTGCCATCAGGGAAAGATGTGGAGGGCGGGGCCTCTGTATCCCAGACATCCCAAGGGGATGTCCGGTGGGCTCAGGCCTTGGAAGAGCTCAAAAAGGATTTTGAAAAGCAAGTTAGACAGGTGGAGGAAAAACTGGGAAGAAAAATGAGAGAGATGCAAGAAAAGTATGAAAAACGGGTCAATACCTTGGTAAAGGAGACCCGAAAAAATGCTGAAGAAAATATCACCTTGAAAAATAGGTGCACTCAGTTGGCAAAAGAGGTTCAAAAAGCCAATGAGGAGAAGAATGCTTTCAAAAGCAGAATGAGCCAAATGGAAAAAGAAGTTCAAAAGCTCACTGAATTTAATAGTTCTCTCAAAATTAGAATGGAACAGAGGGAGTCTAATGACTTTACGAGAAACCAAGAAATCACCAAACAAAACCAAAAGAACGAAAAAATGGAAGAGAATGTGAAATATCTCATGGGAAAAACAACTGACCTGGAAAATAGATCCAGGAGAGACAATTTAAAAATTATGGGACTACCTGAAAGTCATGATCAAAAAAAGAGCCTAGATATCATCTTCCATGAAATTATCGAGGAAAACTGTCCTGACATTCTACAACCAGAGGGCAAAATAAGTATTGAAAGAATCCATCGATCACCACCTGAAAGAGATCCAAAAAGAGAAACTCCTAGGAACATTGTGGCCAAATTCCAGAACTCCCAGCTTAAGGAAAAAATCTTGCAAGCAGCTAGAAAGAAACAATTCCAGTACTGTGGAAATACAATCAGGATAACTCAAGATCTAGCAGCTTCTACATTAAGGGATCGAAGGGCGTGGAATAGGATATTCCAGAAGTCAAAGGAACTAGGACTGAAACCAAGAATCACCTACCCAGAAAAACTGAGTATAATACTTCAGGGGAAAATATGGTCTTTCAATGAAATAGAGGACTTTCAAGCATTCTTGAGGAAAAGACCAGAGCTGAAAAGAAAATTTGACTTCAAACACAAGAATGAGCAGAAGCATGAAAAAGTAAACAGCAAAGAGAAGTCTTAAGGGACTTACCAGAAGTGAACTGTTTACATTCCTACATGGAAAGACAATATTTGTAACTCTTAAAACTTTTCAGTATCTGGGTAGTTGATGGGTCCATACACACACATGTACACGCATGCACGCACACACACATACACACATGCACACATATACACAGACAGAAAACACAGATTGAATTGAATAGGATGGGACCATATCTTAAAAGAAATTAAGGTAAATGGTGAGAGAGAAATGTAGTGGGAGGAAAGAGGGTGAAATGGAATGGGGTAATTATATGTTATTTAAGAGACAAGTAGGAGACTTTTTAGTGGAGGGAAAAAGAGGAGAACTGATAAAAAAAAAAACAAGAAGTTTACCCTCATCACTTTTGACTAAAGGAAGGAATAAAATGCACACTCATTTTGGTATGAAAACCTATCTTACAGTATAGGAAAGTGGGGGAGAAGGAGATAAGCAAGGGGGTGGATGATGGATGGGAGGGCAAAGGGAGGAGGGAGCAATTTGAAGTCAACACTCGGGGAGGGACAGGATGAAAAGACAGAAGAGAAACAATGAGGGGCAGGTTAGGATGGAGGGTAATTCAGTTAGTCTTACACAATATGACTATCAGGGAAGTCATTTGCAAAACTACACAGATATGGCCTATATTAAATTGCCTGCCTTCCCAAAAAAATGGGTGGGGAGGGAGGGATGGGAAGAATTTGGAACTCAAAGTTTTAGGAACAACTGTTTAGTATTGTTGTTGCTACTAGGAAAGAAGATATACAGTTAATGAGGAATAGAAAGTCATCTGGCCCTACAGGAGAAAAGAGAAGATGGAGACAAGAGAAGGGAGGGATGATGGAAGAGAGGGTAGATTGAGATAGGGATAATTAGATTGCTTGGGGTATTGGGGTGGGGGGAGGGGAGAAAAGGGGAGAAAATTTGGAACCCAAAATTTTGTGAAAATGAATGTAAAAAGTTAAATAAATAAATAAATATTTATAAAAAAAAAAAAAAGAAATGTTTGATGAATTAAAAAAAAAAAGAAACAGTTACTCCCCACAAGGAGAATACATTCTATAGGGATCCTCAAGGACCTTACAGATTTTTCTCCTTACTTGTCATGGATTTCTACTGTCTGCTAACCACTTTTGTTCTCTCCTGCTTAGTCTAGAGATCATTCTCCTTGGAAATTAAAACAGAAACAAAATGAGTCTTTCAATGTTTGTCTATGATCATGACATCACATACCCCTGGTACTGACCTCATCTCCTCTTCCTTTTAAAATCTCCTTACTGTCAAATACTTTTGTAATTTAATCAATTAAGGATCTCATCCATGTTAGATTGCCACCCATCCAAAACATATTATTCTGTGTGATACTTGTTCATATTCCCCCACAAATTTGTTCCATGGGAGGGACCTTCCTTTACATTACTTGACTTTGTGTGGGTACCAGTGGAGCACACAAACAGTCTCGCCATGATCTCCTATTCTCAATGTGTAATCATCTTTTCTCTTCTAGTTATACAGTTCTATAATGATATCTTTTGTATCACTTCCTTGTGGCTAATATACTATAACCTATCCACATCTGCCATGTCTCCCTTCTTTATCTTTTGGATGACTTACAACCTCAAATCATAGTCATAAAGCTGGGTCAAGGGATAACTTGTGGGATTTTCCAAATGGTCATGGTAACAGAAAAACAACTGTTCCCAACATAGCTTTAAAAAAAAAAACTTTTTGTTATTGGAAAAAAGGATTCAGTGGAAGAATGGATTCACAGAGGGTGGGGTTTTTTCAAGTTTTTTTGTCATTATTTTTGTCTTTGTTTTGATGTATTTGTCTATTTCAGTCTTTGTGTCTGTGAAACTTAATCCCTTGCCTTGCACATAGTAGGCAACTGAATAGAATTGAGAGAATGAAGAGGAAAGTATAGGTTAGACAAGAAGAAAAACAATTCCCTGTCACATGGAGAGTTGTTGGCAGAATCCTCAGTTGGGAGCAAGACATCAAGGAGATTATGTCATTTTTTTCAAAAAGACTTTGCTCAGTTCTAGAGTAGAGATGGTTGTTTCCTATAGCTCACATTGATTCTTTTGAGTTTGTCTTATGTAAACTACATTAGGATTAAATATTCTTTAGCACTTGAACAAGATTCAGACACTTCTTTTTGAGGTGGATGTTAACTACAGTAAATCACTGGTCTGAGAAGAGGGTGTGAAAACATGCATGGAATTTGTCAAAATTGCTCACCATTAATAAAGCAGTATTCTTCCAGTTGTTGTCACTGTGTGTCATTCTTTGAAGTATTCCCGGAAGAATTTTTCTGAAACAAGCTTGGGTAGAGCTTGTCACCGTATCACATAACCGCTATTGAACTGTTTTGAGCTTTGAATCAGCTGTAGATCCTTTGTGTGAAAAAGAAAAACACTCACGCTTAAAAGTGCATGGAAGTTGACAAGACTGACTATAATAGCTTTATCCTGAAAATACATATTCATGAGTATCTTAAACAGAAGTTCTGCAAACATCGACTATTTTCATAGATTGTTTAAACCATTACTACTGACCTGAAATGCCCTCATAATTTTGTTTATGTATTAAGCAGTGGAATTCTTTTCTGAATCTTCTAGACTATTATGCTCAAGGTATGAGAGACACCACAGATAGAGAAGTCCAACATAAAAGAATGTAGGTTCAAGTATTGCTTCTGACATATACTAGTTATGTCACCAAGGGCAAATCATTTAACCCCTCAATGTCCCAGGAAAGTCTTCTAAGATAATAAATTACAGACATGTCATGAATCTGCCTGGTGGGACAGAGGAGAGGAATTTCTTCAAAAAAAAAAAAAGTCAAGTTGCAACTGATGGGATTTATTTTTTTAATCATTTCAGATTATTTTGATCAGAAATTATGATACATTATTTTAGGAAACTATATGGATTAAATTTAGAAGTTGTTATTCTAATCAATGACATGTGAACAGTGTGATATACTAAGTACAGCACTGGTTTTAGAGTCAGAAGAACTGAATTCAAATTCTGTTTCATTGGGGATAGGATTTTCAGGACCTTGGACAAGTCAACTTGCATTTGGTGTCAGCTTTCTGCTTGGTACAGTCTGAGGGCTGGGCTAGAAGACCTCTAAGGTCCCTTGATACCTATAAATCTTATTTATGATCCTACTTTTCTTTCAAGGCTTTACAAATTACATCAATCAATTTAAAATATACTACATTTTTAATAAAACCCAACAAGTTAATTAAAAGAAAAAAGTGAACAAAATAAAGGGAAACAGAACAGGGAGTTGTGCTTATCACCATTGCCATGAGAATGCATCGTACAAAGTCAACAAAGTCAACATAGGAGATTTGTATTCTTATGCATGTTCTCTACATACTGCTATTTACTGATGCAAGTACTGTTGTACTAATTGCAAAGAACACCATCTTTGAAATCCACAGTACTTTAAAATGTATCGATTTTATCTTCCACATAGCAAAAACAAAGTGGATGAAAAAGATGACTAGTTCAGATTATGAACTTATCCAATTATTACAAATTATCTAGGACTGATGCAAAAGATAGGTAATCAATGGGGACCAGAACTGCATATAGAAATAGTAGGTTGGATCACATTTGGAAAATGGCATAGTTGGTCCCAAGATGTTCACTGCCACAAAATCCTTTTTTAATAATAACAATGATAATAATAACTCAGATTTATTATAATAATAGCTAGCATTCATATAGCATTTTAAGGTTTGCCATGTAATCTACAAATATTATCTAATTTGATCCTTACAATAAACATGGGAAGTAGGTGTTATTATGACCCCATTTTACAGTTGAGGAAACTGAGGCAGAAAAAGGTTATATGATTTGCCCAGGGTCACAAAGCTAGTAAAAGTGTGATACTTGAGCAACTTCTGCTACATATTCATAGCCTTATCTACTGCACCCCCGTCTACCTATGAGAGTCATCCAAAAGAGATCAGTGAAGCCTTCCATATCAGAAAAACAAAGTGGATGAAAGATTCAACTACTCCAGATTACACATAAGCAGTTGTGTGGGCAACTCATGTACTTACTCAATTAATACAAATGATCTTGGACAGATGCTGCAGCATATGCCATAAATGAGATTTGAATCTAGGTTCCTTGGCCTCATAGTCAAAGGGATAAACAGTCTCTCAGCTCATAGTCAGAAATCTTTAGTATGCTAAGTGTATCTTCTATGGAGCATTTATAGGAAGACATGGTCAAGAATTTCACATTATAGGAAGCCAAGGATGAATTATAATCTGTAGCACAGACAGCATTCCTGTTGAAATGCTGAAGGGCTGGTGATCCATACCTATTATTTCATCATCATCACTTATTTTATGTATATTTCATTTTGACTTCTAGGTTAGGAAACTCTGTCTACTCATGCAACTAGAAGCAAGTATTGTACCACCTAAAATCTTAGAGAATTGCTGAAGACATGGAGAGAGAAAATGATCCAGTCAATAGTTTCAGAGATAGGAATTGAACCCAGCAAAGGGAACCAAGAAAGCAATTTAGAAGAGAATGTTGTTTTCTTCTTGAGTCCAGAATTGAACATTGTTTACCTTCTTATATTTTAATCAAGTTCTTATTATTTATTAAACCTCCCCTCAAATCCAACTTCCATGTCTCATAGTAGCATCACAGAGGTGAGCATGGGTTCTAGGTCATGCCAGGGAATCACAGCCTGCCAGGCCCTACCAAGTACAGAAGGCTTTGAGTTAGCTACTGTGTTGGGCTGGGTTTCTGCTGTCTGAGGACCAGCCAACAAAGCAGAGTGAGGTTGGCTGAATTTTTTTTGGACACAGCAGCTCACTAAGTTCTACGTAATGGGGCATGGAGAAATTATGAGCTGCTTCAGTAGAGGTAGGACCCACACTGATGAAATCTGGGTTACTTAAAGAATTAAAATACAGCTCATTAAAAAGAAATAACCAATTGTCCTTATTTAAAACATACCGATTTAAGGACTATGCAGTCCTGCTATCATATCATGATGTATGGATGTACTCAGGGCTGCATAAAATTAAAAATATGACCAAGTAATGACTTTGGCGGGGGGGTCCTAGAAATACCTGTGGCAGTTACATTCTGTTTTAAAATTTGTGGTACATTTCAGGATTCTAGACTACCTCCAGGATACAGAATACCAATATAATATCACACTGTTTTTTATCCTTTGCAAAAGCTTGCTATTTGGCTCCATCAAGAATTCTTATGTAAGAGTGCTCATGTAATATGCTGCTACGAATACTGCTACAAGCATTAAATTATTTATTTTGGTAGCATTTCACAATTAGGTTGCTGGGAAGTAAGTCAAAACAACCACAGCATGCTGATTAGTGTCATGGAAAAAGCACTGGATCTGGAATTCAAGAACCTGGGTTCAAATATTGCCTCTGATATTTCTGACCCATGTTATTATGAGAATGTCACTTGGTCTCTCTGGGTTTCCATTCCCCCATCTGTAAAATGGGATGTGACTACATGACTATGTGACTTCTGAAGTCTCTTCCAGCTTAAATTCTGTAATTCATTTTTTAAATTCTTAAATAGGGTAAGCTGATGCAAAAATGATGCCTAAGAATAATTTATGCAGGGGGTGGAGCCAAGATGGCAGAGTGAGAGCATGGACTCACCTGAATCCTACCACAGATTCCTTCAGATACCTCTAAAAAGAGAATCTGAACAAATTTTAGAGGGGAAGGATTCACTAGGAGACAGAGAGTGGCAGATTTCCAGCCCAGGACAGCCTGGAAGGTCAGTGGAAAGGATCTGTTACACAGGACTGGGGGAGGACACGGGCTGCACCAGCACAGACTAAGCAAAAAAGGAACCTCTGAGGAGGACTGAAGCAGAAGTAATAGTATGGATTCTCAAATAGATCAGCACAGGATGGGAGTCCAGTGGAACTGAATGAGAGAGCAGAACAGGACCCTCAACAACAGCGGCAGCCACTCCTGAGACTATCAGCCCACAGATTAAATGTTTGAAAGTCACCTACCTGAACCTCCAGGAGCAAAGATGGTGGAGTAAACTGAAAGTTTCTCTCACCCTCCCCTTGTTGACCTTGAAAAACCCAGAGAATATTTCCCCAGGAAAAATCCTTGAAGAGTGGGATCAGCCAAAGGGATAAACAGTCTCTCAGCTCAGGAGGCTAGGGAAATCATCAAAGAGAGTCCCTTTTGCTGTGGTTGAAGGGGATCAGTGTAGGGCTGGAGCTGTCCTAGACAACCCCACCTCAGCAAGCCAAGAGGAGATCCTGAGCCCCAGTGGAGTGGAGCCCATAAGCGCCAATACCAGGACTCCAGCCATACCTTAGCACAGTCAGGGGAATTGGGCAGACACTACCACAGAAGGGAGTTCATCAGCCACTGAGTCTGCCTGTGCTGTAGCTCAGGGGAGAAGGAGACCTCCTGGGGCCAGACCACCCCTCCCCCACACCTCATGCAGTGAGCTTCTGGGTAATCCCGTGGAAATTCAGAAAGACTTCATCTGACCTCTGCCTTGGCACACACCAGCCAACTCAGCATCAGACAAGCTGTAGAATTCTAGCTTCAAGCTGAAAGAACCAGATGCCTCAACACATAAAGGCTCAAATTCTCAGCACAAGAAATGTGGAACAGAGTCCCCTCCGCCCCAGAAGCAGAAATCCACTTTACAAGCCAGGAAAAAGGCAATCATCATGAGCAAGAAGCAAACCAGAAAAGCAAATACCATAGAATCTTACTATAGGGACAAAGACCAAAATATGAGCACATAAGAGGACAGCATTGAGACTGTACTCACATCTGAAACCTCAAAAGGGAATATGAACTGGTCTCAAGCTGAAAGAGTATTCTTGGAATAGCTCAAGAAGGATTTTAAAATTCAAATTAGAGAGGTAGAAGAAAAATGGCCAATGATTTTAAAAATATGAAAAAAATTAACTAAAGAATTAAAAAGGAAAGTTGGGCAAATGGATAAGGAAATACAAAACCTAACTGGAGAAAATAACTCTTAAAGGGAACAATTGGATGAATGGAAAAGGAGGTGCAAAAGTTAACTGAAGATAAGAATTTATTAAAAATTGTAATTGGGCAAGTAGACTCTTGAGGCAAAATGCCATCCATATCCACAGAAAGAATTATGGAATCAAAACACAGAATGAAGCAGACTATTTTCTCTTGTGTTATATTTTGGTTTTGGTTTGGTTTTTCTCATGGTTTCTCCCGTTCATTTTAATCCTTCTGTGCAACATGACTAATGTGAAAATGTGGTTAATAAGAATGTATGTGTAGAACCCATATAAGACTGCCTGCCATCTCAGGGAGGGAGAGGAGAGGGAGGAGGAGAAAATTTAAAACTTATGGAAGTGATAGTTGAAAACAAAACAAATTAATTAAATTTTAAAAAATAAAATAACTTATCCAACAAAGAGTCCATTGGAGTGTGTCTACTTTGATATTCCTCTTCTTGATTTAGCACAAGATAGACTATCCCTGCATCCTCCTATGATGTGTGCTTGTGAGATCAATCACAAAGAACCACATACCCAGATTGATTTAAGGATGATTATGAGACTCTAATGCCTTAAAACATGAAAATGATTGATAGGCTAAGCAGGAATATGGCTAAGTAAATTTAGTAAGAGGATAAACAAATTCTTGGAACAGTATGTTAGAAGCAAATATTCCCAGTGGACAAAAGTGCTCCCACACCATTCTAGCTCAGGTAATTCCTCTCCAGTGTTGTTCTATAACACAGATCACTCCATCAACTAAAGTAAATCTGCTGCGAGACCACTTTTACAACATGCTCTTCATGATCATTTTCGATGTCAAAATCTGCATTGAGGTAAATCATATAGCATTTTCTACACTGGAATAAGGTGGTATTTTTCTTCCCTTTCCCTCACCCACAAAAAAAAAAACCACAGTGCTTTGTTCAGGTCTTTGTTGACAAAGTATATAGTGAGAAGAAAAGAAATATTGTCTTTGGTATCTTTTAAAAAGATAAGCTAGATAAAAAGAGGGATTTAATTTTAAATGACTGGGGTGTAAAAACAAAAGGCAACAGTAAAACATAAAAAGAAAGAAAGGACTTAGGGAGATCATTCATGGCTGGAGAGCTTGACAATAAGAGACCAAGTGAGTGCCCACTTATGTAATTTAAAATTATATTCTCAAAATCAAAAGGTAACAAAAATTACAGAGTATAATCAAATCAAATACAATAGGTTGAAATCACAAGTTGTTGTTTTTAATTTCTAGCTTTATAATGTCAGAAATTAGAGAGGAGAAATACTCTACATGCACATTGGGTGGACCCCTGATAGTGAATTTATGTGAGGAAATGGTGAAGAGTCACATAGGATTGGAAAGGATAGCTGGAGTGCAATCTACATCATTGAATGCACCACTCAAATCAGTAAGACCAGAGCGTCATTAAAGAATTGATGTTCTAGTGGAAATATTAGCCAAGTGCACACAGACAGAAGGATCTTAATAAATGCCGAAATGGGGGAGGGGAGAAAGAAAGAAAGGGACTTTAACAGGAAGCATAGGTAGCATTAGGAAAAAAATACATGCCCCAGTTTTGATGTGAGGGGATCCTTACTTATAAACATGAAACTCATTTTCAACAGTCTCTGAAATGAATCTTTCCATTTAAGTGGCATTCTCCAAAGGATTATTTTCCTATTTAAAAAAAACACATCCATACATATAATTTTTCTGTAACACTAAAGAAATAAGATAATAACTATAATCTGATAATTAAAAAACAATCAATGAAAACCATGCATTAAGGTATATACTATATATGAGTTACTAGGCTAGGTATTGGGTATACAGACACAAATATATTAGCTCCTGCCCTCAAGGAGCTTATGTTCTATATGGAAAAAAATGGAAAGGATGAATAACTTTCCAAATGCTCTGTCCTAACTTTAGGCCTAAAAAAACCCATGTTTCTGCCATCATCATTAAAGAGCTCTACATAATAGAGAGATGAAGAGTTTCCTGGTGTCTCTATGTATCCATCCCAACTCCATAGCTATCTACCATTGCCCCACTCTCCCTTCCCTTGCATAACTCCTATGGAAAGGAAGGAGCCCCAAATCTCGGAAAACTCTTTCCACTTTCAAAGGACCATAATAGAGCCATGTACACTGCTGCCAATTGAGGTAGATGGGAATAGCTGTGGTTGCATGGTTGGCCTATTTAAAATGCAAATGAAAACACCCAAATCTCTACAATCTACACTCCAGATGTTCCTATTATTCATTCTGACTTTTTTTTCCATTGTACTTCTTCCCTCCTACATGTCTCTGAATTTTCTCTCCTACTTAATCCTCCTTCCAAAGCCACTGACACTTTTCGGAAATTGTTTTATTTTATGCATTTAGAGAGTCAGACCCCACCCCACTTCCTGACTGCCCTCTGCTTCAAATGCCAAGGGAAGACACTTTCATTTGCACACACTGAAAAGTCATTTTTGTAGACCAGAACGTAAATAGACTGAGAAGTTGCCTTTATATAGTGTACTATGCAAGGGGAACGTTTCCTCTTCAAAAAGAAGTCTTTAGCCTTTTTTGTGTGCCCTGGACTCCATGGGCACAGTCTTGTGAAGTCTGTTCCCTTCTTGGAACAACATTTTTAAATGAACAAAATAAAATATAGAGAATTATTGCAAAGGAAACCAAAGATCACAGTGTGTTTTATGTCCCATACAAGGCCATAGCTTTCCTGAAATGTATCCACGTAACCTAAATTAAGAGCAGCTACCCTAGAGCTCTGAGAAGTATGGGCTATCGTAATAACGCAGAGATTTCACAGGCTGATTGGAGGAAAGAATATTTGATAGAAGAAGTGTTGGCCTTCTCTCCGACCTTTGGAAGATACTTTGTACTCTCCTGGAATGAAGGGAAGAATTGCACCCCATACTCTAGGCTCTTTTCTGTGGGCAGGAGGGGTGGCTTACTTTGAGCTCTTAGTAACCAGGATATTTATACTACAGGCAGTGTAATACGTGTTTTCATCCCAGGCTCCCAAACACTTTCAGACCTGCTTGGGTGGCAGTCATTTCTCTGACCAAAGAAGCCCTTGATTGCATGACATCTGCCCTTACCCAGCTGGGCTATACTTCCTTTGGAGGAGCAGCCATGCATAGTGCTGCCCCATTTGGATACATACAGGCAAGTCCCTGCCTCCCCAGGCTTTATAATTCTGAAGAGTTGCTATTGTCTTGTAGTTTCACATCAGCCTGCTTAGCCAAAGCTTTGGGCCAAAACTCTCATTTGTTTTCAGAATATAAAGCACTGGGGCAGGTAAATTATACTTGGGTATCAATGATATTTTCATTAAACTTACTTGCATTTTACCTGGTGGCTTGTAAAATAAAGGATTTTTTTCTTCCTTTCAATGTTGCCAAAGAGTCAAAATAACATATGAGAGTTGATTTAATATTTTACAAATTTATATCAGCCTATTTGACTTTAAATATTAACTTGTATGATGTTCATGCTGTCCACTGAAGTTTTCTTCTGATACCTCTTATGAATTTGAGATCCTTGTATGAAGCAAGTAAAAAAAATCCGAAATGCAATTGGGGAACCACACAATTTTTGAAGAATTGGAAGTGTCCTAAAGAGCAAGAGAGAAGAAGTATAGCATCCATATGTGCCAGTGGTGGTTTGTGACAGAAATAGCATAAAAGCAAGTATAAAGAAAATGGAAGGCCAAAGTGAGATAATACACAAACTCCCCAGGTGCTACAGGGATTTCCACAGCATGCTAAAAGTCCTGGAGAAAGGCCAGTAGCATGTTGGGTATATCCTCTATGGGGGATTTGTGGGAAGACGTGTGCAATAATCCACTCAGGATGAGAATGTATGGATCCGTCACAATTTGCTCCATCGGAAGAGCGTCCATATTGATGAGATTGCAGATCCATTGAAGAGTTGAAATGTCAGTGTTTACACAGAGATTCATATTTTTTATGAAATCTACTAGTGCGATCAAGAAACACAAACACACCAAAACATAGCGTTATGTGATTTGTGCTGTGTAAAATGCTAATGACATCTCCACATTAATGTTAGTGAGTCTTTCATGGTATTAAAGGTCCAAGAATACCTTAGGAGATTCAGTCTCCTGACCCAGAGCCCTCACTTATAAACGTGGGGAAATATATCCATGGAATACTAATAGTGTACTAACTTCTCTCTGCCAAACATACACTTTTCCACATTGAAGAGAAAATAAATGTAGGAAAACCAAAGGAAATCATAGGACGGATAACAAATAGTCCAAAATATTTATATAAATGACTAGCGGTTCCCAAGCATAGAAACTTCCCTGAAGTAAGTCCTCAGCTATTTAATGCTGTTCCAAGGGGAGAGATAAAATCAGAAGAGTAGTAGGCTCCCTTTTTTCTTTATTTTTTTTCCTTTTCTTTTTTCTT
This sequence comes from Bettongia penicillata ogilbyi, assembly GCA_023548195.1. Classification (NCBI taxonomy): domain Eukaryota; kingdom Metazoa; phylum Chordata; class Mammalia; order Diprotodontia; family Potoroidae; genus Bettongia; species Bettongia penicillata. Next base: position 3,134,714 of record JAJHZJ010000170.1, on the reverse strand, counting down.
CTTCCTTCTTTCCCTCCTCCTCATCAAATGGTTATAGATTTTGCAAGAAAATGGTAGTGATTATGCAACATCACTGCAGGCTGTAAAAATTTAGCACCCCCTAAATACCTAGAAATATATGACCAAGCGGTCATAATTATGCATCAGAATTTTGCTATCCTCCAAAACCTAACAGTAAATGGAAACCCCAAGTTGTTCTTGAAAATTCTATGAATAAACCATATTGGAACTAGAGCATCAGCACAGACAAAACAAGCATCATCTAAACTACATGGAATGAAAAGCTCTCAAAATATAGAGCCTCGACATAAGAAATCAAATTTGTGTGAAAATAGGATGAAATACATGTCATTGCCACCATCTTGACAGCCACTTACCTATCCCAAAGACAATTCTTAGTGAGCTTATAGATGAGCTGATATCACAACACTTTCATTCAATTGAAAAAAAGTAATCATTTCATACATTTATGCAAAAGCATGCAGAACGCTAAAAAATAAAACAACAGTAGTAGAACAGACTTTTGTCCCAGGACCATTTCTATCTCAACACAGGACAAGAAAATAAGAATAATTTGAGAAAGAGAATTTAGGGGTTTTAAATAATTTTAAAGAAACAATTATAAATAAAAATAAGCAAATAATTTACTGGAGGAACTGAACTTTCTTTACCTACTAAGGGATTTCTATATGAAGGTAGGACTTTTCACCACACTTTGCTCTGTGTACAATTGTCCAGAGAGTATTCAATTCTTTCTCAACAAATTCTTGATATAAAAGCTAAGCCACTGTGAACAATACTTATCAATTTACCTACTTTGAAGAACTAGTTGGTCTTTTAAATACTAGTGGTATCTTCTGTGTTACTTTAATTTGCCAGTTACCTTGTGGATATTTCTGAATAGATACATGTAAAGATGGAATTCTGAAAACAGCAGCTTGTCTGATGCTTGAGTTTTCAAGAGGTGAGCTCTCAAAATGCTTATAACTAGCATCTCATTTCCACCATACTGGGACATCTCAGAGCACTCAAAGTGGTACAGTCAAAGTGGGAGGAGAAACACGGGGAAAGCCATGGTTGAACCTCTTCCAAAAACAGATTACGTTAGTCAGAGTCCCTAAGGAATAACAAATTCAGGAAGACAAATTGCAGGGGAGGAGGTCATTCCACTGACTTCATCAGCATTCCATGAAATCTAAATTGTCTTTCGCTTCCCAGATGACATTTTTTACATACCACATGCCAAAATAGATGCTGGTATTGTTTTCTATAAAAGACATTGTCAAAAGATCCCAAAGATTTCATTTGGAATGTACATTTCTTCAATACTATAGTGAAGGGGCAGCCAGGTGGTACAGTAGATAGAATTCCAGCCTGGAGTCAGGAGGCTGAGTCCAAATAGGGTCTTAGACATGTACTAGCTGTGTGACCCTGGACACTTAACTCTATTGCCTCAAAAAATATATATATTCTAGTGAAGATTATTCTCCTTCTAGAGGCCATAAAGGCATGTTTGCTGAGCTTCTGTGGTTTTTTCCAGCATGCAGGAAACTGTCTCCCCAGTGACAGTCACTGGATCTTTATCTAAGATGAACTTTTTATGCTTAGAATCAATAGTGGGGGAGGGGAGGAGCCTTAGATTAGATGTTAGAATAAAAATGCAAAGTGCTTTAAATATATGATCAAATATATGTGAGCCTTAAAACAAGCCTGCAAGGAAGTAGCTCTCAGTATTATGATACTACTGACAGTTTTGGGGACCATTAAATCCTGTCATGGAGAGCAGAAGGACAATCCTCAACTCCCACCAAGGAGCCATGTTCAAGGGTGACTTGGGAGGACTCCACGGAAGGAGCAAAAACCTCCCAGAGCCAGGATGGCAGGAGGTGCCTCTTTGCCACACACATTCTCTACATGTGTATATCGCAATCATTTATATTTCAGATTTGAACCCATTCTCCCCAGGGATTTTGTTATGTGCAAAGGGAAAATGTGTCCCTGGTTTGAGAGGATTATTTTAAACAATTATTCTTACTATAACAGCACTTGCTGCTAAAAACCCCATCTCCTCAGTTACTCCCCTAAACATTCACCCTTCTGTGTTAACATTTTCTCCATAACCTTCTTGAATGTAGCCATTTGCAGTGATTGCAACGAGTTGTAATGTTTGATGACTTCCAAGGTATACATGCTCCCACTGAAAATTCATCAATCCAACATAACAACTGCCTACAAAGTGCTCCTACTTCTTTCTAAAGTCTCCTATGACTCCCACCACTCAGGGGAACATAGTCATACACCTAATAAACCACTTTTGCCCTTTATCAAATCTCTCCTGATCCCCATCTATAGTTTTCACCTTCTGAACTATTCTGTTCTTCCCAATGGATATATAGACTGCATGTGTGTTTCAATATTTCTCTCTTCTGTGTCTGGATAGTTTCTCTCTCTCTCTCTCTGCCTCTCTCTCTCTCTCTCTCTCTCTCTCTCTCTCTCTCTCTCTCTCTCTCTCTGCCTCTCTCTCTGTCTCTGTCTGTGTCTCTCTCTGTCTCTGTCTGTCTGTCTCTCTCTCTCTCTCTTTCTCTGTCTTCTACTCCTTCCTCCTGTTTGCACCAATAAAAAAGTAAAGAGAATGAGTGGCCCCAAAGACCTTGAAACCATCCTCTTAAATAAAGGAGGATTGTAGGGATTTTCACGAGGTATGAAGCTTGGGAAGTATACACACTTCCATATAATGCAGACCAAGTGTGGTAGTAAGAATTTGCATGCGTTACGAGAACTGGCTCGCTTTTTCCCCTAAGCTCATTCAGAGGGTGAGATCTGTTTGCATTTAAGACCTAGAAGGAAAAGAGGCTGTAGGCATGCTATTCTCATTCATTGACAGAAGGACTCTAGTTCAGAGCAAAGGTTCTTAACCTGGGATGCATGAATTTCCAGGGGGCCATGAACCAGGAAGGGAAGAAGTCATGTCTTTACCTTCACTGACTTCTAACTGAAATTTAGCTGTCTACCTTCATTTTTATGGACTTTACCTGCATCCGACTGGGGTCAGCTGAAATGCATCATGGTCATTGATTTTATGAACCAATGATAGCATAAAGAAGTGGTATAGTTCAGTGGAAACTGATTGTGGGTTAAAATTCTAACCTTTTCACTTTCTACCATGCTACCTTGTGTAAGTCTCCAGTAATATGCAATCATAAAAAGAACTCTAGAATGGGAGAGGAGACCTGGGTTCAAGACACAAGTTAGCTATGTGACTGGACAAGCCACTTTATTTGGGAAACATTCCATGTCTTAATCCTACGACTTTCCACTTTCATATTTGTATCCCCAAAACCTAGGACAGCAATTGTCGCACAATAGGTGCTTAATAAATATATTCATTGAGCAATTTAGAATGATACAAATAAAAATGACTAAAAATATATACCCTTTGATCCAGAGATTCCACTACTAGGCTTATACCCCAAGGACATCATTGATAAAAAGAAAGTCTCCATATACACCAAAATATTCATAGAATTTTTTAAGCTAGCAAAGAACTAGAAAAAAAGCAGATGCCCATCAACTGGAGAATGGCTAGACAAATTGCAATACATGAATGGAATCTTACTGAACTGCAAGAATTGATGGATATGGAGAAGCACAGAAAGATCTACATGAACTGACGCAGAGGGAGATGGAGCCAAGGAATGGATATACACAATAACCGCAATTATGGGAAGGGAAAGAACAATAAATAATCAAACACAAATGCTGCAAACTTTGAAACAAGCATGACTGGAAAGAAGAGATAGGAGAAGACGCTCCATTATTTTGCAGAAATGGGAGATCCATGGGTGTGGCACATTGTACATATCTGCAGACATTTTTGGACATTTTAGTCTTTAAAAAAATATTACTTGTTATATGGGATATATTGTCTTAGGGTACATATTGGAGGAAATTTTGGTGATATAAGGAAAAATGCAGTAATAAAAACTCTTAAAAAATCAATATATTTTCAGTGCAGTTTCATGCACAATTATCTTTTTTATTATACTGTGTTAAGGAAATGTTTGTTTTATTCCATAAATTAAAAATTAAATAAATAAAAATTTTAAAAATTAATATGTTTACTGAGTGAGTGTGCTAACTCAAATTGACCAGGTTGATCTGAGCTTTGTTGGTCATTTACTCCAATTTGATTCCCAAGTGCTAATTTAGGTAATATACTCCAACACTTCCAGGCTCTGGGATTGTATCAGTACGGGCATTTTCTCTAAAAAGGCAGGTGGCAATTCTTCTACACCTCCATGGACTGTATCATGAATTACTGTGGCCAAAATGTTCTTTGCCTAGGGAGACTCTCCAAATTTAGTTAGGCAAATTCTCAGACAACAAAACACACAATCTGTCACTGGGCCTGTGCCCACAGCTTTTCTGATTTGATAAGATTTGCCAAAGCTTGCATTCCATTGGCATAACCTCCAAAAATCCCTGGTCATCTCCATGCCACAGTGAGACTTCAGAGAACATCTTCAATGAATGTGGGATAAGCCAGGTTATTCAGATTTCTCACAGGCTGTTAGACCTTGAGGAAATCTTAGAAGTCATCTACTTTCTAGACTTCATGTTATGGAAACGTAGAAAGGTAAAGAAAATGAGGACAGTCCCAAAGCAAGACAATGGCAGACCTCCAAGGAGAACTCATGTCTCCTGAATCATGGTCCACTGTTTTCACCTTTTTATCGTTACCCACCCTTCCACTCACTGTCATCAAGGTACTTGTTCTAAAAAGGCATAAAGAATTAAGAACATATGGAAACCTTTTTCCAAATTACAGTACCCAGACAACCTTCATAAAAACTAAAAGTCTTGGGAAGGGTATATGGAAATAAACTAGTGTACAGAATATCCCCACCCCCTTTTAGCATTTAGTAGAACCTATGAAATGTATGAAGTTTCTCTCTAGATGCCCTATTAAAAATAATAATAATAAGTAAAACCCCAAACCCAAATATCCTCAAAATGACAATGACTGAGTTAATCTTCTGAAGCACAAAGAAAGGGTTTGGCTAAAATGACTATCCTAGAGAGTCCAATCATAACAGTGACATTCTAGAAAAATCCATCCTTCTGTATGAAGGAAAAAAATGTTTAAAATATGACAGAGGCTTTCGCCTGTTGAGAGACTCCTGTGAGTTAAATATATTTGGAAGCAGGCAAAGTGGAAGGAATTCACCAATTAAAAAGTGTCAGCTTTCAGGAGCAATTAGATTGTATACAAAAGTACAAAAGATACCTCCTCCCAGTTCTGTTCTGTATAAAGCGCCAAAGAAAAAAATCTCTATAGTTCTTTTGAGATGAAAACTAGCAATTTCCTCAGCTGTTATTCAGTCTGACAGTAGCTTCTTACAGTTTTACAAAACTCTTAAAGGTAGTTAGGGTGGCTGGCCGGGCCAGAGGAAACAGGATAATTAATTACCTCAATGCTGGACTGAGTTCACAATGCTCTTTTTTTAATGATTCGATGATCTCTTCAACTACAGAATCTCTTTACTGAAGGGAGAAAATAATGTCAGATCTCAATTGTCTGATTTAATGGAAGGAATATTCATTCAATTAATATGGAGTTGGGGGGGGGGGAATTATGTTTAATGTTTGTTTCCTTCAGAGCTTTTTAGACAGAAGGTGCCTAATAAATTACTTTTTTCATTGAACACTTACTGCTAGGTGCTGTTGGAGATACACAATATAATCCATGGTATTTTAAAGAAAATAATGTAAAAATGAGCTATGGTTATTTAAATGTTTTCATTTTTAAAAAAAGTGTAGGGCATTCAAAGGGGAGGGGAAATGAGGAAGGCCAAGAGATCTTGTATTACAAAGGTCAATCAAAGGGTCTGAGGCTATTTGACTTGAAGAAAGAGATTTATGGCATGGAGGCAAGACATCTCTTTTCAAGAATTCGAAAAGACTGTTATCAGTCAGTCAATGAGTTAGCAAACATTTATTAAACTTGTATCTGTCTTAGGTGCTGCAGAATAAAAATCATCCCTGCCCTTGAAAAGCTTACATTCCATTTTGTAGAAGAAAGAATGAACTTTTGGGGCAGATGTAGAAGCAGTGGAAAGAGGGAGATTTGGGCTTGATTATTTTAAACCAACTTCCTTGCAATTAGAGTGGCACAAAATTTGGAATAATAGCTCACATCTACATAGCATTTTAAAGCTTTATAAACCACCGTACGTGTATTCTACATTGGGTGGAAACGTAGTAGTGACCTCTTCTTAGTGGGGGGGGCGGGGAGCATGGATGAGAGTGGCACAGGATTGGCAAGTATGGTGGGCTGCTACATGCATTAAGGGAGGGAACTCTCAGACTGATGAGACCGCAGATGCTAGTAATTAATAAATAGTAGTATGGGTACTAATAGTGGTGTTTATATAGTGGGGGGAGGGGGAATTTGCTAATGTGTGTGTGTGTGTGCTCACATGTTATGTACATTATTTCATTTGATCCCCATAGTAACCCTAGGAGATAAGTGCTTTTGTTTTCCCCACTTTACATATGAGGAAAGTGAGGTAATTTGCCCAATGTCACACAGTAAATGCATGAGACACGATTGAGATCCAAATCTTCCACACTCCAAATCTACCACTTTAGCCACAATGACACCTAGCTACCAGTAACTGAGGTACCTTGAGGAGCTTACCCAGTTTTGTCAGATTGCCTCTTTTCTCAGTTTTTCCCTGTTTCTCTCAAGGCATCATCACCGTTATAGTGGAGGAGCAAAAGCCTGAACCCTGCTACCTCCTTATTTGAGAGGTTCCAACTTTTCATCCCCTTCCCATTCAGGTACCTAATGTTTGTCATCTTTATGCCTTCTCTGGGGCAGGAGGTAAAGTAAGTAATAAAGTTGTTTGATTTAAAAAGTCTTTCCTGGTGGTTTAGTCAGGAACCAGAGAGAGGACCCAGAAGCTCTGGCAGTTGGAAGTAGAATGGGTTATAGCTGCTGTATTGAGAGAAAGTTACCAAGGAAGGAGAAAGTCAGATGAACCTCAGCACTTTCTGATAGCTTCACTTTCCTACAACCTGCCCTGATGAGAAAGCTCGGCTTTGTAATTTGGTTTAACTTTAACCACTTGGCAAGATCCATTACCATGAAGTCATTTGGGCAAATTGGGAGGAGCTCAGAAACAGGGCTGCTGTGTCTCAGTCTTGAGCTAGTGGCAAGAAAATGTTCCTGAACATTTCTTAGATATCAATCCTCTGACATCTCAGCCTTCACAATCACTTCAGACAGAAATCCCTCATCCTATGGAAACTCTGAAAATCTGAAGGAAGCTCAGAGATGGTCAAATTTAACTTCTACCCATGTCATAAATGAGAGCTCTGAGGTTCAGGAAGTCATAGAATCTCATGTGACCTCAGAATTAGACATCTAGTCCAAGGGTAGGGAACCTCCGGCCTTGAAGTCACATGTGGTCTCTTAGGTCCTCAGGTGCAGTCTTTTGATCAAATCCAAGTTTTACAGAACAAATCCTTTTATTAAGGGATTTGTTCTATGAAGTTTGGATTCAGTCAAAGGGCCACCCTTGAGGAACTAGAGGGGCGTAGGTGACCTTGAGGTCACAAGATCCCCACCCCTGGTCTACTCCAACCTTCTCCTGAGCAAGGACCCTCTTTCTGTTGCATCTCTTGCAGCTTGCCATCTGGTTTCTACTCAGTGAGAAGGACCTCACTCCCTACCAAGGATCACTCCCACTCTGCTTTGGACAGCTCTAATCATTAAACTAAACAGATGTCTACTTTTCTGCCACTCTAATCTGTCCCTGTTCTGCCTTTTGATCTCTGCAAAATAAATCTAATGTCTCTTTCACCTGATAGTCCTAAAATTTTTAAAGGCCCCACCTTCCCCCCATCCTCTGATCCCTCAAAGTCTCCTTTTCCAGTCTAAACATTCACTTAATCCTTGTACAGATAGTATAATAAATAGAGCACTGAGCTTGGAATCAGGAAGATGCATCTTCATGAGTTCAAATCCAACTACAGGTATTACTAGCTATGTGACCCTGGGCAAATCATTTAACCCTACTTGCTTCAGTTTCCTCAACTGTAAAATGAGCTGGAGAAAGAAATGGCAAACCACCTCAGTATCTCTGCCAAGAAAACTCCAGTTGGAGTCATGAAGAGGCAGACAATTGAAATGAGCCAACAAGAACAACACAGAGGCAAAGAGGAGGATCCTGGCCATATTTGAAATAGGCAAGAGGGACTCCAAGGATCTACCCTTCACAGCATGGCCCCCATCTATCTTATCCATCTCCAGGAACATTTCTTCCCTTCCTGCACTCCGAGATTTAGCCAAAATGACCTTGTCTGTTTCTCCCAAATGACATTCCATTCCTCATCTTTGTACCTTTGCACAAACCTCAAATAAACCTCTTCAAAAAAAAGAAAAGAAAAGAAAAACTTGTCTCACTGAACTTATTAGTCATTCTCTTCCAGACTTGATTCAACTTGTTATTGTGCTACCTTAAAGGTGATGCCCGGAACCACACACAATACTCTAGGTGTGGTCTGACCAGGGCACACTATGACAGGCCAATAATTTCCATTTTTCAATACACCATGCTTCTAATAATGAAAGCTAAAATCACATTCATTAATGCATGAATTTGTTTAGTCTCCTCAAATCATTGACGTGTGTGTGTGTATGTGTGTGTGTGTGTATGTGTGTGTGTGTGTGTGTGTGTGTGTGTGTGTTCAACTGAACCAGGTTTACCCAAAGTAACTGCAGTTCAAAGACTTGAATCCAGGTCTTCTGTTTTCAAGTCTGTTGGGGCATTTCCGTTATACCATTCTAAAATCTCACTTGCCGTGCCCTCTGCAGCAAGTGACTTTTCAGATACTAGGACTGTCCTACACAGAAGAAGAAAAAAATGAAAAATAAGATGTTGAATATTTATTTAGTGATCTTGGTTTAGGGACAGAATTAGTTTGAATAATTTTTAAAATTATCTTTTATCTCAGAAATGTGTCTTTAAAGAATTCTAGAAAAATCTTGGGTCCATAAAATTGACCCTCCTCCATCTTTCCAGTCTTTCTTCATTCCTTCCCATACTGTCTGTCCCAGTTACGCTGGTCTTCCAGCTATTTTCTGTACACAACTGACTCTCTCCAGCCACTGTGTCTTTGTATAGTGTTTCCAGTGCCTGGAATGCGCCTCTTTACCTCCTTCCCTGACTGACCCCTGTCCAAGGGGCAGCTAGGTGGTACAGAGGATAGAGCTCGGGGGTCTAGAGTTAGGGAAATCAGAATTCAAATTCAGGCTCAGGCAACTTACTAGCTGTGTGATCGTGGGCAAATCGTTTAACCCTGTTTGCCTCAGTTTTCTCATCTATAAAATGAGCTAGAAAAGGAAATGGCAAACCACTGCAGTATCTCAAAAAATCAAATGGGGTCACAGAGAGTTGGACATGAGTAAGCCATAGCAGAGAAAGTGACAACTGGCCACAGAGAGCAGAGTACTTGCTTCCCTAAATTCTACTGCACCTTTCATAAAATTATGCAAACTAGTATGTTCTAGAGCAGCTCTCCAAATCCCATACAAAAGATTGCTTAATAAACAGTGGTATTTAGCTCTGAGCTTCTATCTGTATCCCTGATCATGCCCAGTCTATATGGGACAGTGAAGAAAGCAGGGTAAAGATCTCTTCCTCCTACATCCCCTGGCATGGGACACATACCCATAAATATCTGGGCCATGCCTCATATTTAAACAGAGAAACCCATCAGGGAAGCTTAGAGAATTTTCCCATTGAACACCTCTTTTCCTGGGCATCTAATCCTATGGGGAGACTTTATCACATGAGACAGTAGTGCGAAACAGTTTGGAGCAGCTGATAGGACCACCCTGAGAGTCAGGAAGACGTGGCTGATGCCCTGCTCTTGAAGCAAACTGACTGTGAGACCCCAGGCAAGAGGGTCAGGTCTAGGGGAGCCTCTTAATCTCCCAATGTTCTAGGTCTAAGTCTGTAAATTACAGAGAAGGTACTCACCAGCATGGGGAGAAAGAAGCTCCTTACCAGGGAGTTTGCTCAGCCAATGAAATCCCAGGTCTCATCCTTGCTCCTAAGGTAGCAGCAGCTTTTGTCTGTCTTATAGGACCACATGAATCATGTTCTTTAATCATGAGCAAGTGCTAGGTGCTTCTTTAACCTGGATAAAAGCCTAAATAGCAGCTGGATAGAGTCAGGCAGCTCAGTGGACAGAGCACAAAATCCAAAGTCAAATCCTGTTTCGGACACTTACTAGCTAGGTGACCCTAAGCAAGTCACTTCAGCCTGTTTGCCTCAGTTTCCTCATCTGGAAAATGAACTAGAGCAGGACATGACAAACCACTCCAGTAACTTTGCCAAGAAAATACAAAACAGGGTTACAGAGAATCAAACATGACAGAACAAGAAGTAAATAGAGTCAGCAAAAACATTTGCTGTGGGTAGTTCTAGAAATAGCGGACAATCCATGTGGGTGCAGTTGAACAAGTTGGAGTCAGGGAGACCCGTGCCCGTGCTGCCTTCAGAGTTTTGTAGCTTTGGGCAAGTCCCTTGATCTCTCGGAGCCTCTTTCTTCGCATGACAAAAGAGGACAATAACTTGAGTGCATTAACCTCAGTTGAGGCTCAAAATGGAGAAATGCAGCAAAGAAAGAGACTGATAAAGGGCCTAAGTGCTTCTTAGGTGGCGGACTCCGTGTTTAATGCTGAATATACAAACCCTGCAGGAAGACAGCCTCTGCCCTCAAGGTGCTTCCATTCTAATTGGGTAAGACAATCTATCAAAAGGAACTGAAAGGGAGGATGTGGAAAAGAGGGTCAACAAAGGAATGAAGTGGGAAAGCCCAGAGAAGGGAGCCCCAGCCAGGAGAGAAGGGAGTTTGGCTCGCCTGGGCTTCCTGCCGTGGAGGATCTGGAGGGAACTGTCCAAGGAGGGACATCTCTAGGGTGAAGAGGCTCCTGCAGCAAAAGGGAAAATTCCCAAAACTCAAGGTCAGAGCTGGGAGAGAAGAGCGCTATGGAGAATTTGAAATGCTGCATGACATTTTCCTTATTAGTGAATAACGTTTTAGGGTTAACAAAACGCATTATCATCTATTATCTCGTTTTGTCCACCCAACAACAACCTGAGTATCTGGGAAGCAGATGGTGTAAATACTTGGTTGTCTAGTTGTTTTCAGTCATGTCTGACTCTGCATGACCCTATCTTTACTATATGATTTAAGAAATTGAGTCTTCAAGAGATTAACTGACTTCTTCCGGTCACATCTCAGGGAAGGAGCACAGACAGAACATGGACCAGCATTAAGGTCTCCAACATCGGGTCCAGAGTCCTCCTCACGCCATTATGAGGTTGCTCATGAGAGAGGTAGCAGAGGTCTTGGTAAGCTGGTCCACAGCCCACAGTATTCCTGAGTTTGGCTGAACCAGATTAAAATTTAATTGGGAAATATTGAACAAAATAGATAAAAACACAATCAAATTTAGACAATGTTAGTGTGTGGTTTTCTAAGTCAATATGGAGGTACAGGGATCTTTAGGTAAGGTTTAGTGACCCCTGTTTCTATTTGAGTTTGACATAGCAAGTGTTAGAGGAAGAGGGATGAACCTGGAGAGACTTGGCCTGGAACATTGCCTGGGAATCTTCAGTTTCATCATCTATTAAATGGGAATGGTAATATAATCATCAAACCCACCTCAGAGTTTTGTTGTGAGGCTCAAATGAGAATCTATGTCAAATGCTTTACAAATATTAAAAGTCTATATTATGCTAGCTAAAAGGCAAAGTAATAATAGCTAATAGGGGCGGCTAGGTGGTGCAGTGGATAGAGCACCACTGCAGGACTCAGCAGGACTTGAGTTCAAATCTCACCTCAGACACTTGACACTCACTAGCTGTGTGAACTTGGGTAAGTCACTTAACCTCAATTGTCTTATCCTGGGTCATTTCCAGTCATTCTGATGAATATCTGGTCACTGGATTCAGATGGCTCTGGAGGAAAAGTGAGACTGGTGACCTGCACAGCCCTCCCTCACTCAGAATACAGTCAAGTGCAAGTCATGTCATTATTTCTCTGATGGCATGGTCTTTTTCAGCAATGAAGGATGAACACACACACAATAGCTGATGTGTGTGTGTGTTAAGTATGTATATATGTATGTATAACTAATACTTTAAGATTTAAGAATGCTTTATACACATCATTGCATTTGACCCTCATAACAAACATCGGAGCAAGTATTAGATCATTATTATACCCATTTTATAGATAAGGAGACTGAAGTTCAGAGAAGTAAGTTGAATTGTTCATAGTCACAAAATTAATCAGTGTCAGAGGCAAGATTTAAACCTTTCAGTCTTTTCTCTGCTATACCTAATACCTCTTCGTAAGATGTTGGCTCCCTAAGAGGAAGGGGTCTAGTTTAAAATTTTAAAAGACAATTAATGGAATCATAACCAATATGGGACAGATGTGGCAAAGCCCCAGATTGCTGACTTGGTGACGGCACTCTTCCTTTCTGAAGCGATCACCCATCCTTGACCCTTACTTCACAATCATCACCACCCTGTGCTGCTAGAGTCTGTCTCTGTGGCCCATCTTTCATCAAGCTCCTGAAGAAATGAGGGATAGATCACCATCCCCCTTAGCACAATTATACCCAAGTAAGATAGGCTTCCATGCCCAGCCACACCCTCACTCAACTTTGCTCCAGGCAAAAACATTTCTAGCAATGACTTTATTTGTCAGTACCAGTTGTCTTGAAAGATATGACTAGGTAGGCAATAGGGATTCAAAAAATGATGAAATTGTCCCTGCCCTCAAGGAGTTTATGTTCAATGGGGGAGGTAGTTTGTATATACATATACACATAAAATAAGCATATGTGAAATAAATGTGAAATAGATTGGGGGAGGGAATACCACAGGAGAACATTGTACATATTGACAGCAATATTGAAGGATGAGCATCCATGAATGACTTAGCTATTCTCAGCAATATAATGTTCCAAGACAATGCCAAAGGACTTGATCAAAAATGCTATCCATGGCCAAAGAAAGAATTGATGAAAACTGAATGCAAATTAAATGAAGCATACTATTTTTCACTTTCTCTCTTTTCATCTTTTTTTTTTTGGTCTGTTTATTCTTTCACATGATTGCACATATATAACCTATATCAAATTGCTTAATGACTTAGGGAGAAGGAAGGGAGGAAAGGAGAGGGAAATTTTGGAACTCAAAATTTTTAAAAAATGAATGTTAAAAATTGTCTTTACGTGTAATTGGGAAAAATAAAATGCTATATAAATTGGGAAAATGGGGGAGTTTAGCATCTGGGGAGGCTAGAAAAAGCCTCATGAGGGAAGTGGTCACTGGGCTAAGCTTTGAAGGCAACTAGGAATTATAATTTCTAGTGTTCCATTCTACAGGAAATGCCAAGCTCCATGAGATGCTCCCCTGTCCTTCAAGAAGCTTGGTGTGGTAAGGGAAATAAGACTGGGCCATAGGCAAACAGAATGAGAAGATGAGTGGGGGAGAGGGGGAGGAGGGAGACCTGTAACCTGTGATTCCCCAAGAAGAAATTCCTTCTGTCACTGAAGATCCACATCTGCTTTGCAACTTAGAGTCTGAGAGAATTGTTTGGAGCAACTCTCTCCAAGAAGGTTGAGTAACTTGTCCAAAGTCATACAGCCAATATATGGTAGATGCAGAAATAGAGGTCTATACTTTCTATCAAGCAGAGAATGCTGTTGTTCAGTCATTTTCAGTTGTGTCCTGATCCCATTTGGGGTTTTCTCAGTAAAGACACTGGATGGATTGCCATTTTTTTCTTGAGCTCATTTTACAGATGAGGAAACTGAGGCAAGTAGAGTTGAATGACTGGTCCAGGGTCATAAAGCTAGTAAGTGCCTGAGACAAAATTGCAACTCAAATCTTCCTGACTCCAGGCCTTGCACTGTATTCACTGCAGCACCACCTCACTGTCCCTCACCAAGGAGTGGTGGATAACAAAAGCTTTAGGGGGCTACATTTTCAATTGACTGAACAAGTTGTGGTATATGGTTGTGATGGAATACTACTGTGCTATAAGAAATGATGAGCTCAGTGATGAGTTTAGAAAGACTTGCACAAAATAATGAAGAGTATGATAAGCCGAACCAAGAAAACACTGTATACAGTAACAGAAATATTGTTTTAAGAACAACTTTGAATGAATAAGTCATTTTTACTAGCATAAATACCCAAATTATCTGTAAAAGACATATGAAGAAAGATGCTATCTGCATCCAGAGGAAGAACTGAGAAATAAAAGTAGGTATAAAATAACTTATATATGTATATATACCTGTTTGTCTCTACTGGTAGCCATCTCTAGGGGACAGGAAGAAAAAAAGAGAAAAAAAGAAATTTGCATGATAACTTTATTGTATATTTAAAAGAAATAGCAAGTTATACATAATAGATTTGCAGTTTCATATGCAATCCTTTTTTTTATTTTGCTATGTTATTAGCAATATTTGTTTTATTCCAGAAATTAAAATAAAATAAATAAATGTGGGAAAATTAAGGTAAAGAATAGGAAAGATACCTTTTTTTACTATGGATGACAATTGTAAAGGAAGGAATAAGAACTTTTATTAAACATCTACCATATGCCAGGCATTGTTAGGCATTGGAGATATAAGGGAAAAAATGGAACAGTACCTGCCCTCAAGGAGCTTATATTCTAATAGCACTTAGATTTTTAAAAAATGAATATTTTAATTTTAAAATATGTCACTGTAATTTTTGGTTATTTTACTGATTCTAGTGTTGTCCTTTAGAAAGTTTTACTGTTAGAATGTTTCCTTGGTTATTTTCCCAGGAGTCCTAATGTAGCAAGCATGACAAGCTCCTAGGTGCCAGAAGAAATCTATGCATCCTTAAAAATCTGTGTTTCTTAAAAGGTCACTGAAATTAAAGCAAACTTATGGGCTAATCTGCAAGGAGTAGTATTAATGAGGCTTCCATGGAGTCTAGACACTTGCTTTTGTAAAGATGAATGAAATTACTGTCTGGTTTCATATGGCAGAGAGGCAAATTATGCAAATTCATTCATGTATTTAGATTAGCCAGGTATGCATATTTTTAATATTCAAGATTTTTTAAAGGAAGTTTATCCCATAAACTAGGTAGGAAATTCCCTGTTGTTTGTGGGTTAAAAGAATAAGATAATTTTGTGCTCTGCACCATTAATATTCTATTTGTGGGATTTGTTTTGATCCTAAACATTTTATGATTTTCTGCATTAAGTATATAATTGCCTATAAAATTCACAAAATTCTCATAATGAAAAATCTCACTGGCTTCAGTCATAATGTGAGTCTGATAAAACTCAGATTTCCCTCTGTTGAAAAAAGAAACTGTCTTATCTTTTGCGTTTTATCTGATTTTAATGGGGAATTGAAGGGATGTTTCTTATTCTACTGAAGACATTCTGAAACCCAGACAGAATCTAAAGGTAAAGAACAGGAAAAAGGCATTGATTTCCTTTATCCACCTCAGTCTCTTTGTATCTTTCGGTATTGTGGTATGATGGATTAGGTGGACAGTCCAGCAAATATTTCACATTCTCAACAGGCTCCATTTGCCAGGAAAGATTTTGCAGCAAAAGTCAGTAGAGAAAAGGAAATTCTTAAAGCCAGATCTGGATAAGATGCAAAAGTAGTCAGGCATATTTATGATAGCACTTTCTGTTATAACAAGGAACTGGAAACAAATTAGGTGACCATCAGTTGGGGAATGACTGAACAAATTGTGGTATATGAATAAAATGGAATGTTATTGCACCATAAGGAAACAAATGTGAAGAGTTCCAGTAATCCTTAGAATTGTGGGAATTACATGAAATGATGCAATGAAGTGAGGAGAACTGGGAGAACCATCTTCACCATTGCTATGCTCACGTAAAGGGTAACTGACTGAAAAATTTAAGAGCTCTTACCAATGCAATGACCAATGACAGACGTCAGAAGGCAGATGATGAAGCAGGCTTCCTCTCCGCAGAGAGGTGATGAACTGATATGCAGAATAAAGATGATGGTTTCACATGCAACCAATGTGTGAATTTATTTGTTTTGACTATAGTTATGTATTAAGAGGGAGTACTTTTATTTGAGGAAATAAGTTGGGGAGGGGAAAGGGATAGCTGGTGATTTATAAGTGATTTTAAAAAAGAGAAAAGAAAGAAAAGATTATCAACAAAATATTTTAAAATACAAAAAATTTAAGAAGATTGCAAAAGAAGTTCAGAAGGGAACAGGACAATCAGGAAGTTTTATTAGAATATGTTAAATTTTATATATATATATATATATATAAAATTTAACATATTTAACAAAGATATATATATATATATATATATATATATATTTTATTCCTTCTATCATATCCCAACTCAGAGGGAAGAGAAAAGTC
Source organism: Bettongia penicillata ogilbyi (assembly GCA_023548195.1). Classification (NCBI taxonomy): domain Eukaryota; kingdom Metazoa; phylum Chordata; class Mammalia; order Diprotodontia; family Potoroidae; genus Bettongia; species Bettongia penicillata. The sequence goes on along the minus strand of JAJHZJ010000170.1, from coordinate 3,118,209 downwards.
GGAGCTAGAATCTTAAGGCAAAATAAAATAGAACGTCTTTTGGAGGGAATAGACCAAAGAATCTTGGAAAGAAGGTAAAGTTGGCTCCTAAAGTGCCTTCTTCTCATCTAATTGTATCCCTTCTATCTCTTCCTCTTAAACATTCATTCCCTTTCTCCTACAGTAATAAGCAGTTCAAATTTACATTAAATGTAGGGATTTACAAAATACTTCCCCCAAAGCAGCCTTGTGAAGCAGGTAATGCAGGTATTATTTTTCACACCTTACAGTGAGGAAACTGAGTCCTAGAGGAGTTACATGACGTACCCATGGCTACCTAACTAGTAAGTGTTGGAGCCAGGACCGAATCCCAGCTGCTCTTTCCACTTCACTACACAGACCTAGAGTCAAGGTCCTTGTGATGCCACTTGACTCCATGGGCCTCCGTTAGAGTGTCTCCCACATCTCCCTTTGCCACAAGCCAGATCTTTCCCTCTCATTAAAAGTAAAATTTTCTCTCTTTCTCATTAAAATGAGTTCTTCTCTGTCCCATGGTTCAGGATCCTAGTGGATACCTAGAGCAGTGGGATAAATTAAAACAGTGTCATCCAACTCAAATGGAAACGGGGCCATTAAACCATAATAAGAATCATGTATTGACTCAGAAAACCACAAATTAACATTGTCTTAAGTTTTATTATGTATTATGCATTTTATCATGTATTTTCATTGTTTTGTTAAATATGAATCACTTATTTTTTTAATTGATTTATTTGTTGTCACTTCAACAATCACTTTCATAAGTCTTAAATTTTCTCCCCCTCCCTCCCTGAGAGTAATCTTATATGGGTTCTACACATACATTCTTATTAAACACACTTTCACATTAGTCATGGTGCATAGAAGTATTAAAATGAATGGGAGAAACCCCAAGAAAAAACAAAACAAAACAAAACAACACAAGAGAAAATTATCTACTTCACTCTGCATTTCGATGCCATCGTTCTTGCTCTGGATGTGTACGGCATTTTGACTCAAAAGTTCTTTGGGAATGTTTTAGGTCCTTGCATTGCTGTGAAGGGCTAAGTTTGTCAGAAACAGTCCATGCACACTGTCCTGCTTGTATTTTAATCTGGTTTGGCCACACATTTGATACTTATCCAATAAAAGAAACATTGTCCCTGACATCAGAGGATCTGACTTCAGCTACAGGACCTTGGGCATGTCATTTGACTTTTCTGAGCCTCATCCTCATCTGAAAAATGACAGAGCTGGACTGAATGGCCTCCAAAGTCCCTTCCAGACTGAAATCTATGATCCTACCATTTTATCTGATAAATGAATGCGCCATGAGGTGCTAATAGATGATAACAGTATTACTTCTCTCAGAGAATACAGCTACATTTTCCGGGGGGGTGGGGGGTGGGAGGTGGGAGGGAACTTTGTAAAGAGACTGAGCTCTTTGGACCCTGTTAGAAAAGAAAAATTCCTGTGGGAAGTATTTGCACCAATTGGTTTAGATGATGTCTGATGGAAATAATTGTAGGGTAATTTAAAGGGGTTTGGATTGCGTTCCAATGGCTTGGTATTTCTACCAGAGGAGGGAGTAAGAACAAAATATCCAGGAACAGAGACCCATGGTAGATAAATGCTCAGTGGGAGACAGTTCCTTAGGAAAAGGTATAAATAAAGGAATACATAAGCACTCATATTTTGATAGTGCTTTCAATTTTATACAGAACTTTCCTCTATAACATCAAGAGATAGTACAAGTATTCATCTCCTATTTTTTTATAATTAAATTTTATTTTTAAATCTGTGAAAATCTGCCTTCTTTCTTCTTCTCTTCTCCCACCCCCAGAACAAAAGAAAAATAAAAACCCTTAAACAGGTATGCATAGTTAAGCAAAACTAATTCCCACATGGATTATTTTTAAAAAATGACTATGCCTTAACCCACACTCTGAGTCCATTTCCATATTTCATCATGGATCCTCTGGAATTAGGATTGATTGGCCATTGTATTGACCAAAATTCCAAAATCTTTAAAAATTGTTTGTCTTTACAACATTATTGTTATTATAGAGTTTGATCCCCTGGTTCTGGTTACTTCACTTTGCGTCTATGTCATACAATTTTTCTCTGAAACCATCTTCTTCACTATTTCTTAGGGCATTATAGTATTCCCTCACTATATACCATAACTTGTTTAGTCATTCTCCAACTGATAAACTCCCTCTCAGTTTCCTATTCTTTGCTACCTCAAAAAAAAAAAAACAACACCCTATTATAAACATTTTGTGTATATGATCCTTTTCCTCTTTCTTTGATCACTTTGGGATTCATTTCTCCATTTTAATGGATGAAGAAATTGAGATTCAGAAAAGTTTAGTGATTTGCCTAGGATCACACAGCTAGTAAGTAAAAGAAATGAGCTTTGACAAAGAACTTTAAAAACAGACAAATGTCATCTTGAATTTTTGAAAAGGAAAACAGAGTGTAATCTCTAAATTTTTTACTAATGAACTTAACTTTGATTTCTGGCACAATTTAAAAACATGTATGTGTTATTCAACCTCTAGAAAATGATGTGGAAAGGACAAAGATGTCCAACAAGTTTATACCACGAATAGGTCATGTAAGATTATGCTTACTTTGTCTTGAGACAAGGAAATGGAGAAAATGTTGTAGCTATAGTACACCTAGATTTTAGGAAAAATTTGATAAAGCCGCATCTCCCATGCTATTTGGTGGAAAAGATGGAGAAATGTGGTTTGGAGCATAGTACAATTACAGGTACTTAAAATTAGTTAAATGACTAGATTCAAAGATGAACTATTAAGAGTTCCATGTCTAGCTAGACAGATGTCTCCATTGGAGTGTCACAGGGATTGGTGCTTGGTCCTATTCCAGGTAACCTTTTTCATCACTGACTTGGATAAAGTCACAGATGATATACTTATCAACTTTGCAAATCATGAAAAGGTGAGATATCTAACATGATGAATGACAGAGGATTAGAAAAGTTCTTAACAAGCTAAACTATTGAGTTGAAATGAATGAGATTAAATGTAATAGGAATAAATGTAAAATCATACCCTGGGGTTCAAAAAATAAACAACACAAATATGAGATGAAAAAGGTAAAATGAAACTTAAGTTTATCTGACAAAAGAATGGTGGGCAGGAGTTTAATGGATGGCAATTTGAATGGTGTTCAGTACAGGAAGAGATGAAGACAATCAGAGTGGTAGAGATCTTTAAAGTTGTGCTGTATGTGGATTAACTAAAAGAATTGTAGATATTTAGCTCAGAGATGATAGAACTTGAGAGTATGTGAGAGAATCAAGTGCCTGAGGGGCTACACTGTAGCAGAGGAATGAAGTAGGTCTCTTTGTCCCCAAAGGCAGAAATAAGCAGAAGCTGCAGAGTCAAATTTCAGCCCCCAAAGAAGAAATTGAACAAAATTGGAATGGGCTACTCTGAGAGATAGTGAGCTACTTGTCCCTAGAGGTCTTAAGCAAAAGCTGGCTGACCACTTTGGGAAATGTTGGAAAGAATTCTTGTTCAGGTACAGGTTGGATTAGATGTCTCCTGAGGTCCCTTCCAATTGAGATTCAGTGTTCTTTGACTGTACTTTCTGATTCCAGACTCAGTGCTCTTTATGTTGCATTTCTTTGAAAGGAGTTAGTGGGATTTCATCTTATTTTTCCTCCCTGACACTAACCATTCTGTTCCTCAACCTGGGACCTAAGGCTTTTCATGACTCTTGCCATGGAGCTGCTCTATTTCCCTGTATCATATATCTTTTTTATTCTCTTGATGTTGCAATAGTAGCTTTGAGTTATAAGCAAACCTCAGTTAATAGAAGTATTGCTTCATATGGTATATGAATATCCAGGGTGATATGTCTGGAGCTCATGAGTCAGGTGATCAAGTGTCTCCCTTGACTGGAACAAAGGCCAATAGGGGAGCCATCTGAAAGACCTGTCCATTGTGTAGTTCTAGTAAACAGAAAGGAAGCTAGGAAAGCACTCAGTGCCCAAAAGGATAGGAGGGCATGGTATGAATGAGACATAAGAGATGTGTCCAGAGGATGAGAATGAAACAACCCAGTGGGGAAGCCAGGCTATCCCATTATACATTCAAAGGATCTGTCTCGATCTTGCTTTCCTCATTTTTCTTATGAGCCCGTAGAATCCATCATCAATAGTTAATTGCAACTCAGGTATTCTCTTATTTTAGGATTGTACCTATGAAAGCTTACTGTATGATATAGGGCACAGAGGGCTGGCCTTTGGGTTCACATCCTGACTTTAATACCTACAACAATAGGTACTGTAGTAACAGAGTAACAAATCAAAAGATCATAGACCTGAAATGGGAAGGAACCTTAGAGGACATATAGTCTAATCACAGTTTATGATGAAATAATGAGTCTCAAAAAAGTTAAGTGACTTTCCTAAGGTCTCTCAGATAGTACAAAACAGAGTTGGGATGTGAATGTATGTCCCTTGCCTTCCATCATACCATGCCATGGTACCATAGTAGTAGACAGAGTGCTGAACTTGAAGTAACAAAGACCCGGGTTCAAATCTTGTCTCCAGTACTTACTAGGTATGTGTCCTTGGCCAAGTCCTTTAAGCTCTCTCACCAGCCTCGGTCTCTTCATTTGTAAAATGAGGAGACTCATTTTGTAAAATGTAAAAATCTATAAAATGAACTTCTCCTACAGTGCTGTTGTGAGAATCAAATAAAAAGAAATGGGATATAATAAAGCACTCTGAAACCTTCAAGAGCTATATCAATGCTAGCTATTATGATTAACGTAATCTCTCACCATCAGATTCCCCATCTGTAAAATAATCATTCCTACAGTACTTACATCACATGTTTGTTGTAAGGCTTAAATGTGATGATAGATGTATAATACTTAATACTGAGGAGCCCAATATCTTTTAATTCCTTAACTCAGGGGAGTGACACTGATGGAAGAGATTTCAGGCTCTGGCAGACAGATGAGAATTTTTCTTAGGGTAGATTTCACATCATGGAGCAGTTATTTACCCTGCCTAGGCATAAGACTGGTAGTGTTTGTCCATTCTATTAAAATGAAAAGAAAAAATCTTTTGAAAAAACTTTTAAGTCTGGTTGGGAACAGCCTTGGAGTTAGGAAGAACTTCCCTCCTCTGATATATTTTAGTTAAATGACAATGGACAAATGACTCAATGTCTCAGAGCCCCAAAGCAGTCTACACAGAAATTGTAGAGGGGTTGCTGCTTAATTTAGTGGAGGAAATTTCCATAATAGAGATGCTGCCCTCTTCTTTTTAAGGGTTGTCACTTTTGTCAGTCTTTTCAGTGATCTAGCTTTTGGTTTCATTTATCATCAAAGGGACTAAGTGCATCAGTCAGTCAGCCCACAAGCATTTATTAAGCACTTACCATGTGCTAAGAACTGGAAATATAAAGTCTGGAACACTGCCTTTCCTGACTCCACTCACTACACCCCCTTGGGGGAAAAAACTGTCTCCTACTTGAACTCTTAACCTCCAATTCCATCAATGCTTAGCACTATTATCACAAATATTTTCTCTATCCATTATTGGAGAGAAAGTTTCCATCCAACCCCATTTGTCACCCAAACCTCTACTAATGTAGTTTCCTCTTAGCTCTAGTGCTCCAATAGAGACCAGAGCACAGATGATGGTCAAAATTCATATGGCTTCTCTAACCAAAATATTATGAGAGGTTAGATCACTTGTGCAATAATTGAATGGGGTCCAAGAGAAAACCCACCAACAAACTAAGAGAAACGAGAACCATCCAAGCAGGAGGGTGGAAGTCATGTTTGATGATGAGATCACTTTATTTTAGAGATAAAAATGAGCTTGCTCTTGGACCTTCCCCACCCAACCACCCCTCAACTCCAAAGGAAGTAAGAACTTTGAGCTTTCATAAATAGCGCGAATATCTGAAAAAGCAGATTAAGAAGAAATCCTTAAGAGTTGATTGGGATTGACTGGGAATTTTTAAAGACAATTACATTTTAGGGGAAATATGAGCTATTTTGAAGATATTGCTTATGTTAGAAAGAGCTGTTCACTGTAAGAAATGGTTTTTCACCTTCTTGACCTGTTTAACAGTAATTAGTCTTATATTTTCTGGCTTTAATAATCACTTTAAAAAGAGAAGTGGAACTTAATGGAATGTAGGAAAAGTGACTTCCTACTTTAGAGGCCATGAGTATGGCGGTCTACAGAGGAAAGAGTCCTGGCTTAGGGTTGGAGGGCCTGGGACCCACTCTCTGATTTTCTTTTTTCTTATGTGGCCTTATAAAGTCACTTTCATTGATTTGGGCCTCATTTTTCCCATCACTGAAATGATAGAGGTGATGTTGGGTGGAATCTTCATGCTTTAAGTGTTATAAAAGTGTTTTGATTTGCCCCCCTAAATGATCAACCAGCACACTGGTTATTCTACAGTTTTTCAGTAGCTTTTGAAAATTTGATTTGAATATATAGAAATGTCTGTGATTATAATATGTTACAGGTATCACATAATCCAACTTTTTCCCATATAGATCATGGGATCACAGATTTAGTGCATGGAGGGATGTTTGAGGTCATTCATTCCAACGCCCTCATTTCACTGATGAGGAAAGTGAGGTCAGGGAGGTTAAACCCAAGGTTACTCAAGAATGGAGCAGCATAGAAAGGATTTGAATTTAGGTCCTTAGCCTGAGGGACAGTTGGGTGGGGCACTGGATGAAGCCAGTGCCAGGAGTTGGGAAGACTACTCTTTCTGAATTCAAATCTGGTCTCAGACACTTACTAGCTGAGTAGCTTTGAGCAACTCACTTAACCCTGTTTGCCTCAGTTTCCTCATCTATAAAATGAGCTGGAGAAGGAAATGGTAAACCACTCCAGTATATTTGCAAAGAAAACCCATAAACGGGTCACAAAGAGTGGGACACAACTGAACTGAACAACCTTAGCTTCCAGATTCAGCACATTTTTCTATCATACTTCAAGGTCAATAAAGGACCTTCAAGGTGAAGTAACTTACCCAAGACCATACAGGTTGTAAGTCATAGCTTCAAACCCAGATCCTCTGATTCCAAACTCCTTCCCACTACCTCCCGGTCAAGAAACTAAAACAGTGACCATTCTTGCCTGATCTCCTTGGCATGAGGGCTACAATGGCCTGGAAGAATGGACCAACAGGAATTTCAAAGGAAACTCAAGAGTTTGCTCTGAGTTGTAAAAGCCAAGATGAGATGACGGAATGTCATCCAACAGATGAGCAACTATCTGAAGTTTGTTTGAAAATGGCTATAAGGAAAACACACAGTCCCCCATAAGAGTGCTGTAAGACTCCATCTGCCATTCCAACATCCATGTCATTGTCCAACTGGAGGAGTAGCAAGAACACGAGTTTAATAAAGGAGGTTTTGGGATTGTGGAATCTGATGGGTGAGGGGGAAAGAGAAAGACATTGAGTAACAAGGCATGACTGGTGTACGTGTAATGGATTTATAATGGAAGGAACTTGTGTCGTGGGCCTAGATGAGTTTTTATTGCTTCTCAGAATCCTATCAGGAAAACTGTAAAGATAAAAATATTTAATAAACAGTTCGTACCTGAGTTTTCTTGCTGGAGAAAAAAAGAAGTCTTATGAGAAAGAAGACAATAACCCATTGTGAATGCTTAGGGGGATGAATCAATCAATCCATCCATCCATAAGCATTTATAAAAGGTTACTATACACCAGGCACTGTGCATAAAGAATAGGAAGGTGGATTCCAATGGGAATGTCTACTCTTTTTTCCTCTGATTTTAGAAACCAAAATAGAAGCATTGGAGGTAGAAGGCCAGGATTCAGATCCCTCCTCTGACACTGACTTGATATGTGACTACGAAAGTCATTTAATAAACCAGTCAGTAAACCAACATTTATTGAGAGTTTATTATGTTCCAGGCACTGTGCTGTATGCAGGAAATGCAAAGAAAGATGAAAATCAAGATCAAAATCGGTCTCTGACTTCTAGGGGAATGAATCCTAATGGAGATAAAACAGGTAAATAATGAGGTGCATACAAGATACATGCTAAGTAGGCAGAAGGAAAATAATAAAAAATTGGAAACATAGCCATGGCAAGGCCTAGGAAAGGTCTTCTACAGAAGTTTAGACTTGGGCTAAGTTTTTGAAGGAAACCAGGGATGGAGGTGAGGGGATGGATCCTCTTAATCAAGCTAAACAGCCACAACGTCAAGGGACAAGATTTAGGAGGAACTATGAGTAGGCTGGTGATCACAGAAGGGAGAAAAATGTGAAAGAACAAAAAGAAAGGAAGGATCCAGGCTGTACAGAGTTTTAAATGCTAAACAGCGTTTTATTTTTGATCCTGGGGGTAAGGGAGAACCACTAGAACTCACTGAGCAAGAGAGTGACATGATCAGGTGGACATTCTAGAAAAAGTACCATGGCAGGTAGATGGAGCATGATTGGAGTGGAGACAGACTTCAGTCAAGGAGACCTGTTACAAGGCTATTGCAATAGTCCCAGGAAGATTTAACAAGGCACTGAACTATGGTTATAGTTATATGAATGGAGAGAAAGGGATAGAAATGAGAAATGTTGTCAAGGTAGAAACAAGATTTGCAACAGACTGAATATTTGGAGTAAGGAAAAATGAAGCTTTAAGGATAGCCTCCAGTTATGAGCCTGGCTCACAAGGAAAATTGTGGTACCCTATAAAAGAAGTTCAGAAGGGGGAGTGGGGTATGGGGGATGTCATTTTGGACATGACAAGTTTGAAATTATTACAGGTCAGTTCAAGCTGGACATCTAGTTCAAGATGTCCAATAGGCACTTGGAGATCCCTATCACTCAAGAAAAAGGCTAGAGCTGGCCTCAGTTTCTTCATTTGTATAAAATAAAGAGTTTGGACTAGATGATCTGTAAAACACCTAAATCTCTGATCCTATGATTCTTCCAGAAGACAGACTAGAAAAATTCTCCAAAACTCTTCAACTATCCCTGATATCACTGGGGTGGAGTGGGGTGGGGTGGAGGGGAATCTAAGAGCTTGCCTGTGGTAAATACACCTGGCTTCCCCATAAACAATCATTTCTAAGAATACCTCTCCTTCCTATAACTTTGGTAAGGGTAAATGTATGACATTTCTTTTAAGCTGACAGCTTTATTTTCTTGAGGCCTGGGAAATGTGGGCACATGCTAATTTGAGAGGTATAAATTTAGAATGTATCCAATTTATATGCCAAGATAGTTTTCTAAGTGGATATGCTTGCTTCTTGAACTCTCTGATTCTTTTGACCCTCATTCACTGTTTTCCAAATTCATTTGACCCCAGAACACTTAGTGATTTGAAATATATGGATGGAACCCATAAATGTTTGTTCAGAGTGTCTGGAAAGGGGCATAGATGATAGATAGATAGATAGATAGTTGATGATAGATATAAAGATATAGATTATAGAAAGATATAAAGAGAAAGGAAGAAAGAAAAATACATAAGTGATAGATGATAGATATAAAGATATAGAAGATGGAGAGATAAATGATAGATGTAAAGATATGAGAGAGAGAGAGAAAGAGAGAGAGAGAGAGAGAGAGAGAGAGAGAGAGAGAGAGAGAGAGAGAGATGATAGAGATAGCTGACTAAAACATTTTTAAAGTACTCATGTACTCTATGCTAAGCTTTGGGGAAACATACAAGCCAGGAATATAGTTTCTGTCCTTAACGGATTTAATTCTAGCTAGCATAGAAGACAACATAGAAAGCAGAAGTGGAAAGGGAGAGGATGAGACTCAGCAAGGCAGGGTTTGGAAATAGTTGGGAAGAGACCAGGAGGTCTGGCTCTGGGCAACATAAGAACCTACAAGAACGCAGAGAGGTTCCAAGGATTCAAAAAGTTCCAAAGCTCAAAACTAGATACTCTGGTAAATCAGATCATGACTGGGTTTTCTTCTTCCTCAGAGTTTTTGCATCCTGCAGCTTTCTTGGACACTGGTTTATCTTCTCCACTAAGAACCTCTTGAATTGTAGGATCACCATCCACAAGGCTGCCCACAAGAAATCCCACCTTCTTGAACTTGTGCGTGGTTACCACAAGGTCTACAAGTGCCCATTTCTCAGAATCACAGGTTGTGATCTGACCTGTGATCTGACCAAATCATAAGAGGTATCCAGGAACTTATGATCTACTCTCAGGTTCACATAGGTAGGCACATGCTTTCTTTTGCCATAGGAGTTTAGCCTCCATAGCTGCAGGAGGTGAGGGTTAGAAAATGATGGTGGAAAGACATTCTTCTTTTTGTTAGAAATCCAAGTGGAAACTGTGCTGCAAACCAGGTAAGGCCTCCAGGATAAAGAGGACCCAGGACATGTTGGTGTAAAATAGACATCTCAGACTCAACATTTTTACTTAGTTGTGTTCATCCTTCATTGCCAAAGAAGACCATGCCATCAGAGTGATGATGACATGACTTTGTTTTGAGTGAGGGAGGACTGTGCAAGGTCACCACCCTCACTTCTCCTCTGGAGTCATCTGAAATCCAGAGACCAGATTAGAGATGACCCAGGATGCAATGGGAGATCACAGTATTTCATACTTCACTTAGAGGCATAAATATAACTGGTGTTAAATTTTTTATTCAGGAAACTGCTATTCACATTGAGGGGAGACACCAAGAATCTTTTTTTGGGGGGAGAGAGGAGAATGGACATTGTATCACTAGGTAACTTAGGTTTGTCTAACTGCTGTCTGGGTAGTTTGGGAGTGTAGATCCAAAGGATAGACATATCAGGGAGGAAACTGGAGAAAAGTCAAAATAACAAAGGGGTTTATATTGAAAGAATAATAAAAGGTAACAAGGGAAAGAGATGGGCAGTGGTGATGAGTTATCCTGGAACTTTTCCCTCCCTGAAATGGGAAATCTTTTTCTAGTTTGATCTCATATATCACAGAAGATGCTACCTGGAAAATCTCATATAAATGAATAGTAAGGGGAGGTCACAAACTAAAATATAATGTATGAGTAAAAAAAGTTTAGTATGTCTCAATAGCTTTTAAAATATTTTATCACATACTAAAATATAGCAAGGGAAATGTTGTCCTTGGGATCATAGATTTACAGTAGGAAAAGACTTTAAAGGTCATCTAATTCAATTCCCTCACTTGACAGATAAGAAATCTTTTGGTTTAGGGATAGTACGCGATTTGTCCCACGTTACATGGGCATTTAAGAAACCAAGTCAGAATTCAAACTCATATCCTCTTACTTCAAATCCTGTACTCTGTCTGAAGACAAGTTTGAATCTAATCTTTGACACTAAAGCTATGTGGTCACAGGCAAATCTCTCTGTCTTCATTTGCTCTTCCATAAAATGGGACCTATATTACTTGCATTATGTACCTTAAAAGACTGTTGTGAAGAAAGGACTCTGTAGATCTTAGCATGCTTTGTAAAAGTGACTTGTTATGAAAATAAGCCAAAAAAATGACATATGTGATATTATTTAAGCATTTTAAGTGTATTTATACAATCAGTAGGGTGAACTTAATTTCTAGCCCATGAATTGAAAAAGCAATGGTTTGTAGAGTGTATTCCATAAATCAAAGACTGTGAGCTGCAATGGACCTTAGGAATCCTCTATTCCAAGCCCCACCTTTTTTAGGGTGGGAAATTGAGACTAGAGAAGCGAAATGACTTCTCCAAAGTCACACAGTGAGCAGCAGAGTAAGGAGTAAAATCCAGGTGCATGTCTTCCCATTCAGAGTTTTTATCCTCCCTAACACAATGATCAGTAAATTTCAATCAGCACCATTCTTTTCAAAATTACACTATGGATTGTCAGGCTGCTAATCTTGAGTTATCAAGAGGTAGTGGAGAAGTTGGCACCTGAATTAGGCCTTGGCAGAGAGGGAAGAACTGAATTAGATGGAGGTAGGAATGTTGGTGAGGATCCATTCCAGACCCGAGGAATAATATGAGGAAAGATATGGGAGATGACAGGACAAGAAACAGAGATGGATTTTGTCTGGAACTCTGGAAATAGGTATGAAATAAGGCTAAAAGAGTAAACTCAAGCCAACGAGGCCTTGAATGCTTTATTCAGTAGGCGTTGGACTCGTAGGGTTAAAGATTTAGAATTGGAAGGGATTTTAGAGGTAATTTTTTCTAACTCTTTTATTTTACTGACATGGGTGTCAGAGGATTCTCAGATTCACTCAGGTAGAAAATGGCAGAATTGAGATTCAAACTTAGATTGTCTCCTCTAAATCCTGTACTGTGTCAGAACATCTGGTATTGATTCCTGCCTCTGACAAAAGAGAGAGATAATGGTTGGAGTACTGGGCTTGTACTTTGACCCCATTTGGGGTTTTCTTGGTAGAGGCCCTAGAATGGTTTGCCATTTCCTTCTCCAGTTCATTTTACAGATGAAGAAACTGAGGCAAACAGGGGAAAGTGATTGACCAGGGTTATCCAAATAGTAAATGTCTGAGGCCAGTTTTGAACTTAGAAGATGAGGCTTCCTGACTCCAGTGTAATGGCAACCAAAGTAGGATCTTTTGCTGTTTTTATTTTAGTATAATCAAGTGCCTGGGTTTGAATCTTGTCTTTATCAACCAAGAGTCTTTACTGGGGGTAAAGTACAGAAACAAGAGTTTCTTTAACTAGAAACTGTATATGTGTTTGTATTGTTAATTATTTTGATGTGATTAAAGAAGATCTTCTCCACCCATTAATGGGCCTGCCCATTAAGGAAAGCTTGATTAGGGGACTTGTTTTGTGGGAAGTACCTTTATTTTTTTTTTTCTGTTGAGGCACTGGTCAGAGAGTCATGCCCTCTGGCTCTGAAAAGCATATAAATACACAGCAGTGAGGTTCTGCTTTGGGACTCACACATTGGAAGAAGGTTATTTGGCCAGATGAGATTCTGGGTAGCCATTGAGTCCCTGGGCTTTGAAAACCCAGATGTTGGTGCTTCCTTTTCTGGTAGCTATGGTCAGACAGCTGGACCTTCTGTTAATCTGTGATATGTGTATTGCTTACCGTCAGAGAGTTGGAAGCCTGTCTGCTAGTCTTTATTTCTCTTCTGGTATTTATCTCTATTGGTGAATGATATGTGCTCAATTAAAGGAGATTGTTAACCCCTCAAAAGTTGCTTTCCTTTTAGAAAAGCAGATCTAAGAACCTAAGTAGCAGGCTCTCCTGTGTATGTTGGGGTCCTTGCTTTTACATCCAGGTCCAGAACTTTATCTACTTTATCTCCTAGCTGCCCTGTACTTAGGAAGATCTGAATTCAAATCCTGCCCAACACATTCACTAGCCATGTGACCCTGGACAAGTCACTTCATGTCTGCCTCAGTTTCCTCCACTTTAAAAGGGAGTTAGTAATAGCAGCTACCTCTCAGGGGTTGTTGTGAGGATGAAATGAATTTGTATTTATAAAATGCTTTTGCAAACCTTAAAGCACTATAAAAATATCAGCTCTTAGTGTTATTAGTGGGAGACAAAATGAATATGAACATGAAGGTTTGATGGACCTAAGCCTGAAATACACTGAAGAAATTATATTTATTTGGAGATCATTTGGTTTTTCCCTTGAGAGAATATTCTGGGAGATTTCTGTAAGAACTGTAGTTAATCACACAAGAAGAAATTATGGCAATATTTACAGGGCTGTTCTCTGAGGTAGAAAAGGAGTTGAATTTGTGATGTTTTCCTGAACTGGACTTGAGGAGTAGTGCCACAAAAGTCTAGCCATATAGCCACACAAGTCTCTCCTCATAAAATAACAGCAGCAAAAGTTTTAGCTTATGAAGGGATGAAACATTAGCCATTATTTTCTCAAGGACAGGACATGATAAAGTTCTATAGTTGGTCTGCTGATGGCAATGAATGAACAATCACAGGACTTTGTTAAAAAAAAACAATTTTGATACTTTGTCTGATAGTGGGATATTTTGTTATCCATCATTTATTGTAAGAAATGATACTATTGACAACAAAGTACCACTGGTTGGAGATAAGAGTAGCTTATTAGATGGAGGAGAAGCCCAGCTTTAATGTAGCCAGGAGACAGGGATTCTATCATCTCCTGTCACCAGCTAGTTGAATAAATATTGAGACCTTTAATCTTTCTGTGACTGCTGCTCTATGAAGACAGATAATGCATCCTCCTACCTTGTAGATAAATCAGGAGAATAAATTCCATTATTTAATGAATTTTGTTCAATGCTGTATTTGTTTAGATTATGACATATTCAGGATCAGGAAAAGTTTAGATATTGCACTTTTACTAGAGATTTCAATCTCTGTGCATTTCTATGCATGCATGTATATATGTATACATATGTATGTGAGCATATCACCTCCCTTTCCTTCTTTCATTTCATTTCCCTGTAGAACTACATCTGTCTTTTCACACTGATGTCACTGCTTTTGCAGTCTGAATCTTCTGTTTAATAATCCCAGGATACACCATTTCTAATCCCAGAATATTCTTTTTGCTTAATGGTTTATGTCTCCAATGCTCTAAGTGAAAAAATCAAGCTGGCATCCAGTTTGCCCTGTGGCGATGTATAGGTCCGGGTTCTATCTATTGGTCAAGTCGGTTTTCGGCACCTGATTCTCCCGGTGGCCCTGTTTGAAGGAGCACTGGGGGATATGGAATTCGGCTTTGGGTGGTTTTCCCCCGGGATTTTCCTACCCTGATTTCTCTAGTTGTGGCCTGCGGCCAGTGTGTCACCAGGAGGGCTTCATCTTGCATAACTACACTAGGTTTGCAGCTTTTCCGGAGCTGGTCAGGACTCTCGGGTGACTTAGGATCCCACCGCTGCCCAGCCTCGGTAGCTGCCTGGGTCCTGGATCTGGAGAGGCCTGAGTCCCCCACACCCCATTGCAGGTGGAGTCCCGGACCCCATCCTCCCCGGCCGGAGGGCCCCAGGTGGCTTCGGTCGTGGGTGGGGAGGAGGCGCGGGCCGGGGGAGAGACAGGTCCGGCAGCCCCGAGGCCCCGATGACCTCCGCTGGCCCCGGGTCCTGCGGGTTTCAGAGGTCAGCAGCCTGGCTAAACTTTTTTGAATACCCGATGTTCATGGGAAAGGGTGTGTGTGTGTGTGTGTGTGTGTGTGTGTGTATGTATGTGTGTGTATGTGTGTATGTCTCCCTGTGTGTGTCTATGTATGTGTGTGTATGTGTGTATGTCTCCCTGTGTATGTGTGAGTGACAGGGGAGAGAAGAGAGAGGAAGGACAGACAGACAGATTGGGGGGGAGTTCTCTCTCGCTTCTGGGTGACTTTCTGGGCCCACATTCTCCCCCCCACCTCCGTCCTCCCCACTCCTCGGGAGAAGCTCTCCACTCCACCCCATCCCCCCGCCCCCCACCTCTTTCTGACTCTCTTCCCCTCCCCCTCCTTGTCAGTGTTTCCCTTTAACGCGCGCGCCCGCCACGTCCCTGCCAAGGTCCCCTCGCCCCCTCGCCCCTCCCCCACCCCGGCCACCCCCTCCCCCTCCGAGCTCCTCCCAGCCGGCCTCCCCTCCCCCCCCTCGGCGCGCGGGGCTCAGCTGTCACTTTACTTTTTCTTGCCTTCTCTTCCCCCCCGCCCCCACCCCGACCCCCACGCTGCCCCCGCCCCCTCGCCGGGAGGGAGGAGCCTCGTGCCCGCGGGCGGGCGCGCGCCTCCCGGGGCTGCCCCGCCCCCTGCCCGTGCGCGCGCCCGGCTCCGGGAGGGAGGGGCGGGGAGGGGAGCCGCTCCGGGGACGTGGGGCGCGCGCACGGCCGGGAGCCGGAGCCGGCGGCGGCGCGGGCGCGGGCGCGGGGGGCGCGGGCGCGGGCGGAGGCGGCGCGGTCCGCGAGGTGCTGGTGGATTCACTTTTCCCAGAGTCCGGGGCGGCAGCAGCCGGAGCCCGAGCCCGAGGGAAGGACGCGGGAGCGGCGGGAGCCAGAGCGGGGCTAGAGCGAGCGAGGGAGGAGCGCGGCCGGGCCCCGGGGTCCGGGGGTCCGTGAGTCCGCGGCGGGGCGGACGCCCCCGCCTCCTCCTCCTCCTCCCCCTCCTCCGGGGAGCGGCACGAGACGGCGACCTGCGCCCCCTCTCCCCAGCCCAGGTAACCGGCCGCCCCTCCCCCGCCGCCCCCGCGCCTGCCCCCCTCGCGCCCCCCCCCTCCGCCTCCCCTCCCCCGCCCCCCCCCCCACTCCGGCTCCCGGCCCCGTTTTCCTCCCCCACCTCTTCCCCATCTTCTCCTACTTTCTTCCTCCTCCCCTGCCCTTGTCCTCCTCCGGCCCCCCTTCTTGTCCCCACCGTCTGCCCAGCCCTCGTCCTCCTCTGCCCATCCTTCTCCAGCCTCCCTGCCCCCTCCCCCTCCCCCTCTCTCCCTCTCTCCCGACAACTAAGTCTTTGGAAAGTACAGCAGAAATGTCAGGTTGAAAAGTGTCCAGTTTAATCTTCGGAGATTTTCTCTAATTGCAAAATGATTGCACATTGTATCTTCTCCGTGACATGTGACTTCTCTGGTTCCCTTCCATCTCCTCCCTTTCCCCCCCACCCCCCAACACACACCCGTTTGCCAGGCAGGAAAAGACCTGGCGCTGGGTGTACGTGTGTGTCGGTGTGGACCGTGGGGTGGGTTGGTCTTTTGTGCAGCCTGGTGCCTGGCACACTTTGGAGCAGGGGCACACGGCACATTTTTGTTCCTCTACAGCCTGCTTGGAAACCGGAATTCCCTGGGTTTGTTTGGTGGTGGGGTTCTCCCTCCCCACAACTGTTTTGATCATTTTGCCTCTTACCTTTGCTAAGGAAGATGGAGTATTGCTTCTTTGCAGGACCAGCGGGGGGGGTGGGGGGGGAAGATGAAGGTGGGGGGGGAGAGAGAGAGACAGAGACAGAGACACAGAGAGAGAGAGAGACAAGTAGAAGAGACACAGAGAAAGGGGGGAGAGAGAGAGACGTGATCCTAGGCACTCTCTTCGCTGGACCCATTTGCATGTTTCCAGGATTCATCTTTCTGTGTAGCTGTTTTTTTTTGTTTTTGTTTTTTTTTTTTTAAAAACGAGGTGCCTCATCATATGTTTACTTAAAAGTGTAAAGAGAAGTACTAAGACTGAACCTCAATTTATTTTCCATCATGTACAGAGGTTAAGCTTTCTTTGGGGGTACTTATGCATGCCTAGTTTCTTTTTTAGTGGGATACTTCTAAATGTCTAATAATTCACCCAAGACCTTCGAGATAATAACGTACTTCTTGACCTAGACGATATTGAAACTTTCTGGTTCTTTGGACATCATGTATGAAAGTTTTCATAAAATTGTAGATTTCCCCACTTATTCTTATGCTCATCCTATCTTCTCCCATTTATCTGGTATAGATATTATTTCTTTTATTTCCTAAAGAAATGCAAGATCAAGTATCTCACTTTCCCTATGGCTTTTAGTGTTTTCTCCTTCCTCAAATCCCACTGAATTACTTCTCTCTGTGCAGGTAGAATGTAAGCCCTTCCAGGGTAAGGAACTATCCGTCCTCTCTCGGTCTTCCATCCCTAGACCTTGGCGCTTTGAAGGTGCTTGGCAACTGTTTCATTTGAATTTAATTAAATGTAGTTTTGCTTCAATTTGGATTGTGATAGCTTTTGTACATAGTAGAAATGGAGAAATGGACTAACCCTTTGTTTTGAAAAGGGTAGAAGGGAGAAAACACGAACAGAAAACAGCTAGACATTAAATGACAAACTAGGCATTTTCCTGTTAAAAAAAAAGCTGGCATGACATGTTATTATAATTACACACTGTGGGCTACTGTCAGAACATTTATCTCTTGGATGGTAACCTGGCCTCATGGAGTGAAAGTGATTTTTTTTTTCAGTTAGAAGTAATATTTACACCACTATCATTGCACTTGATATTCAGTGAACATGTGGGCTGCATTAAAAATACTTTGCTAATTTCAGGACTGTAGTTGAATACAGAATGTTTGGTAAACCTGAACAGTTTGTGAGTTTCTTAAAGTAAATATGTTCAGGAAAGATCAATATACAAACTTTTGTATAACATACCATGATTCTGAGTTGTTTAGGAAATACTACATCATATTTTGTTTCTGAAGGTAAATGAAGGTAAATGGCTATAAAATGAAAATAACCATTTGAAAATTTTAACCAATTTCAGACTGCTGTTGTAAGGGAGCTCTACATTCATAGCCTTGAGGTTTGTTTATCTTTCTGGGTTAAAAAACTGGCCTAATACCTAGGAATTTTGCCTTGGTAAAAATATGAATTATTTTTTAAAACCCTGATTCCCAATAAGATGATTTCAGGAGTTTGAGGTTTTCAGATTCAGGAATGTGGTTGATTTTTATTTTGGAGATTCAACAAAACACCCCTTTTCTACATTGAAATCTAATTAAGGCTGTTCTGAAAAGTACTTTCTCTTTTTGGAAATTAGCTGCACTGGGGAAAGGCAATCAACTTTTCCCATAATTTTTTTCTAATCGAGAATTCCAAAAACATAGTCAGAAACAGTTCATTTTATTCTCATATTTGGAAAGGAGATGCAATATATTAAGTATTTGTTTACATCTAAAATTGGCAGTGGTCAGAGGAGTTCACACCCTTTGGCAGTTTGAAATTTTGATAAGATAATGTATCTTCCATAAATACAGTCCTGAAGCACATTTTTTTTCATCTTCAAGAAAGCATATTACAAAAATGTTTGCATTTGTCTGAAAAATGTTTAAGTATGTTTAAGTTTCTGCCTTGTGATAGTAATTTCTTTTTGTTTTTTTCATCTTTGCCTAGATCAATGTGTGAAAGTTTCTGTCAAATCAAATAGCATACGGGACAGTGATTTGCAAACCTTAGTGTTACATAAGTGCTAGTTATTTCTGTAATCTAAATGTTGACTTCAAATTGTGGGCTGCTGTCATATCATGACCCTTTAGATATATTCTGCAGACATTTATATGTGAATATTCATTTTTTCTTTTAAAAATATATTTAACATTTTATTTCTTCCCAGTTATATGTAAAAACAGTTTTTAACGTTTCTTGTTTTTTTTTCTTTTTTAATTTTGAGTTCCAAATTCTGTGTGTGAATATTTATTGAGAAGATAACGAATGAAGATAGCTTGTGGAAACAAATACAAAAGGGAGGGCCTGGAGAGTAGTAGAAAGTGAGCAAAATTTGGAGTCAGAGGGCCTAGGTTCCAAACTTTATCCCAAAAACAGTCACTAACCCTCCCCAGGCCTTAGTGTCCTCATTTGTAAAATGAGGAGTTGCCCTGGGTATGACAAATGCTTTGCAATACCTTAGGGAACTATGGAAATGTTATTGTTCTTATTTCTGTTATCCTGAATTAGAAACTGAACTTGTGGCATAGTTGGTGCAGCTGAAGTAGCTTCAGCAAAAAAATGCCAGAAAGGCTTTTATTCAGCTGAGGATTTCCCTGTTTATGACAAGCCACACACAGTTAACTTCTGTCATAAGTGGTACCAAATAGTCTTGTATCACATTGCTCAAAACATAGCCAGCAATAGTTATTGCCATATCCTAGACAAGAAGGTCTGGTTATCATATAGAGATACACGCTCACACACTGATGTGCTCTTCTGTACACACATCGGATTCATTTAAAAGGGAGGAAATAAGTTCAAGAAAAATCAATGTGAAATCTAAGGCTTATGATTAAAGGAAAGTAAAAAAAAATTGGAAAAAAAATCAAGAAATATGGTAGCCATATTAGAGCTAGACATGAAACATACTGATATAAAATTTCAGTATTCTATTAAGTGACTTTAGTGCTCATAAAAGATGTCACAGCTGGGGAGACTGATGTTCTCCATTCATGGAATAGGCACAGAGACAGTGAGATTTCCTTGCCACTGGCTTTCAGAGCTGTCTTACAGGGCCTACTTCTGTAAAAAGGATTTTCTAGTGATTCATCAGTTCTTTCCTTTTCAGTAGGGAGTCCTCAGCCTCCGTAAGTGCTGGAGAGGGGAGTTTGTCTTTAGATAGAAATGCTGTGATTTGGACATGGACATCTGATTCCAAGACCACTGCTCATATACTCCTCTAGATTTAAACCAAACTCTAATTATGAGATCTCCTCCTTCCTTCCTTAGATGCTATCTCTTGTCTCGAGTATACAGTATATCTTTTTTCCCCTTCTTAGATTGATTGGTAAGGGATTGATAGTGAATGAAGAAAGCCAGCCTCAGAACTTCGAAGATCTAGTTTTCAGTTTGGCTGTAGGAACCCAAGGCAGATCTCTTCATCTCAGTGCTCTAGGCAATTCCTTAACAAGTTGTGGAGAAGATGCCAACTTATATGGCTCCAAGGAGGTTCCTCACCAGTGAGTTAGTTCCCTTACCTAGTGAAACTACTGGCATAATTCCTGTTGTTCTGCCTCAAGATTTGAGCTGTATGTGTGTTCATTTCTACTTTAAGGAAAAGTTAATTCACTTATTTTGTGTCTTCAATACAGCATCTAAGATGTCCACTGAAGGGCAGAGAGTTGATGACAGCCCAAGTACAAGCGGAGGCAGTTCTGATGGAGACCAGCGTGAAGGGGTGCAACAAGAGCAGGAAAGAGAGCAGGTTCAACCCAAGAAAAAGGAAGGCAAGATCTCTAGCAAGACTGCTGCGAAATTGTCAACCAGTGCAAAAAGGTACGGTTACTTGTTGTCACTTCCATGTTATGAGCCAGAACAGGTGAATGCTGAGTTCAGGTTGAATTTAAGCATTCTGTGTGGAGGGTGTTCATTCTGAGTATGGACCCAGTGACTAGACAGGCCGTACTTAGAGCCTTTGTTAATTCAAAGCCTGAAGGATTTCTAAAACATGAGGGGGAGGGACTGTTTGTTCTACCTAACAAATGATGTTTGGTATATTTGACTTCATTCTGAGTTTGGTAAACTCATGCATGTTCACAGTGGTGTGTCCTAAGTACCAACAATATTGAAACCTGTCAGTTTGATTTATAATGATACAACCATAAATATTTCCTACTGTTCAGTAACACGGCATGGTAGAAAGTAGGAAACAGTTACACCATCTATCAAATAGACTGTCATTTCTCAAAAGTGTGCATCTTGGTTTCATTACCCTAGGCTGGGGGTCATTCTTAATACTGCCTTCTTCCTCCCCTGGAGGAGATATAGACCTGGACAATAGATGTTTAAATGGTCTTATTCTGCCACATCAATTATTCAGTGGCCATTGGCATGTGCTTAGACTCAGCATTCAGAAGGAATCACTTTTAATGTTGTTTTCCCACCAGTATCAATCAGTATTGCTTTATAGAAACTGGCTCCCCAAAAAATACGTGAAAGAAAAAGTGACTAAGTCTGGCTTTACTTTATCATTGTTCTTATTTTATTTTCATATTTTAGGTTATCTAGAATATTGAGAGAATTCAAATTATTAAACTTATAAGTGAAATGAAATTTTTAATTTTATTTTTTGCCTTGGTCAAGTATAAGGAATGCCCTCCTCTTTATTTACTAGCTGTATACAAAAGGGATACATTTTGCGTTCTTAACAAGTGGTGTGTTTCATGGAATAAAAATCACAAAAGAAATGTGACCATAGTCCCCTCCCCTTATGTACACACCTGCCTTGTTCATACTCTTGACCCTGGCACATACTCAGACCTTTAAAAAGAGAGTCATATTAGGGCACGAGAAAATCTCTTGATTTTCTGTAACAGAAAATCTTTCTGAAAGCAAGATGAGTTTACATTCTTGCGGTCTTGATTTGGGAGTGATCTTCCAAATGATCTGTGGGTTACTTACTTATGAAAGTATATTTCTTTGTTATAATGAATTATTAAAGAAAGTGATTTCCTCCTCGAGCCTAACTTTTATCATCCCTTTATTTTGATGGTGAATTGTTTTTTTCTCATTCCTTTGTTTATAAGTAGGATTGAATGGGATAGGTATTCCAAGGGATCTGTCCAATTCTAAGCACTGGAAAAAGTTTAAGAAACCCTGCCCTAGAGTGTTGTGCCCTTGAGAGTGAATTTCTTATAACTAGCTCTAGTCTTAGGAAAAGTCCAGTGCTAAGTAAGCCATTAGGAACCTTTAATCTCTTGAAAACTTTTCAAGACTAATGGTGATGATTTTCTTTGATCAAATTAATAAACCTTTTTTACTTCATGTGGACTCACTGCAAAAATTCCAAAGTGAGAGTAATTTCCGTCACTTGGGACACTTGAATCTACAGTGATAGACTTTATATGTGTGTGAAATATAAATTTGAAGAAGGCGAGTTGTCTTATAGTCATTCCTAGAAACTTGATACTGTTGATTAGTTAGAGAGACGCTGAGATGCCAGATTTCAGTCTCCTTGATAACAGTGTGAGAGCAGTGCCTTGCATACAGGCCTGAGTTCCATAATGACAGGGAATATTTTGGTTTGCTTTTTATAGCTCCATCCTCCAGTGTCGGGAGCCCTCCCCAAGATCTGAGAAAGAATATTTGATAGATTAAATAGATAATTCCACAAATACTTGTATGAACGAGTAACATGCCCAGTTGTTCAGATGTGCTATTACAGTGGCACAATGAGTATATTGGAATGTGTTAAAACTTTTCTGGCAAATCTCAATTTTCAGAGGAATTACTGTGAAAAAATATTTGAGGGTGATGCTTGATCCCAAGATTCTATAAATGAGCGTATTTGATCTTAATGCTCGTATAACTCAGTCATTCTTTTCAGAGTGAGATAGAAAAGAAGATTATACTTATGGTTTTAGCATACTTCTTTTGGTTGCTCCTCACTGGAAAAACCGGGTTTCTCCTAGAAGCATTTGGCATGCAATCTCTCGTTCTGCTCTCTTGATGCGGCTCCATCATTCTTCCATTTGCAAATAGCTACGAAGAGAGATGCGATCTGAAACTTCCACTTCTCCTTTTCCACTTGCTTCTCTCAGTTTGCCTGAGCTGGTTCGTCAGCTTAGCCAGCTGCTTCGCATTTTTCCACTAAATTGACTACACTGACTGGTGGTGTGGAGGTATAGACATAACTGTAACGTGAAATGATAGGATTTGTGTTTCCAGAAAAAAAAAACAACAAACCCTCCTTTTAAGATGAAAAGGAATCATTACTCACTGGCATTATCTCCATTTCAATTTAATACATGAATCAAGTCACATAAAGTTTTGCAGGGTGTTGTCTGAGTGCCAACTTTCCCAGGATCAGTTTTGTTTCAGGCAGAGGGGCATTTTGTCAGAAATCCAATAACATACCGGTGCTAGAACTGTTTTCTTTCTGATGCTAAGTTTTAGAATTCATTTTCACGTGAGATGGCTTCCCTGTCTCCCTGTTGGTTATGAACTATTTACTAGTTATCAGTTTCACAAAGGGAAATTATATAGTATTTGGCATTCTCTTGGGCTTTAGATTCTCAATCTGTGTTATAATCTAATGGGATGCTAGCAGGTGTGTGTGTGTGTGTAGGGGGGCTGTTTTTACAACACAGTCACTCCCTACCATGAGATGAGGTTTAACAAACAGAGGCTGGCTGGTGACTTGTGGATGTTGTCATGGGAATTCTCAGCCTGGTGCTCTTGCCGTCTGAGTTCTCTGTCAGCTCAGAGATTCTCAGTTGTGAAGGAATTCATAGATGAAGAATAATAACTAATATGACATTTTAAGGTTTTTGAAACACTTCCCATCTATTATCTCAGTGAGGCAGCTGCTATTGTTATCCCCATTTTAAAGATGAGAAAACTGGGGGTAGGTGGTTAAACTACTTGTTGAAGGTCACACAGCTGGCATCTGAGGTCAGCTTCTAATTCAGGTTTTTCTGTCTCCAAGTCTAGTATTATATCCACTATGACATCTAGGTGTCATACATACATACATACACACATACATACATCCTTGCATTCATATAGAATGTCCCAAAAGTCTCAGTGTAGGTGAACGCTATTAAAGCTTATAATTGCACTAAGACTCATGGGATACCATGTCTAGAGCTTTAAAGGTTTGTAAAGCGTTTAGTGAGATGGAGATGGTGGCACAGAGTAGGAATGGTTTATTGTATTTTCCACAGTAGGAAAAACTTCCAGTGCAGCCCTGGCCAGCACCATGAGAAGATAGCATCTTTGTGCACAAAGGAAAACACATATTGATACTCATCAGATTTTCCTAGCTTCACGATGTTTGGTTATGCCTTAAATAAGACTATGGAAGTGACTTGTTGGAGCTTTATGGTCCTGCTGACCTAGGCTTAAGATCTCATCAAATTTTGATGAGAAAACAGATATTTTGTTTTGATGTCTGAAATTCTCTGTGCTTGGACACCCATCTTTCACTTAGATGTGCTTCTGAATGGGTGCTGTCTTCAGTTCCATTCACACACAGAACCAGAAGTGAACAGGTTCAGAATACCACAGAACAACAGAAGTGGCTTGGCACACTGACCAGATGGCTAGATGTGCAGCCAGGAAGACCACGGTTCAAATTCAGGCTCAGAAACTCATTAGCTGTGTGACCCCAGGCAAATCACTTAGCCTCTCTGACCCTCAGTTTCCTCCTGTAAAATGGATACACTAATAGCCTCTATTAAATACTTCATTCGCAAAGACCATTCTTATAAAGTGCTCACAAACTTGAAAACAACTTCATGAAGGAGAGCCATTATTGGTATTTAGGCCATAATCAGACACAGATGTGCAGTCATGAGCTGGGGAAGGAAAGTGAGAACCAGGCAAGCATCCCTCTCCCAGATTTGTAACTGCCTGAAGATCCTCAGCTCTATGGAAGTGGAGGGTGAGTCTTCAGTCAAGATAATGAGACCCACGGCACTTCTGCTCGTTGGTCGGTTGAGGAGCAGCTGCTGTCCATGGAATGTGTTTAAAGGCAAGGCAGGCTGGCCTCCAACCATCAGCCTGGAGCATGTGCTTCTTTGGCATTTTCCTAGAGGAAAGCAGAGGGGGAGGGGCTTTCCTTTACCCCACCCCAGCATAGGCTGAGAGGTCTTGCTTCAGGAGAGCATGGGATGTGCAGCTCAGCTTAAATCCCCTTCCTGCAACAAATCTTTCTAGTTACTCCTCTCCACCCCCACCCCCCCCCAAGCTGGTACCTTCCCTCGGGTTATCTCCAAATATGTGACTATTGTGGTTCAGTCATTCAGTCACATCTTGACTCTTCCCGACCCCGTTTGGGGTTTTCTTGGCAGAGGTACTGAAGTGATTTGCCATTTCCTTCTCCAGCTCATTTTACAGATGAGGAAACTGAGGCACACAGGGTCAAGTGACTTGCTCAGGGTCACACAGTTAGTGTCTGAGGCCAGATTTGAACTCAGGATAATTAGTTTTCCTGTCTCCAGGGTCTAGCCACCCCAGTTTATCCTGTCTATATTTTTTTTGTATGTAGTTGTTGGCAGGTTGTCCTTCCCTCCATCCCCACCCCCACCCCCAGATCAGGCTCAGTCTTTGTTCCCTCTTCAGATGTCCAGCACTTAGCACAGAGCCTGGCACATAGTATGTACTTCATACATGTTTGTTGACTAAATGAAGGGTGCTTTGTGAACTCCCATTGTGGGAATTCCTTTTCATTGAAGCAGATGCAGATAGGCTTTGACGTAGCAGTTAAGTCCTAGGTTCTTGCCCAGAGCACATGCCAGTTCCTTGAATTGCCCGAGATCTGTAGGAAGCCTTTTGTGATCTGCCCCCAGCTAACAATGTTTCCTGTCCCCCGATCAGTTTGTATTTGGTGTTAATCTGCTGTGGATAGATTTAGACCGGATGTCCCAAAAGCCTTGTTGCAGTCGTTAGCTGTTGTGGCTTTAGCTGCACTGACTGTGGGGACGCATTCCATGTGTTCATGCTGTGCTTCAGAGGGCAGTGAAGTTTCTTTTTTCTTTCCATCCTTAGAGCTTGACACGTAGTAGAAAATTAATAAACGTTTGCTGATTAATTAGCAGCACCAAACCTCGCACTCTGTCCGCTCTGCAGAGCTGTTTCTGCAGCCAGATCACTTAGGCCCAACTAAAGAATTTTATTTAAAAGTTACTTAGCTAATTGTTTCATTCTTCTGCTTCCTGAACTGGTATATTCTTTTAAATATGGCATTAAAAAACAACCCTCAGTAATACTTAAAGGCGCATCCTGAGGATCCTTTGGTGCATCTTCAGGTGGAAGGCATAGTAGACGTGAATTCTTGTCACTTTTTGAATTTCCTTCCTTGAGAGGTGAGGCCTCGCATGGCCAGAGCTAGAACCTCCCTACATATCACAGTTGTTTTTCTGGTTGGTTGGTTGTTGTCCTTCGTTCTTGAAGAAGACCAAAATAACATCACCACGATAAAGTCAAGTTTCGATGTGTCCGACCGTGGCTGATCATATCAATGTGAGCTCGGAATGCTCTGCCACAGATTGGACACAAATAGTTCACATGAACATTTAGGGTGGATACTCCAAGTTTGCGCATCCTACATTTCCTTTGAGTTGTTTCAGTTCTGCTTTGCTCATAGAACATAGCACCCTTTCTAATGTTGGCACGCCGTGCTGAGTGGTCCTGTGCCAAGTGTCTTCCATGTCACACAATTCCAAAGTTCTTGAGAGAGACCTTGAGAGTATCCCATATCGCTTCTTCTGACCCCCATGTAATCACCTGCCCCATGCAAATTCTCCATAAAATAGTCTTTTTGGCAAGTGTACATTTTGCATTCGAATAACATGATCAGCCCATCAGAGTTGCTCTCTCTGAAGCATGGTTTGAATGGTTGGCAATTTAGTTTCAGTAGTGACCTCAATGTCTGGTACCTCATCCTGCCAGATGATTTTCACAATCTTCCTAAGACAGTTCAAATGGAAGCGATTCAGTTTCCTGGCACGGCATTGGTCTGTGTTTCACAGGCATACAACAATGAGGTTATCACAGTGGCTCTGTAGACCTTCAGTAAGGCAGTCAGTCTAATACCTTTTCTCTCCCATACTTTTCTTTGGAGCCTCCCAAACACTGTGATAGCTCTGGCAATGCCTGTGTCCCCCTAATTGTCAACGTGTACATTCCTGGAAAGTACACTACCAAGGTAAGTGTACTTATCCACAGCATTCAAAACTTCTTCATTTGTTGTATCCACGTATGGATGGTGTGGTGGTGGCTGATGGAGCACCTGTGTTTTCTTCCTTTTTTCTTCTTTTTTAAAATTGAATTATTTTATTTATTTTCAGTGTTTGGCAATCACTTCCATATATCTTAGATTTT
Source organism: Bettongia penicillata ogilbyi (assembly GCA_023548195.1). NCBI lineage: Eukaryota > Metazoa > Chordata > Mammalia > Diprotodontia > Potoroidae > Bettongia > Bettongia penicillata. Next base: position 3,090,991 of record JAJHZJ010000170.1, on the reverse strand, counting down.
TTTCCACTCCCTCTGCCTCATTCCTCCCTCCCTGAGACAGCGTACCATCTTATATAGGTTCTACACGTACATTCCTATTAAGTGCATGTTGCATAGAAAAATTAAAATGAATGGGAGAAATTATAAAACAAACCAAAATGTAATACAAAAGACAATGATCTGCTTCATTCCATTGGTGACTGGAGGGCAAGAGAGCATTGTCCACTATCTAGAACCTGGGCAAATGTGCACCATCATGAAATTGATGTACAGGGCTGATGAACTTCTCAGGGCAACCAAATTTTGACATAATTTTCTATAAGCCCTCACAACTAACAGTGTAAAAGGGAAACAGTTTCAGATCTATAAATGTTGTGCATAGACCTCTGTTCTCCTGGCATTTCTCCTTGAGTTGTTGGGCAGCAAACACCATATTGACTGTTTCTTGGCCTTTTTTGAAACCACACTGGCTCTCAGAGGACTATCTTTCAGGTGAAGAAGGATCAACCTATTAAGGAAGACTCTAGCCCTTCTAAGAGAGAACTGAACAGCTGTTATGGCATACAGCAGGCATCCTGCTACCTTTTAATAAGGTATTCAGAGCATGGCCTTTCCAACGGAGGGAAGTGTGATCATTGGGAGGAGATAAGGTGGCTGAGAAGAGTTGAAGAGGCGATAACTCACTGCTCTGAGGGTCCTGATGTATCAGTCCAGTGGCTCCTGGTGTAAAATCAGCATGCCCACGACCCGTGGAACACAAATTTCAGAACAGTAACTGAAAAGGACTTTCTGGAGAAGTTTACATTCTGGGCTAGAAAAAGGATCTGTTTTATCAGTTTTTTTTTTTAGTCAGAGACAGTCCCTAAGGAAGCATGTGTTCAAGGAAAAGGGATACAAATTTGTTCCTTGACAGGCCAAAGAATGCATATTTTTTGGCTTAAAGAAATAGCAGTGTAGCTTTTCTTAATATTTGGAGCATACATCCTGTGGGTTTTTTCCCTCTTATTGATTCAAATTTTGGAAGGCCCATTATTTAGGTGTTCTGTTTTGTTATTAGCTATGTAAGTGTGAAATTAATTTTTAAAAAGATCTCATTTCCAATATTGTCAAACACTTTCACTTAATAATAGGACACATGATATTTATATGCATGGAAGCATCCCTTGAACAGCCTCAAGCCTTGAACCTGAAGGCCACATTTCGCCTTCTAGGTCCCTGCGTGTGGCCTTTTGACTGAATTCAAGTTTTACAGAACAAATCCTTTTATGAATACATGTGGCCTTGAGGCTGAAGGTTCTCTACCCCTGCCCTAGAATGGTAGGGTTCTAGAGTTAGAAAGTAGCTAAGAGATGTCCTCCTGCCCCTTTATTACAAGAGGGGATTCTGAGGTCCAAAGCAAATGAATCACTTATCCAAAGCCATGTTGCTGGTTGGGGAGAGAACTCAGTTAATCAAAGTCAGCATAAATTTAGATTTAAACCCAAATCTCTTGACTAATTGCCCAGTGTGCCCCATTTCAAGTTACATATTCTAAGATGAGTAAACATTACAGAGTAAACAATTTAGAGTTCACTTAAGTGAGCAATGGTGAACCCATTCTTGACTCCCAGTGGCAGATCATTTGTTCCTTGGTCAAGTGGTTGGCTTGTGTTCTTTTCCCTGGTGCAGGATGAAAGAATGGGATTTAATTCACATTTCTCTTTTCAAGTTCTTGTGTTATCCTAGAATCCCTCAATCTGCTACTTGGCAAATATAGTAACATTTCTCACCTGTTTTCATTCAGAAGATGACTGAATAGAGTGTTCATTGCAAACAGAAAAGTTAAAAATAGTTTGAGCCTCTTATTAAATTCAAACATGTATTTGAGTCATCGAAAAATAATAACCTATGTAAGACCATGAGGGATAGCATAGGATAGCCAGGAGAGGTGGCCTCTGACTCAGGAGACTGACCTCTGCCATATCCTTCTGAACCTGGGCAAGGTTCTGAACCCGTCAGAACAGGCCTTCTGCACATCAAGGACCAATCTATATCAGCAGAAGGGAATTCTTTGTGCCAGTGAAATCACAGATCTGGTCCAAAAGTACTGCCATAGCAGTTTTAATTCAGAGTATTTCTGATAATGATCAGCACATTTAAATACCAAGGGCTTGGGGGCAGAACATGGAGTAAGTGTCTTGGGCTTTGGAATTTATCTTTTTTTTTTTAAATAACAACAAAGTCTTAAGTTGTCTGTCTAACGAGTTTGTAGATTGATGTGGTTAAGCAAAAAGTGCCTGCTATGTGCCGAGCATTTGGGGTCTGGAGCCCCAGAGTGCCTGTGTACAAGGCCCTCTCCCTCCTCTCTTCTCCCACTTCTCTTTTGTCTCCTCTCCCATCTTCTCCCCCTTTCCCTTTTCTATTCTCTCTCCTCCACTCTCCCTGGGATCTGTGTTCAAGGCTTTTGAGGCCTTTCCAACACTGGCCTCCCACCCTTCCCAACACTGGCCTTCCCCCCCCCCCTCCCCCCCCCCAGTACTGGCCTCCAGCCCTGGCCTCTGCCTTGCATTTTCAGCAGCTTGCTGGCCATCTCTGGTTAGCTGTCCTTGACCTCACCTTCCCCCAGCACCTCCCAAATTCCACTCTTCATATTAGCTCTCTTTTTCCAATGCTGCCCTTCTGACTGCCTGCTTTTGCTGTTAGTGCCCAGCCCTCCCAGTCTCACAACCTTGCTCTCTGGTTTTTTGCCCTTTTCTTTCTTTTCTCTTCAGCCCTCATATCCAGTTGGAGTCCTTGGGTCCTGCCTTTTTTGTTTTTTTTCTCACACAACCGCATCTTTCCACTCTGACTATACCCACCCTAGGCCATGTCTTTGTTACCTCTTGCCTGGACTGTAATAGTAACATACTCTCCAGCCTTCTAACATCTCCCATTGTCCTCCACACAATTGCCTGAAGAATCTGCTGCCATACCCCTCTGCCCACCTCATTTTCCTGCTCAGAAACTTTCAGAAGCTGCTTGTTCTAGCAAATAAAGCACAAACCCCTTGCTTTTTTCCAGCCTCCTCTCACTGTGCCCCTAATGCATTCTGTTTGACCCTCATCCTGGCCTGTGTGACTCTCTTCTGATTTGTCCAGCCTGCTTTTACTTCGGTCCCCTATTGCTGGGGTAGACTTGCCCCCTGCCTTCTGCCTGCTGACCCTCCTTTGAGACCTGTAGCTGCTGCCACCTCCTCTGGGAAACAATTCTCTCATCGATCTAGCTAGAAGTAAGCTTTCCCTTCGTGAAGCTCTTTGGAGCTTTTCCCATAGTTGTGCCTGCGTCTTAGCCTGTCCAGGAGATGGTAAAGCACCTTGCCATCTGTGGCATATTTGTTTCATCTTGATAGCCAACCCCAGCCTGGCCTATTACATAGACTCCATGCCCTTTAGACAGAGTAGAGTTTTTGCATACCCCTCAGGACTCAGTAGGCACATTTTATAGAGCAAAATAACAAAGCAGTAACTAACAGTGATATTAAGAGATCAGCAGACGGACATGAGCACTTTTTTAATCACTCCAAGGACACAATGTGAATTCTTTGCGTTTTGTGATTTCTGGATGTGAAGCCCACCTCTGTTTGCAGAGGGAGGCCGTTAGACACCCCCTTCCCCCATTTCCATAGTACTTCAAGATGAGTGCTTTCAGCAGCCTGTGTGGGTGGATGTGTGAGTCATTATGCATCCCCATTTTGCAGATGAGAAGACTGGTTCAGTGACTTGACCACAAGTTTCAGAAGTAGAATTTTAACCCAATATCTTCCCATCCCAAGAAGGATGTATTTTCTCTACAGAAATGGTAATAAACATCAGTGGTGATTCACAAACACAGGATTTATAAGTATTCAAAGGAGAAGAATTTCTTGAATATTCCCATTAATCTGAGTGCCCTAACCTGATTCTTTAGAGACTAAAAGAGGTGAGAAAATTGGTTTCCATAAAATAATTCCTTAGATGAAGGTCATTGAACAGATTGGCAGCTTTTCAAAATGCAACTTTTTACTAAAAGCTTACTCTATTTCTAGATTGAGTGACAGTTTATGGTAGTATTACAGAGCCTTGGTCTTGGAGACCAACCTGGATCCAAGTCCTACTGCTTACCCCCTCTCTGGGTGACTTCTCTGGGCCTTAGGTACCTCCAGGTCTCTCTAATGCCACTCAGGTACTCATCTGCTTTGGTCGAGGGAGTCATCACCCCTTAGGGAACTCCCAACATCAGTGAAGTCACAGGGCAGGACCAACAAAACCCCCAAAAAACTAAGCTAAAAAAAGGGAACTTTTAAAAATCATTTTTTCCTTTGTCTTTAATAGGATCTGAATAAGGGTAAGGTACTTTTTTTTTTTAATTGAGGGCCCCTGTCCTACTACAAATAATTAAGGCCTCACAGGAAGAAAAAAGCAACTTATTCAGTAGTTTAAAAAGTGTAATAGAAACCTTTCATCTGATTTTTAGTTCAGAACAGGAGAAGAGAAGTACATTGCCAGCCCCCTTCAACTTCTTCTAAAGGGAAGAATACTATATAGGTCAGCATCATCATAATTTCCCTGTTCCTGGACCAGTGATTCCATTGGTCTAGGGACCTCCAAGTAGAAAGTCTCTATTAATGCATGTCCGGAGTTCATCTGTAATCTGCAGTTGCAAGGCATTACCTGGAGACAATGATTGGTATAGGATAGTTGGTTTCACAAGAGTATGTCACAGGTATGATACGAACCCACATTTTCCTGCCTGGGAAGCAGCTCTCTGTCTACCACAACACATGGTTGCTCGATTCAATAATATTGCAAATAATAAACATACTTCAGCACTATATTACATATTATTCAATAATACAGCGAAAAAAGACTTTGGGTTCTATATTACTATTGTATCTATTTTGTATTACTCAGTAACACAGCAAATAATAAAAACACTTTGGCTCTATATTATGGCCAGTTAAGGGAGAGAGTATGGGAAAGGAAAAAAAAAAGACCAAGAGAAATAGACAAATCATTGGTGGGGGTAGGAGAGGTGAGGTGTATGCATGGGGGAGGGGAAAAGAGAAAGAGGGGTCTTAGGAGGTTTGTGATGAGTCTCTTTTCTGTTACAAGCCAGTATTTCCTTGCTCTGTGAGTGTTAAAATAAGTTTTCAGTGCCTGTTGAGATTCTAGGCCCTCCCCTGCAACTTAATTCCAATGGTTCATAGGGTTCTAGATCCTAGGATTGGGAACTTTCAAAATCCCCTAGGCAAATATTACAGATGTACAACTTTGCTATCCAAAGAAGAAAGGTGATTTGTGCAAGGCCACCTGGGGAGCAGTGGCAGAATCAGGATTTGAATTAGAATTGATTATCATTAAGGAATTTTTATCCAAATTGTTGATGATTTTCAAATCTGTTCATACAATACTCATGTGTACAGTGTTAGCTGAATGATTATTTTAGCTCAGTGCTGGGAAACCCCTCTGACTCAGAGGCCAGGGTTAGTCCATGGGTTAATTTTCTCCTGCAGCTCAGAGCAAGCAGAATCATAGAGTTTTTGAGCTGCTTTTGTGGTAATTGCTGTGGTCACCATTTTGAAGTCTAGAGACCAGTTGCCACTTACTCAAGTTGGCATCTGTCTCAATTTGAGTCACCCAAGGGATCAGAGGACTGTTAAACTTGCAAAGTGTTTTACCTATGTTATTTCATCTGCTCCTCACAACAACCCTCTGAGGTAGGACCTCTTATTTTCTCCATTTTACAGATAAACTGAGGCTGAGAAAGATGAAGTGACTTACCCAGGTAGAAAAACCCAAATTTCAACCAAAGTATGAGGACTCCAAGCCTTGTTTCTTATACACTATGGTTCTTCTAAGGGTCTGAGAAGACAGATGGAACAGGGATTAAAGCAATCTTTTCATTAGGGATTTGAGGAATGAGCTTTTTGAAAAAAAATTCAAACATTAACATTTGTTTTCCCTGGAATTCAGTGGGTTTTGCTTGGGTGTAAAAGAATGATTTAGGTTTTAGAAACTTGCTTTGGAATCTTAGATGTTTTCTCATTGATATTAGCTCTGCCTAAAGATCATAATTCTATGTGGCATTTACATCCAAATGTGGTATAGAAGACAGAAGGCAAACCTTGGAGTCAGAAGATCTGAGTCCAGGCTCTGCCTCTAACATGTGCAGATCACTTAACCTCCTCTTGCCTCACATGACTCTCAATAGACAGATCTGTGAATAGGCTTGAGGACCTTGGGAATTTGGATGGAAAAAAGTCACATCTTTATTTTTTCACCAGTCTCTATGAATTAAGAAAAAAAAAAAAAAAGAAAACCTATTCTGAAGAATCCATAGACTTCAACAATTTGCCCAAAAGAGACATGATATAAACAAGATTGAGAATCCTCACTCAGACTATAAGTTATAAATCTAGTACTGACTTTTCATTGAGGGAAGAGATTTCCATACTGGAAATTCCGCACACTAATGAAATCACAGGTCTAGATCTCTCACCTCCTCCCCCAAAATCACATCATTGGTTTAGAACAGAAAGGAACTTTAGAAATCATCTAGTTTAGAGATGAGAATCTTCTTTCTCTCTCGTAGAACTGAGATTCTAACGCCAGTCTTGCGACTTGAGAAGTGATTTTTTTCTATAGTATCCCACTGTGCTTCATGGCTGTGAGCCATTGTTTTCCCAAACTATATCCACTTTTTTGTCTTGGTGGTTCATTGTGGGGGAATAAATAGTGGAAACAAAGTTAAAAATCCCTTCAGGAATTTATGAGTTAATTATAGTAAAACATAAGAAAATCTCTCCAGTATGCTTCCTGATGTTTTTGTACTCTTTGACCATGTCTTGAAATAGGCAGGAAAATCCTGTGGGTTCTGAGGTTTGATCCTGGCCTCTAGGGATTCCCAACTGTCATAAATTGAGCCCAGTGTCCTGTGGTCATACCCCAACATGAGGAAAAGGAAGTGTGCTACCAAAATGGATGTATTTTATAGTTAGGGCATCTTCAAGATTTAGTCTTTTATAGAGTAATTTTGCTTGGAGGGTAAACGTAGTGATAGCCCCAACATTATCTTTTACCTCCCAAAAGGACTTTAAAAAATAGTAATGAATTTTGTACCAGCATTTAGAGGGTAGAAAAAAGGTATGACTACCTTTAAGAAATGATTTTTTAGGATAGTGATCTTTTCACTATCAAGACAATCTCTAAACTATAAAAGAAAAAACATGAACAACAACATATACATATGTGTGTGTTTGTGTGCATATATATTCACATATATATGTATACATATGCACACACCCCTTTTTCTTCTTCAAATGGAGACAATGACTTGTTTTTGCATTTCAGAGTATCAGAATTGTAGTATTTATACATAGAAGAAATCCTAGAGAAGATATAGCCCAATTCCATTTTACAGATGAAGAAATGAGACCCAGAGTAAAGCACTTTCCCCAAAGTTAAATATATGAGCAGTGATTTGAATGCTTTGTGGGGTTTTGGGGTTTTTTTTGTTTTTCTTCTTGAGCCAGAGGGCAAGGTGACTGGGGTGGGGAAAGGCACTGGTCAGAATGTATTTCAAACTAGCATATCTGAAAAGGAATGGACAAGATGAATTTTACCTTTTCAAGGAAGATGGGCCTTGACATGTTATATGGAAAAAAATCCTCCTCTTTTTAAAAAATGACTTAATACTTATTTGGTTCCTTTTTATCATAGATTCTTTTCAGAGGACATAAAAGCATTGACTCGGCTTTCTGAGATGTTTTTCCTTTACTTTCAGAATTTTGTTTTGATATCCCTCATCACAGTAATGCTTGCCATATGTACATACAGTCATTTCATATCCTCCTGGGTAACAAGGGGAGAAATAGTGATTAAAAGGAAAACCAAACCTCAGCATCTAACTGCCACATGAGTCAGCGTGTTATTTACCAGGGTGAGGTATAAGCAAGGAAACTGACATGCATCAGTTTCACTTCCTTCAAAAACCACTTTATAGGAGGTGATTTTATATTTGTAAATGTATATAGATACATTTATAAATATGTATAAATAAAAATGTATATAGATATACATTGTACATAATGTACATTATTATATGTTATATATATATATATATATAAATGTATGTAGATAGATGATATATAAGTAATAGAACAATCATTAGATGGACAGACATACACAGAAAGAAACTGATAAACTTCATACAGACATGCAAAGTCAGTTCACTTAGTTCACTTTGCTGTATCCTCTTCTCCCTCCATATGTAATGGGAATTGGTAAGGATTTCTCTGAAGAAATTTATAGTTCACAGCACTTTCAGATATTGGAAAAAATCAGAGATACTCTTAGGGCATGCTCCTGGGGTCATTGGGTCTAATCAGAGTATTTGGTTCTGATGTTGATCAGGTTTGTCAGCACCATCTATGTGAAACCATTCAAATGGAAATCTGAATGTTTTGTCACTTCCAAATTGTGCTAAAGGAAGGTCCAGTTTAAAGCATCCAGTTGAGCCTGTTCCATTCATGGATTGGCTTAGTCAAGTGTCTTGACTAAGACTCCTCTCAAAGCTAAATTGCTTGGTGGCCCAACCTGGAGGCGTATTGTAGATACATGACTAGAATTTCACTGGTTTGTGTTTTTTAGAGAATGACTTCTATAAAGTTGATATGAGTATAATAAAAGATACATAAAGGGAAAATGAGTTTTCAGAAATTTCCACATAAATAAAAATCATGTACTACACGAGACTGCACAATACTACACTGTACTACATGGTATATCTGGTATCCCTAGCATTTCTTCACATAGTGGTACCTGGCTGGTGTGGAATTGAATTTAATTGAATTGAAGTACTCTGAAGACCAAAAATAGAGGGATGGTGAGGGGAGAAGGGGACTGACTTTAAATACAGAAGACTCAAGCTTAAAACTGTTAATATGAATGAAAAATTTCATTAGTTTGATAGATGTTAGTGAAGAGAAGTACTTGCCTTAATACCAGTTTCTTTATTGTTTTTTAAAGAATTCAGAAAGAACTTGCAGAAATTACATTGGATCCTCCTCCAAACTGTAGGTAAGTTGAAGTGGATTTTTATTAATTTTGGAGCTTATGATGCAGATGTATTTGGAGTGATCAGGAGTTCAGTCTGTCGTTGTTTGTCTCTACCTAATTAACTAGACAACATCATTTTGATGCAAAAAAACTGCAGGAACCATTGTTTTCTTTGAAAAGATGGAATATTCTGCAAGGGTGGTTGTGTGGATAGATGTTGCTAAAAATAGGGCAAGGTAATAAGAATAAGATAATAGAATTGCTAGATGACAGTTTGAATCATCTTTTAGTGGTGAGAGTGATAAGGCTCTAAGCAATTTCTTTTCTATGATGAAAAAATATTGATTTGATAACGGTGGCTAAATATCTTATGTTTGATCATTAATTAATCAATTGGGAAATTTGGTGTTGAACAAGGAAATATGGGAAAACTTTTTGGTGTTTTATCTTGTGTAATTTGTTTTCTGCCTATTGGTTCTAACTTCATATGAATGGTTCTAGGAGGTAAAAGAGGTTTGATCTAAAATGATCTATGACCCCATGCACTTGATTTTTAGATAAACATTTACTTATATGGACTAAAATGTGCTAACTTTGAAGTGATGAATAACGTAGAGATACATAGAGAAATGGGGCAAGTGGGGAGGGGGAGATAGAACCTTCTGTCTTGGCTTGGCTTGGTATTTTGATTTATTTCTATTTTGATATAAGGTCAGTGTTGGAACTATGCCAGCATTGAGTTCTGATGGTTTGAGATGGTCCCTTGGTGCCTTTCATGAGGAAAGGTCAGACTAAATAAAAGGAAATCTCTGAAATGGCATGCCATTGGAGTTGAGTCTTTGGTATGCCTTTATATACATCGCTTTTCATATTCTCAATAAATCACTGCAAAAGCAAAGTCAGCAGCTATTAATAAAAGAGTGATGTTCACAGATAACTATCCTTGCAGTCTGGTCAGTTGACAAAAGCCTGCCTATAAGGAAATGGTTCTGATGAGGCCTTGGTAGGAGATCTTTTGGGTGTAATACAGGTGCTTAGAGAAGAGAGCCTTGTAGATAGCAGAGGCCTTGCAAAATAGTGCGCAAAGTGTATTTCAGCCAATTAGGGTAAATGCTTCTTTACTAGATAAGATGGTTTAATATCTGTCTACTCCTTTCTACTCTACTTACAGCTGGTTCTCATTAAGGCTATTACAAAGAGCTTTACTTTAGGCGCCGATGACTGATGATGATTAGCAGATTGATAAGTATAAAACACCAACCTGCTGGGGACAAATTCACAACTGGAATCGTTTGAACTAAATCTGAAACCTATAGTTCTCACAAGCGTTTTTGTTTGTTTCAGCTTTCTGAACCCTTTCCCTTTGACTGCAAGTCGTACGCAGGTTTTGTTGTTTTTTTTAAATCATATCTCAACTGATCATTAAAAGACTTTATAAAAACTTCCTTTTAACAACTGAAATGCGCAATTTATCAACTGTATACTTGCCATTCTTTGCTGAAGGTTTCATGCGAAAGATCACGAGGAACACTTAAACTCTCTTAGCAAAGCTGATCAAGTGTGTCGGAGTGGCTTGCTTCAGCTAAATAATTGGGAAATAGGGTTCAGGCATACTGACTACCCTTGGCCTGATCATGGCTCATTGATATCATGACTAGACATTGTTTAAACGATGGTGGGTGACTTTATTAAAGCATTTGAGCTTTTTGCAGTCAGTGTTACAGATGGCATTAAATTTTAGGATATTGAGGCAAAAAATATGAGTTGTCCTTCACTCATACTAAAATAGTTCCCCTTATTAAAGGAAAAATTTATCACATTCAAAGCAGAAAGCAGCTTAAAAACTGCATCAGATCTCAATGAATGTAGATGTGAAAACCATTGCTCTTTTGAAGTTGATTTTAGCTGGTGTGAGAGGTTGATGGCTTGGTTGCTATTTTAATTAATAGCTTATGTTTATATAGTGTTTTAAGGTTTTCACAGTGTTTATGCAAGCATCGCTTCATTTGATCCTCACAACAACCCTGGGATGTAGGTGTTTTTACTGTATTATTCTCATTTTACAGGTGAGGAAAGGGAAGCCCAGTGATTTGCCCAGGGTCACACAACTAGTACTCTGCTGAGACAGAAATTTGACTTAGGTCTTCCTGACTTCATGTTGAGGACACGGCCCTGCCCAGAACACTAATAAATACCCCTAGAAGTTTAATGTTGTAAGTTCTTTATAAAATAAGGAAAATCCACATAAGATTTTATTTTTAAGTAAACAGTATATATCTAATAGCTACCCAGACAGTTTGTTTAAACGTACACTAACTTGCCTACTCAAGAGATTTGTCAAGTAAATTCATTAAGTGTTTTGAGAACTGGCCAGTTCCCATGAGAAGCTCTATTTGTCCTCCTCTCGGTTTGGCTGGTTCTTCAGGGTTGTCCCAAAATATTTGTCTGGTCTAGGTCATAGAGAGGTCAGTGTTATTCTGCCGTTCATGTGGTGCCTCCAACCAGCAAATGCAGGATCCCCTATCGTCCTTGTGGCTGGTACAGAAGTGGTAGATTTTGATTTCTCCATGTGCCTCCAATCCTGAATATACATTTTCACCTTAGTTGTTCATTAGATGATTGTAGCCTTTGAATAACTTGCAGTTAAAGATTTGACTGCCATTTGTTATAAACATGCATGTCTATATTGATGAAAACATGGGGAGTATCTGGAACGAAGGCTTCAAGTACACATTCAGTTTGACTGTATTTGTCCAGGTATGGTGCTGCTGTAGGAACTTGATGGACGGTCTGCCTCATAATCAGTTTAGTTCTCTACTTACTTATAAACTATGAAGCATATCTGGCTTCAAGAGAAACTGTCCACACTCACTGCCAAGTCCCATCCAAGTCCTTTGTTTCCTGAGACCCCCCCCAAGAGCCATGTTCTGTGCTAGCTCTCTGTTTAGAATGTCAAAGAGTACCTCGATGGGTCAGAGTGGGAAAAAGGAGGGAGCTTTGGAGGGGGATGGAAAGAATGCTAGTGGGGAATAGTGAACTCCATGCTCTCCCCATCCAGCTGTTGCAAGCCATAATAGAGCGCAATTACGCTTGCTCTCTATTGGACTGGAAGCAAGACCACCTCTAATTTTGGCCTTTATTTATCCTTGGCAGTTTACTTCACTTAGCTTGTATTAAGTGACTTGCAATATGCAAGTTATTTCTAGGCCCTGGGTATGTCAAGATAAAGAAGGCCATTTTTTCTTACCCCACCGGCTTACATTCTAGGAGGGAAGAGATAAGCATAGAATTCCACGGAGAAGGTGATAGGTACAAAGGAGATCCCTGGGAAAGCCCAGATCAGAGACCGGAAGAATCCCAATCTTATCTTTGAGGAGCCTGAGGCCTAGAGTGCAGTGACTTGCCCAAGGTCATCCTGGTGGAGTAAAGCTTTGGCTCAGGTCCTTCTACTCTCTTCACCCTCTGCGTTGCCTCAAGGGAAATCTGAAAAGGAAGACAATGCATTTTTAACATTTGGAAATTTGGACCAGGGCAGGGAATCCAAGAGAGCTTCCCTGTGAACCTGGCATCTACCTCACTTCTGTCTCTGTCTTGCACTCACAGGTGGGTACAGTAGAGGAAGGTAAGAAAATGAAGCTCCTTGAGAGAGGGGGTCACCCCACCAGCTCCCAGCAGAGCTGCTCTGGGAGCTGCACTCCAAGGTTCCCAGTGGGTGGTGACAGTTATGTCTTCCAAGAAGGGGCTGGCATTTGGGTGATCACCATGCGCTTGTACCTTTTGGAGTCTTCACTAATCAACTGAGGCAAGCAGTGTTTCTTCTCTGGGCCCTGGGGCTCGATGTGGCTTCAAATGGATAAAAAGAATAACTAATATTTGTGCAGTATTGTGTGCTTTGCAAAGTGCTTTATGACTTTTCTGGATCCTCACCACGCCCCTAGGAGGCAGATGCCTCCCTGCTTTGCAGATAAGGAAACTGAAGACAGGTTCCAAGTCACTTACCGGTTGTCATCCAGCTAATAATGTCACTCTATCCCTGTGCTGCTGAGCTTTGAAAGAAAAGTCTATCTATACTGTGCCAGTTGCAGCCATTTGAAATTAGTCTTTGTGATTTACTCCTGATCAATTTTAAAAAGTCTGAAAAAGATTATTTTAATAATTGAGGGACAGTGTGACTTAGGAAGCAGAGGGCTGGCCTTGGGGATCAGAAGTCTGGCTGTAGACAAAAAATGACTCCACAATCCTGAGCTGTGACTTAGACTCTCAGGGCCCCAGACAGCCCTTTTAGACTGTAAGTAATAATCCCTTGTCTGCACCTAGGGAAGGAGTTTCCACACCTGGAATTCTTCACATCCAGTGAAGTCATACATCTAGAGACTCTTTTTTAAGTCAGTAAAATGAATGTTGCCTTACAGATATTTAAACTAAAATATCTTCAGAATTTCATCTTTTCAGATTTCTGGTTCCATGAGATAGACAGTAAATTAATTGTACTTTTTGTACTAGGTGAATCTTAAATGTTATTTAGACTATCAGAGGTTTGTTCTTCTGATCTAAAATTCTTGACAATCCAGATAAAGGACTTAGTTTACAGAATTACAGGGATTCTAAGCATAATTATTTCTGCTTATAATGAAATTTGACATAGGCTTAGAATTTTCTAGAAACAGAAGGATATTCTTTATTCATATTCTCTTGGGTTGTCATATTTTCCTCTGCATAGTGTATTTCTTTTGTGCTAATTGAAAAATGTGACTAGTGGTGGCCAAAATATCTCCTCTGAGTTAATATAGAAATAAACCAGACTGTCATCCTTTGGTTTAAGGGGTGCTGAGTTCTGACACCACTATATGACTGTAACTCTCAGAATTGGGATTAGCTTTGTCTGTGATTGGAGTGAATGAGAACTCAAAAAAAAAAAGCTTTACTGATGCCTTTTCTTTTCATATCAATAATTTCTGGAAATAATCTATACATTGAAACAAAGAAAAAACAGAATTAAACTCAAACACCCAATACAATGACTGACTGCATCCAGGGAGGTGCATCACATTTTGCCCTAGAATCCCTCTGTGGTTTTGCCACGAGGAAGGAGGAATATATTACACTGTTTCCAGGATCCTGTTTTACAGCTACTCAAGAGGCCTCCTTTTAAGAACTCTTGTTCTTGAAAGTAGAGAATGAACTCAAAAGGACAGGTTTTGGATTGTGATCCAGGACTCCTTTTGTGAAGAGAGGATTTCCGAAAATGATCGTTGCTAGGTTGTATACAAGATGGGTTACAAGAGGCCAAGATGGGATCAAAGATCCAGTGCTTCAAGGGGTCTTAGCCCAGCTAGCTGAGTCTAGGCCCAGGTCACACAGGGGGTAAATGGCAGAGATGAAATTTGAACTCAGGTTTTTAAGTGCTAGCTGTGTGCTTTTTCTCCTCTTTGAAGTGTTGGCATCATGGTGAAAAATACCCTCAACTTCCCTGTCCTGCTTGTTCTTCACTTAGGAGAAATAAGACCTTTAAAAGCTAACCTCTGACCTTCCATGAAACCTTCTCATGACCTTTCTCCTCATTTTCTGTCTCAGTTCCCTCATCTGTAAAATGAGGAAAATACTAGCAGCTGTCTCTGAGGATTGTTGTGAGGATAAAGTGAGATAATATTTTTGAAGCACTTTGTAAACCTTGAAATTCATCTATTTATGGACAGTTGAGTGCTGACTTTGTTTCCATTGACTGCCAAAGTGTGGATGAAAAGTTATGAGAAGCTCTGTGGTACTACCAGTTAATCTCTCTTTATGTACAGTTCTTACTCAAGGTTTTGAATTACTCTCAGATCTCTCTTCTTCACTAACAACAGGGTAATTGAGGAATATTTTTTCCTTGGCTCCTCTAGATTTTTCATCCAGCTGCTGGGCTTGGTTTTGTAGCCCCCATCAAGAGGTTATGTAACAAGACCTTTGAAATGGCCCTGAAAGTGCATTAAATACTTTCAGTTTGTCTTCTGAAGCCCTAATGGAGAAGTGGTCTCTTCAAGGAAGATGCTTTCAAAAGCTTTATGTGGAGAACGCAATGCCTCACCACCCACCAGCTCCTCTTTGGAGCTGGGCCAATGAAAAGAGGCCTAGCCTTGTGTCTGAAGCTTTCACTGGGCTCTTCCCCATATACTTTAATGACATCTGGAGCTGCAGTGAGGGGGAGATGGGGATTCCCTTATGGAGGGGGAAACTATACCATATCTCCAGAGAGGACCTTTTGTCATCATCTTTTTCCAGTGTAGGAAATAGATGTTTATGAATGGCCTACTGTGTGCCTATCATATGTGTGTGAAAGACAAGTGAAGATTTGTATTATATTTCATTTGTCAGTCAAATCAGTCTTTTGATGCCAGATATTCATATTTTTTCATTGGGATGTAACAGCAGGAAAAATGCTTGGAATAATACCTGTATGTTGTGACTCCAAAATATAGGTAGACAGATAAATAGAGAGAGAGTGAGTGAGTGGTAGTTATCTGAGGATGGAAGAGATAAGATCTAATGTCTTAAATTATGTTCCTTCAGATATTGAAAGTTTCAAGATCAGAAATTTGTTTTCCCGTTTACGTCTTCTCCCTTTTCCCTCACTTGAAGTAAGTTCACTGAAGGAATTGTGTTGTTTTTGTTGTTGTTTGGGAGAGTTGCAGGTAGGGAGGTTCTTTTTCTGACTTTTACCTTGTTCTTCCTTTTTCGCCTGGATAGACTGATGTGTATTGAGCTTATGGATATAACTGCTGGGACTGTACCCCTGAGATAGCTGAATGTTATTTCCAGTGACTAAAGCACTCATACGTTTATTGTTCATCACTGTCAATTTTTCCCTGAAAAAAAAAATGCATGCTTGGAAGAGTTGGTTAGTTTTGACATAAAATCTTAGAATCATTCTTTATCTTCTTATTTCTATATATAATGGAAGGGATTTTACAAGATCCCCTTTTCGCCCTAGATTTGAAAATATTTATTTTATAAATGGAAGAAGGCTAAGTGATAAAAAGGATTTAGTGCCTGCTACTCTTGGGGTCTTGGCATTTTATCCCTTCTTTTTTCCTCTGCTACTTTAAGAGTAGAGCAGAGAATGTGTCTGAAAAACATATAAATTAAATGATCATGCTGGGATTATATTTTATAATAGCATCAACAGAATATTTTATCACTTATGTTAGCTGGCCCAGTTTTATAACTAGTTATTATTTCAGATTTATTACCCCAAGTACTTTGGATACAAAGTGTCAGATTACTTTCTCATACTTAATCTTTTAATTCCTTCAACTGTTTTATCTTTCAAAAAGACAGGAACCTGTTCTTAAAACACATCAAGAATTTCTTTGTTATCCTGACTGCACCTGTGTTTCAGTCCCTCAAGGCCTTGGCACATGGTAGGTGCTTCATGAATACTTGTTGATCCACTGATTCTGAAATCCTGATTTTAATGATGTGAGCGCTCCTTCATTTGGTGTCCATTGTGGCCTTCCCACAAGGTTTCACCATTGGTTGTGCTCAAGAAAATTCATCACCTGAGGGGTTAGCCTTCTAGCGACTGGACTCTCCAAACTCTCTCCTTCCCTACTCCTCTCTGCTTTCTCCCCTCTTCCCCATCCTTTCTCTCCCTCTTTCCCTTTTCCTTCTCCATCTCTCCCTTTTTCTTTCTCCCTGCCTCATTCCCTCCCTTTCTTCCTTCTCCCTTTTCTCTTCTCCCACCTTTCCCTCCATCCTCTCTCCCTCTCTTCTCTTCCAAAAGAGAGGCCCAGTTTGTGCGTCTCCTACTTCAGCTTCCTTTCATCTGAGTCAACTTTATACTCCAAATACAGTCAGTCAGTCCTCATCATTCCTGGATCCCGTAGTTGCAAATTCACCTGTTTGCCAAAATTTATTTGAAATCCCCAAATCAGAACTCAAGTTGTTTTCATGGTCATTTGTGAACAGGAGCAGATGGACAAAAAAATGTGCATTGTCTGAGATGTACATTTCCAGCTGAGGTCAGACAACGAGATGCTCTGACTTCTCGTTTCAACTCTGATGTGGTAAATAAATGTCCTTTTGGTGGGGTATTTAGTGACGCCTTTTTTTTTTTTTTTTTTTTTGGCATTTTGGAGTTTTTGGTTGGTGATTTCGCTGTTTGAAATGGCTCTTAACCATAGTTGTGTAGTGTTCTAAGTGCAAGAAGGCTGTGATGTGCCTTACAGAAAAAATACCGTGTGTTAGATAAGCTTCCTGCAGACATGAGTTATTGTGGTCTTGGCTGGGAGTTCAGTGTTAATGAATCAACCATTTGGTACATCCAGAAAAAGGAAGAGGAAATTCACTGGTCTGTACATAACACCTCTCCAGAAGGTACTACAGCCAATGTTGTGACCAGAGGCCCATGGGAACCTAATCCTGTATTTCTCTTAGGAGCAATGATTTAGTATTAGCTAATCCAGTGTTCTCAGTGACTTCATGAAACTTAACTACTGAGTGATGCTAATCAACTATGCTCATCTGAAAAGGTCTTTGTTAATTCGGTGGTACTTGGAGGGAAAAAGGTTTAGGTGATTCTGGTTAGGGAAGAAATAATAAGAGCCTCTAAAACTTTCTTAGGAACATTTAAGAAATCCTGAAGGTCACTGCTTGAAGAGAAAATCATATAACATGAGAACTGGACCTAGTCCAACCCCTCATTTTACAGGTGAGGAAACTGAGGCCCAAAGAGTTGAAATTATTTGTCCAGTCACCTACCTCGTTAATGGAGATAGTCTTTGCCCTTAACTAATACAACTTCTGGAGATAAAAGTAAACTTGAGCTAAGATAGATTGTTTTGGTGGGGGGAGAGGTGTTGATCCTTAGTAATTCACATTTGGAATCTGATAATCTTCTGAGTAAAGTAAAATGTCTATGTTCCCAGTTTCTTAGAAGCTCTCAACTTTAGCTTAAAAACCAAAAGGAATAAATTACTGAATCAGAGATCCAGATGTTGTTGAAATGAAATTTATTGAACTTGAGTAATTTCTACTTGCTGAGATTATGATAGTTGTGTGATATACAATAAAATCAGTTATTAGATATGGTAAAAAAAAAATTACACATGGTCTGCTTAATCATATATTTTAGCTCATGGGAGCAAACCCTTCTGGTTTATGGGATTTTTACATAAACTTACTTAAACCACTGTATGTATTTCCCCCTTATCCTATCATCATTTTTTCATTGATACATTAAAAAAAAAGAGAAAACTGTTCAGTTCCTTGAGGGAAGGAACTGTTTCATTTTTGTCTTTGTACAACATGGGGTATATGGGAGATGTTTAATAAAGGCAGAGAAGCAAGATCTGGACTCTCAGACAAATTAGAAGGAGTGATAATAATGAATCAGATAGAGATGGGAGCAGGGAGCCCCAGAAAGTTGCTTCAGGCGGATGCCTACTGGTTTCCTTTTCTAGGAAGAGGATCTGAGACAGTATTTGAATTTTTTTCCTCCAGGCCACATCAGTAACACATCTTTTTTACTTAAAAGCTTTTGGATAAAGGTGGAGGAACTTATTAATGACTATATTTGTAGGATAAGGTGGAGGGTAGCAATCAGTTAACCACCCAAGTTGTATTAAGCTTGTCCTTTGCCAAGCTGCCCCTATGCTAAGTGCTTAGGATAGTCAGCTAGGGCAGATGAAGACCTAGTCTATTTTCTGGGGTCACTTCCTAGTAATCAGCACTCAGCCTGATAGAGACCTCAGTCTCAGGGAGATTCTTTTTTGTTTTACCCTTGATCTCCTCATTATGAGGGAGGTGGGGGTGGAGGGGATAGACACTGGGATATCTGGCTTCAGGAGAGTGACTTGGGCCTGAACAGTGAAACTTCTGATCATACATTTAAATAAGAGAAACGCCATTTGTTGGCTAATGAAGACCCTTGGAATGTTTATTTGCCACAATATGATTAAACATACAAGTTAGTTTGCTTTTATGAAATATCAAGACAGTGGATTTTCCCTATACTTGGCATTTGTTTAGCATCAAAGGAAGTGGTGTGAGTTTATAGGGTTAGTATATTTTTCAGAGAATGGTTGGTGCTCATCTAGTGCTCTAAATATTGTGAACCATCTTGCATACATTGTTATATCATTCAGCTTGGTAGCTAAGTCAGCAGAGGCCTGCACCACGAATCTGGAAGACTGGAGTTTAGATTTGACTTCAGACTAGCTGTGTATCCCTGGGCAAGTCATTGAACCTCTGTCTGTCTCAGGTTGTGAGGATCAAATGAGGTACCGTTTATCTGGTACTTTACATATATTCACTTATTACTGCTTCTGCTGCTACTAGTACTAGTACTACTACTGTTACTACTGCTGCTGCTGCTGGTACTACTACCAGTACTACTACCACTACTACTGCTGCTGCTACTACTACCACCACTACACTACTACTACTACCACCACCACTACCACTACCGCTCCTACCACCACTACCACTACTACCACCACTACCACTACTACTACTTCCACTGCTACCACTACTGCCACTACCACTGCTACCACCACTACTACCACCACCACTACCTCTATTACTACCACTGCTACCACTACCACTACTACTACCACCGCTGCCACTACTACTACTACCACTGCTACTACTACCACCGCTACTACTACCACTATCACTGCTACCACCGCTACCACTACTACCACCACTACCACTATTGCTACCACTACCACTACTACTACCACCACCACCACTACTACTCCTGCTCCTACCACTACTACTATTGCAGCTACTTTAATTAGCCACAGAGCAGCCTGGGGGTTTACTTATAATTCCCATTTTACAGATGAGAAAGCTGAGGCTCTAGTGGATAATTGGTATTTGGTGATTAATGAAGACTTTTTGAACATTCATTTAAAATGGACATTTGAAACTTGCTCTGCTTTTAATTTGCTCTTGGGCAAGTTGTTTGACTTCTCTAAATCTATGCACCTGTGATTCCTTCCTTGATAAGCCAGCTACTATGAACTTACTATACAAGAAGTAAGATTTCACCTCAATTCTCTTCTGATTCTGAGTCCGCAGGAAAACTCTTATTTTATGTCCTCTAGGGAGTGATAATGAATGAGGAAAAGCTCTGGTTTGTCTATGGAAGGTATGTGTTTTCACTTCGGTCTCATTCCATTTCATGGATGTGTAATTTTTTTTTCTTCTACAAACATCCCATCTGCTGAGATATGAAAAGGATAGGAGAATTCAAAATTAATATAGTTCAGATTAATTGCATTGAAGAAACATTTATTGCTCATGATATAAAACATGGAAAGCAGATGACATATTACTACATAATTATGATCAAGCCTACTGAGATAAGACATATGTTCAAGATCTTGTACATTCTTCTGGAGTGATTATGTCAGTCATCTCCTGAGCTGCTGAGGGCAGGTGACCTGGTCCCAACCCCCAGTGCCTGCCTCCCTACCTCACCAGTGCCTGCTCCACTAAGCAGTCTCTTCTAAATGGAGACATGGGCAGAGAGAGAAGATCCGTTGGGCTCAGAGTCACCCAGCTCTGAGACCCACTGACTTTGTGCTCATGAGCACCTCATTTCACCCTGTATCTCAGTTTCCTCATCTGTGAATGGGAATAATAACACTTGCACAACCCTCAAACCCTTAAAGCTCCAGAGAAATCTGCATTATCACTGCTATTATTTGGTGTGAGAGATTTGTGAAGCATTTCAGAATTCCTCTATGGAGTCCCTCCCTAATTCTCCTGCCCCTCCCCGTGTTGTTAGAGCTCACCAGCTCGTCAAGCTACCTTGCATACGTTATCTGTGTCCTTGTTAAATCAACTCCCTGACCTTACTCTACTTGCACTACTATATAAAATCTAAACTCCTTAAAAGTTGTATCTAATTTCATTTTTGTCCTTTTGCCCTGAGTGTTTAGCATGCAGTGGGTGCTTAATTCAATTTGTTGAATTGAAGTATTTATTAAATTAAAGTAACTAGAAATGGACTTTAGGAAAAAGTGAGTCAAAGGATCTGAGGAACAAGGTTTGAATATTCCCATCTCCCACCCTCACCTTTTTAAATGGTGGGGAAGATGGTAGTAAATATGTCATTTAATCCTTGCCTTTTTGTTCAGAAATTTACTGAGTTCATGTAATAAGTATTCTGAAAAATAGGTACTTTATTTTTGTGCTAGAACTCTGTAAACTGCACATAGCAGAATTGGGTCCAGCACAGTTCTGCCTTGGCCTCTAGCTGAGTTCATCTTTAATATTTTAAGAAGAGTCTTCAGCAAGCTTTATATGCAGTAAGCTAGATGCATTTCCAGTAAGATAAGGGGTGAAACAAGGATGTCCATTATCACTCCTATTATTCATTATGGTACTGAAATGTTAGCTGTAGCAATTAGACAAGATAAAGAAATTGAAGGAATAAAAATAGCCAAAGGAGAAACTAAGTTATCACTCTTTGCAGATGATATACTTAGAGAATCCCAGAGATTCAAGTAAAAAACTACTTGAAATAATAAACAACTTTGACAAAGTTGCAGGTTACAAAATAAACCCACACAAATATCCTGCATTCCTGTATATTAGCGACAAAGTCCAACAGCAAGAGATAGAAAGAGAAATCCCATTTAAAGCTAGGGTAGACACTATAAAATACTTAGGAGTTTACCTGCCAAAACAAACCCAGGGACTATACGAACACAATTACAAGACACTTTCTGCACAAATAAAGTCAGATCTAAGTAAGTGGAAAAACGTCAGTTGCTCATGGGTAGGCTGAGCTAATGTAATAAAAATGACAATTCTACATAAATTAATTTACTTATTTAGTACCATACCAATTAAACTATCAGGTAATTATTTTCTAGAGCTGGATAAAATAATATCAAAATTCATCTGAAATAACAAAAGGTCCAGAATATCAAAGGGACTAATGAAAAGAAATGCTAGGGAAGGTGGCCTAGTGCTACCAGACCTCAAATTGTACTAAAAAGCAGCAGTTATCAAAACCACTTGGTATTGGCTAAGAAACAGAAGGGTAGACAAGTGGAATAGACTTGGCACTCAAGACACAGTAGGCCAGGAATATAGCAACCTCCTGTTTGATAAACCCAAGGACCCCAGCTTCTGGGACAAGAACTCACTGTTCAACAAAAATTGCTGGGAAAACTGGTTAACAGTGTGGCGGAAATTAGGCATAGACCCATGCCTGACACTGTACACAAGAATAAAGTCCAAATGAGTACACGATCTAGGTATAAAGATTGATACCATGGACAAACTGGAGAGCAAGAAATAGTGTATTTATCAGGTTTATGGAGAAGGGAAGAATTTTTTTACTAAGAAGAGATAGAAAGCATTATGAAATGCAAGATGGATAACTTTGATTACATTAAACTGAAAAGTTTTTGTACAACCAAACCCAATGCAACCAAAATTTGAAGGATGTAGTAAATTGGGAAAGAATTGTTACAGCTAATCTCGGGGCTAAAGACCTAATTTCCGGAATATATAGAGAACTCAGTCAAATGTACAATAATATGTCATTCCCCAATTGATAAATGGTCAAAGGATATGAATAGGCAATTTTCAGAGGAAGAAATTAAAGGTATCTATAATCATATGAAAAAATGCTCTAAATCATTTTTGTTTAGAGAGATGCAAATCAAAACAACTCTGAGGTACCACATCACACCTATAAGATTGGCAAACATGACAGAACAGGAAAATGATAAATGTTGGACAGGATGTGGGAGAGTTGGAACACTAATTCATTGTTGGTGGAGCTGTGAGCTCATCCAACCATTCTGGACAGTGGTTTGAAACTATGCCCAAAGGGCTACAAAATGTGCATACCCTTTGACCCAGCAATATCGCTACTAGGACTGTATCCCCAAGAAATCATAAAAATGAGAAAGGGTCCCACATGTACAAAAATATTTATAGCAGCACTCTTTGTAGTTGCCAAAAACTGGAAATCAAGGGGATGCCCATCAGTTGGGGAATGACTGAATAAGTTGTGTTATATGAATGTAATGGAGTACTATTGCCATAAGAAATGATGAACAAGAAGACTTCAGGGAGGCCTGGAAGGACTTATATGATCTGATGCTGAGCTAAAGGAGCAGAACCAGGAGAACTTTGTGCACAGCAATGACCACAGTGTGCGAGAGTTTTTTCTGGTAGACTTGGAACTTCTTAATAATGCAAGAACTTAAAAAAAAATAATTCCCAATGTTTTTCTAAGGCAAAATGCCTTCCACACTCAGAGAAGGAACTATGGAATTCATTTGCAGAATGTAGCAGATCATGTTTGTATATGTGTGTGTGTGTGTATTATGTTTTGATTTGTTATATGATTTCTTCCATTTATTTTAGTTTGTCTACACAGAATGACTATAGTGAAAATGTATTCAATAAGAAAGTATATGTAGATCCTATATAGAATTGTATGGCGTCTTGGGGAAGGAGGGGGGTGGTGGGGATAGGTGGGAGGGGTAAAAATCTAAATTTTTTGGTAGTTATTGTAGAACATCAGAAAAATAAATTTTTAAAAAATTTTAAGAGGAGTTCCTTAGGGAGCAGGAAAATTGTCTCTGAAATCCTGGGAATAGGGCTGATGGCCTGAATTTCTAGCAACCTTAAGAAATGTCAGTTAGACTCTACTACTGAGGTTAAACTTTATAATCATCTAACCAGTTGGGTATTCTTGGTCTAAGTTGTAAAATTTGGGTTGAACTTTGTGCACATTTGCCATCTTTGTCTTCATTAGACTTTGAAATGGTGAGAGAGAAAGTCTTAGTCAAAACATCTATGCCAGTATACAGTGACCTCAGCTCTTCAGGGTCTGGCCCCAGTCTCATTCCAGCTTGTTTTAGGGTTCTATCTGGGTAGAGATCACAGAAGGTTATGAATAGCTCACAGAGTGCAGCTGGGGTTTCAATAGCATCTTTTTTCATTTAATGGATAAAGTTGGCTTAAATGGAGACAGAACCCACTTCGTTTGGTAGCTTCCCAAATGGCACAGGGTCTTAATCTAAGAAGTGATTTTCCTTCACAATAGAACTATAGACTCCTCGACACTCTATGCATTAGTCAATTCCATGTTTTGGACATTAGCTCATATTGGGTTTGAATCTTTAACAAAAGTTTGTATAAGCCCTTCCAAAAGAAAACATAAGGCCTTTGTCCAGTGCTTATCACACATAGGAGGTGCTTCACAGATGTTGATTGATTGATTTCTCCTGTTTGTCTAAGGTATGCAACTGTAGTGTTTTCCTGTATATAGGTTAAAATGTGTATGCTATATAGCCTTATTATCCTTTAATGCCAACAAAAGTAATGAACTTGTTTAATATTCATGTGCAGCAGAGTATTTTAATCAATTTGCCCACATGTATTGAGAGCTCAGTTGGTATATGGAAAAAAAATAAGACCCACTATTTGCATCTTCAGGAGTTTCCCAGCTCCTTAGGAGAGATAAGAGGGAAAGGGGCAGAAATACTGTGGTGGGTAAAGAGCTAACTTTTACCTCAAGAAGACCTGGCCTCACAATTGTTCCTTTGCTATGTGCTGGAGGTTTCCACGGCAAAATGACTTTAAGCTTTCACTGGTTTATACAAACGTAGGCTTCAGATCACTTGCAGATCTAAATTGTCAGAACTTCTTTTCTCTAAGGGGATTCCCCATCCAAGGGCTTTTAATCAGAGGTCCTTGCATTTATTTGTTTTTAAAAAACATTTTTATGACTATTTCAGTATAACCGACTACCTTGAGAATTCTTTGTATCTTGTTTTGGAGGATGGGGAAGGAGATCCATGACACCCAAAAGACTAAGAACCTGACCTCTTAGAATCTGATTAGTGTGTATAATAAATCCATGCATTCAGATTGACAATATTCAAAGTAAGAATTTTGTGAAATAGGGCAGTTGTTTCCAATCCAATGGAAATAGGAGGACAAATCTGAATAATGCAACTACTTCACAAATATATTATTCTCTTTAATCTGGACCATGGTCAGGGCAGAATTTATGTAAGGAGAGCTTTGTAGGATGGGTTAATGTAAGGGAGAATGTGTGTACTTTTTGTCCAATAAAATTAGAGAAGTCATTTCTCTTGTCACTAGACAGTGCTAATGACATTTGGACAGGATAAACATTTTAAAATGTTATGGCTGTACAATGCCATTTGTTTATTTGACACATTTGAAGAACGATGCCCTTCATGGGCCCAGGCTTTCTTATTTTAACTGTTTTTGGTGGAAAACATTTTTAAATGTGTTCTACATTTCCTTCCCTTTTTAAAATTAAATTTTTTTCAGCTATTACACAATTTTTTTTTCCTCCTACCTCTCTACTTCACTGGGGGAAAAAAGATAGAAAAATAAAACTCTTTTTACAAACAGAACAAATTCTATATTGGTCATGTCCAGAAATGTATGTCTTATTCTGCACCTCGAGTCCATCCCCTCTGTCAGGTGGTGGTTAGTCTTTATCACTGGTTCTCTGAAATCATGGCTGATTGTTGTGTTGATTAGAGTCCTTGAGTCTTTCAAAATTGTTTATTTTTCAGTGTTATTACTAATATTTTGTTCACCTGATTCTCGTCACCTTCCTCCAATTCATTCAATTCTTCGCAGCTTTTTTGAAACCGTTTCTTTCATCATTTCTTATAGCACAATAATTTTTGATTGCCTTTATATACTATAATTTATTTAGCTATTTCCCAGCTGGTGTACACTTTCTGTGTGCACTTTCTTAATTTCCAAGTCTTATAAATATTTTTGTATATGTAAGACCTTTTCCTCTTTCTTTGATCTCTTTGGTATATAGACTTGGTAATGGTATTTCTGGGTCAAAATTTACACATTTTCCTGCTTTCTTCAAGAGTGTTGAATTTCACAAATATCTCTAAGGCCTCTTCTAGCTTAAAAAGTCTATAAATCTAAAAGTCAGTATGGATGCCTTTGGGAAAGGCAATAGAGCTAATTTTTCAAATGAAAATTTCATTATAACTGACATTTGACCAATAGCTTTTCACTTTTTATTCCTGTTTCAAAGCCAACATGATTCTCTTCTGAGTTCCCCTTTCTTCCCTCCCACTTTGAGAGTCTTCTCTTTTTTCACAGAGATCAGGTTGGTGATAACAGAGTAGGAGAGCCACCATTTCCATCCTTTTCTCTTCTCCCCTTATTCCTTCCATTGAACTCTACACAAAGTGAGCTTTCTTGACTTCAAGCTTTCCTTCTTCCTGTGTTCCTGTGCTTGTCCTCTCTTGCAGCATCTCCCATGTCTTGATTAGCTTCAGTAGAACAGTTGGTGTAGTATTGGAGATAGAAGGATGTGAAGACCAGATCTGGGGCAGAGGAGTTGTCTCCTGATTAGCCCGACTTGTTCCCCCTTTGAAGACATGAAATTGCCAGGGTTATTTAAAAGTTACATGATTGTTGCAATTTCACGGCCTGTTTAAAGCCCTGCTGTCTTGTTTTTGTAGTTCTAAAAAAGCATTGTACATTTTAGATGTGTCCAGTAGACTCAGTTGAAAGAAGCTTAGCACTCGGATTACCAGAAACATAAGTAGGTGTCTACATGCTCCATTGGTTCAGGCTAATGGCATTCTCTTAATGTGATACCGATTGGAATTTCCTTAATCTTAATGATATTGGGACCATTTTTATTAGTTTTTTTCTGCATGTCTTCATACAGTTGTTGGAGCACATATGCAAATAGCCTTGTTAAGTTATTCTTTTATGGAGGAAAAAGGCATTGGCAAGAAAACATTAGAAATCTTTGATAGATGAATGTTATATATTATATACACAGAGATGCATAGACTTAGAGGAGCTGATGGAGAGTGAAATAAGCAGGGCCAAGAAAACAACACAGTAATTAGAACAATGTAAATGCAAAGAGCAGCAACCATAAAATAATTGAAAGTGACTTTTGCAAAACTGCAAAGAATAAGTTTGACACCGAAGAGGAGCTATTCCTTTGCTGAGCTCAGGACTCCACCAAATGGATCAGTCAGCTTTCTTTGACGAAATAATCAGTTTTGCTAATTTTTTCTTTTCCTCTTTTTTCTTTAAATTTTTTTTTTATTTTTTTTGTTAAAGGGGCTGTCCCTCCGAAGAGAAGAGGAGGAAGAATATTGGGGAAAACCTAAGTGATGTAAAAACAAGCTGTCAAAAAATGATTTAATAAAAAAGTTGCGCAGAACCTTTGTTACTAGAACTCTGAGTCTTAGACTTTTATTTTGAGGCAAGATTTGTTCTCTGGTGCTAAAATGCAGATGTGACCATGAATGGTTGCTTAAGTCTTTAAATGTACATTGAACTGGAGTTTTTATGAATTACCCTTGAACCCTTAT
Source organism: Bettongia penicillata ogilbyi (assembly GCA_023548195.1). Classification (NCBI taxonomy): domain Eukaryota; kingdom Metazoa; phylum Chordata; class Mammalia; order Diprotodontia; family Potoroidae; genus Bettongia; species Bettongia penicillata. Next base: position 3,063,594 of record JAJHZJ010000170.1, on the reverse strand, counting down.
AAATTCCTTTACACAGTACAAAAGGCTTAATATTTAAAAAAAAAAACCTAATATAAAAAGTTGTAAAAGTTACAGTATTTTCAGAGGTGACATTAATAATAGCATTCATTGTGATCATTTTAAAATGACATTCTCCATTTGTTTAATGCCTGAGTGATTAGGCAGACAAGATACAGAATGGGAAGTGGACATTTTAATATGCATCATGTTATGCATCAGTATTATATATCATAATTATGCATCAATGGTAACATTTTATAAGAACATATTGCAAGACAATGGGTTTATTAAGTGATAATAGTTTGGGCGTTACATCATTACAGGAATGAAATAGGAGTCAGGTTTGTTTTTGCTTTCATGCACTGGTGTTTAATAAAAATATATTTATGCTGTGGTTGTACACTTGCAGCTTTTGGGATATTTAATTGACTACAGCTTGGAATCATATCATAACATGTGCCGAATGTTCCTCTTTACAATTAAGATATCTGCTTGAAATATCTTTGTTTTCATTTGTTCTGTTCATTTTTTATTTCCCTTGTTTACACAGTTTTAATTCTTTAGTTTAATGGTGCCTTAATTTATTTTTTTGTTGTAAAGCTGTGCAGTGGATTAGCAGGAGCTTGCGTGAGTGCGCGTTTTTTGAAACACTTCTACGTTCCTTGGCAAACAGCCAATGTAATAGAAACCACGGCTACCAAGTCCTGATCATGGCAATTTGTATGTGTATATATAATGCGTACCTTAAATATTAGTGCTTGGCTCAGGTTTTTGCTGATTAACTTTAATATAATCAGTTGTTTTTCTTAGGGGTAGGATGGGGAGCAGGGAGGGATCCTGATCATTAAATGCAGTTTCTTGTCTGCCCTGCACAGACACACTTTTTATGATGCCGTTATTAACTTGCAGGGCTCACGGTGTCTGCAGCAAGGCCACAACTGATGATAACGTGTGCCTTGGCTGTCTTGACTCCTCCTATTGTAAATCTAACATGAGAGAGGAGGTAACTCTGCTTATCACACAGAGCGATCCCTTAAGCTTATTGCATGGTCCAGATACCACCTCTGGTCAGTGACATGCTTCTGAACTCAAAACTAGGAATTAGGATGAATCTATGCACAATCTTGTTGACGAAGCTAGCAAGCTGGAAAAGTCATCTAGCATTTAATAATGGAACTCTGACCAGTCCTGTGTTAAATAAGCCTGGATAATAGTGGAAATGCCCATGTTCTCTCTGGATAGGCCTGGGCTTTTGAATCCTCTGGCTATGTGACCCAAAGTAATTTACTGAACTGCTCAGACCCCCTAGAAACTCCAGCTCTCTAAGACTCTTCCTTGCAAAGGCCACTCTGCATTGGCAGAGCAAATTTTCCCCACCAGTGTCTTCTGTACAATTACATCACGTTTGGTCTGAAACTATGAGATCCTAGTATTGCTTAGCTACTTAATTTCGCTAGTCAGACCAATATTAAGAATAACAGTAATTTCCACTAAAATTTAGAATTTCCCAAACACTGTGGATACTACTCTGATGGGAATGCTGACCAGTTGGGGAATGGCTGAACAAGTTGTGGTATGTGATTGTGATGGAATACCACTGTGCTTATAGGAAACTGTGAGCTCCGAGATCTTAGAAAAGCATGGAAAGACTTGCATGAAACACTGAAGCATGAAATGAGCAGAACTGAGAGAATGTTGTATACAGTCACAGCAATATTGTTTTAGGAATGACTTTGAGTGACTAAGTCATTTTGTCTGTTATAAATACGCAGATTAGCTACAAAGGATATATGAAGAAAGATGCTTTCTGCATCCCGAGAAAGAACTGATAAATAGAAGTATGTAAATAATGATTTTATGTATATGTACACACATATGTATATATTTGTGTGTAATAGTAGTTATCTCTAGGGTGGGGAGAGGCAGGAGAATATGGGGAAAGAAATTTACATGATAACTTAAGTATATATTTAAAAGAAATAACAATTTATACACAATAGACTTGCAGTTTCATGTGTGATCTTTTTTTAAATTATACTATGTTGTGGAAATTCTTGTTTTATTCTATAAATTAAAAATTAAGTAAATTTAAAAAAAATTATACTACCCTGACAAGCATTAGGCACTTACTAAACAGAACATGTTTGGTTCACTCCCCTTGGCAAAGTAGCTAAAAGAAGGCAGCAATTCCAGAGGAGAAGAGAGATGAGTCTGGAGTCAGAATACCCGAGGTCAGGTTCCGTGTGTCCATGTGTGGCCTCCCTTATGCTGTCCAGTGCCAGTTTTCTCAAATGTAAAATGAGGCATTGGAATTAGAAGACCCTTGAGATCCCGCCCGTCTTGAAATGTCTGAGACAAAAAAGACTACCTGTGAAAGGTGAAACAATTGATTTACCTTTTTGGGGTTTCATTAGATTGGCCTGGCCATCAGGTGCAGTCTTCTTAGTGCGGAGTTCTCTGGCTGCCACGTGTTATTCCTCTGAATGTGCTGTCGGAAGCAGGAGGCCCAGAGAAACCCTTTGACACACATTACACATATTATAGAATGAAATGTCATGTCAGAGATGGTCGTAAACAGTTTCACGTTAACTTGTCACTGCAGGTTTAAAGGTGATAAATTGTGAGAGAGCTCTTGGTTTTCCTTCCTCATTCCTGCACATCACGAAAAGAGAAGAGCACTGTGTTCATGTGAAGAAACATAAGGAAATCACCACTACTACAGTATCAGAACAAGTCAGCCAATGTGTAGTGGCAAGAGCCCTAGATTTGGAGTTAAAGGGACCTGGGTTCAGATCTTCTCTCTGTGACAATAACAACATCTAAAAAATATTTAGATCTTTTAAATTTGAAAACTGCTTTAAATATATTATCTCACTTGATCCTTACTTGCTGCATTTTATAAATGTAGAAACAGGCTGAGGTAGATTAAAAGACTTGCCTAGGGTCACAAGGCTAATAAGTGTCTGAGGCCAGATTTGAATTCCAGGCTTCTGGGTTTCCAAGCTCCAGGTCTCTACCCCTAGATGCAGTGCCAGCTCACTATCTTGTCCCTTTGCCTTCGGTTTCCTTTGAGCCTCAATGGCTTTCTCTGTAGAATGAAAGGGTAGGACTGACTTATTCATTTCTGAGTTCCTTTCTAACTCTGAATCGTCTGGTCCTGAGAAATCCCCCTGTGTCTTTGCAGCCTTTTGAAGCGGTGAGCTAACTGTATCCCCACTTCCTCTGATGGGCAGAGCAAAAGCAGTAGGTGGTTTGCATGTCTTCACTACATACAATCTTTCCTTTACCTTCTTAATTCTTCCAGGTGAAATTTTGTAGTTGCAGACCCTGCTCCATCTCCACTCAAGTTAATAAAACTGCTGCCTTGTCCTGTTCTGCACCTGCATTATTTTTTTTTTTTTTAAGTCTGTGCTTGCCTTATTCATTTGATATTTGTGTGGTCTCTTGGATCATGCCGGTGACAATCATTTCACACAGGGTACGGGCAGATTGGAATGCTGACCTGTGCTTGCATACTTGACTTCTCAGGGGAGGTCTCACACCATCCTCTTCCTTGTCCTGGAATAAACATCGAGTGTATCAGTGGGGCTGTGGATGTGGATTTGTAGCGTGCCCCCAGTTGGCTTCGTCTCCCTCTGGGATGTGCAGATCACAGACACAGCGGCTTTCTTGCTTTCAGTCAAACCTTCACATGGATGTTTTATTCTCCTGCCAGTGCAGAAGGTCACTTTGCAGCCTGCCATCAAGGTTAATTGTCTTGGGGACAGGAAGCAAAGCAGCCTTTTCACCCAGCCCCCTCTGATTGCTACCATTTCAGTGTATGAAGATGATCTCTAACTGTGGTAGACAAGCCATTAAGAATGTCTGAATTCTTGGGTCATCTTCACAGTTGGTTTTACCTCAGAAGACAGTTGTCACTGAATGGAAACATCAAGAACAAGTGAGTGTGGAAGGAACAACCCAGAGCTCAACGCACAGGCCTTCATGGGACACAGCTGGCAGCTTCAACGCGCTCGCTGTATACATCTGTGAATCCTACCTCTTTCTTTTGCAGTATTTTGTGGGGAAGGGTTCTGGGCCTGGAATTTCGTCACCTTGGGGACCTCCCGGTGTGAAAACTCCTTCCCTTTTTATAAGAAGCCCTTTCTAATTCTCTGTAGTCGCAATGCCTTCTTTGAGGTCATCTCCAAAATATCCTGTATTTATCTTACTTGTGCATAGTTTTTGGTAAGTTGCCTCCACCTCCCTTCCCCAATTAGACTATTGGGCAGAGACTGTTTTTTGCTTTTCTCTTTATCTCAACCATTCAACATAATATTTAGTACATATAAGGTCCTTTGCTATATAGGCATTTTTCCGTTTTTCCGACTCTTTATGACCCCACGGGGTTTTCTTGGCAGAGGTAATGGAGCAGTTTGCCTCTTCCTTCACCAGCTCATTTTACAGATGAGGAAACTAAAGCAACAGGGTTAAGTGACTTGTCCAGAGTTACACAGCTAGTAAGTATCTAAGGCCGAATTTGAACTCAGGAAGATGAGTCTTCCTGACTTTAGGCCTAATGCTCTGTCCACTGCACCACCTCACTGCCCAATAGGTGCTTAATAAGTGCTTATAGACTACCGTGTCACCACTTCAGATCAGCCGCCCATCTGTAGCTGAGGCATTAGATTTTTGTGGGGACCTGAAAGATTCTTACTTGCTTAGTAGCATTTATTAAAGACCTGCCCAGACCACACGGATTGGGCCTGACCTTGTAGCTTCTGGTGGGTAGAGCTCTGAGTCTGCCACTGATTCTAGCTGTCCCCTTCTTTGCAGTTTATAGTCTTGGAGTTGTCTGTGTCACTGAGATGAGAGTTAAATGAGCTTGCAAGTGTGTGTCAGGGTAGACCTTGAATCCATGTCTTACTGTCTCCAAGGTCAGACACTGCTTCTCTACCAAATGACTACTTGGTAATGAGGAGGGGGGGACCACCCACACTTGTGGGCTTGGAAAGGCCTTGTATTGTATGTGGCATCTGAACTGAGCTGTGAAGGAGACTGGCAAGTCCAAGGAGTAGAAGGGAGAAAGCAGGGCATTCTGGGCAAGAGAGACAACTTATGCAAAGTCCTGAAGACAGAAGGTGGATGATAGTGCCTGAGGAACAGTAAGAACTTCAGTTTGGGTCAGAGGCCAGCAGGGGAGTCATTCATAATGAGCCTGGAAAGATAGTGTGGAGTCTGACTGGGAAAGGCAGATGATTTGGGCTTTGGTGCTTGAAGACTCAGGGAGCTGGTGCAGGGGCTTATTCCCCCTGATTTCACAGCCAGTAGATGTCGGATGTATGATTTCAGCCTTGCTTTGTCTGACCCAGATCTGGCCTCCCATGTTACGCATCCCCTCTTTTTGCATGTGACTTTTTAATGTAAAGAATGGTCCATTTTGATGCCTTGTGGCAATGAAAGGTGACAGAGTCTGTAACAGAGGCACAATTATTTGAGTAGCTCCCTTAAGATTGCTTGAGATGTCTGTACTGCAAGACTGGATGGTAGCTGCCAAGTTCTCTCAGTGGAGTTTGTTGGTCTGAAATTTGCTATCCACAATTTGCCTTAGAACTTTCATAATTAAAATTTTACCAAGTTGGTCTTCCTCTCTTCAGAATTTTAATTCAAAAGGTATGCAGCAGTTTTGTTCCCTTGCTGCCCACCTTGAGACTTTGCTTCCTTGTATTTGAACATGTTGCTGCTACAGGGGTTATTCCCTCAACCTTGGGAGTCATTCATTTTTCTGGGCATCTCTGTAATGCTATCAGAGGCTGATATTTCTGGTGACCAGGCCTCTTGTTGCCATATTAGTTAAGCATGACTTTAGGTATAGAAAGATGTCATTCTAACAAGATAACAAGGTATTTTAAATTGGACTTTTAAAAATACTGTGGTAAATGGGTCTGTCATAGTAGGCATAGAAATTTTAACTGAGAGAGTGACTAACCTTTTTCTGATGGAGAAATAAGAGTCAAATCCATATTAGTACTTATAACTTTTGCACAAGGCTAGAATGATTGGGACAGTTTACAGCAGTGTCCCCTCTTGAATTTGTGTGCATTTCAAAAGTGATGCCTGCTTTTTCCATTACTTGTTATCCCCCAATTCCAGTAGACCCTCCCTTTGCAACAAAGGAAAGCGATAAGAAAAATCTCTAACATCCAACTGGCTGATGGCATGAGCGCTATCCACAGCTCTAGGAAAACTTTGGGAGGAAAGATTACTTTTGCTTTCATTGGCCTCCTTGGGGCTTTTGGTGTTCATTTGCTTTTCTTTGCTGTGTTCATGGCATTATTTGTTCTGTTGGCCTTGCTTTCTGTTCCCTGAATCACTTTGTGTATGTGCGTGTGCATGTGTATGAGTGATGTACATATATGTGCACTACTATGTATGTACATGTGTGTGCACTGCTGTGTATGTACATGGGTGTGTGTGCTTATGTGTATGCATTTTCTTTTCCTTCTTTTCATCTAACCCCTCAGTCCATGTGTAAGCTTTGTGGAATTGGTATTGTGCATTAGCAGCCTTAGTGAAGACTTTAAGTAGTTAGAATGGAAGGGGGCCAACTTCTTCTTGATAGTGCAGCAGCCTAATTAAGCACACAAGGTTTGTTTATTGTAGCCAACTATTAGAACAGTAGATGATTGTAAATAACGTGCCATGGTAGTGATGGCTGAGGCGCTGCCTTTGTGAGATGATGCTTGTGAGCATTTCAAAATACATGAACACTGGATGTCTAATTTTAATTGTCATTTATACCGAACAGCTATAAAGAAATAATTGAAGTTTTGCTTGGATAAATGATTATATTGTAGAGGTGGAATGAACACCATCTGGTAGCTCTGAAATGCTTAGAGCTTATTTTATGCAAATAGGTATTGCCAGAAAGGTGGGGGAAACTTTCCAAAGATACTCATTTCCTTAAATGTTTTGAGTCAAATGTGAAATAAAAGTGTATTCCCAAATTAAACTCAACTTCTCCCAAGTAGAATTTTGTAATGTCAGTAACTTGCTCAGATTTTGGTGAATATATTTTGGAGAACTTAAAAGGATTAGCCTTTTAAAAAAGAATAGGAAACCTTGCCTAACCAGCAGAGGCCTCCTTTTCTGATTGCTCTCAGCTGCCCCCATCTCTGTTGTGGTGCCACTTCATCCTGCTTCAGAAGATGATGGGATTTAGAGCTTACGGGGACATTAGAAACCGAGACCCAAGAAGATGGATGGTCATTAGGTTACGTCTGCTCTCTTCTTCCTTTTCTGGCTTCTTAAGAATAAGATCTTTGTCCTACATCTTCATATCCTTTATGGCTAGCAGCTGTCTTGCATACAGTAGGCATATCTATCAGTTAACAAGCTAACAAAAACTGTACTAAGTGCTGGGGATCTCAAAACAAAACTGAAACACTCCCTACTCTCAAAGAGATGACATTCTATAGGCAAAACCAGCCCTTATAAAAGTACACATGAAATAGATAAAGTGTGATCTTGATGTGGGAGGGAGAGGACGGCAGGGGCTGAGGGAATCGCAAGAAGCTTTGATTGGGATGGCGTCTGAGCTGAATCTTGAAGACTAAGAGAAAAGAAGGGCACTCGTAGCCTGGATCTCAGGCTTTCTTGGACAATGCCTCTTTGTTTCACCCCAGTCCAAGACTTCTTGCCTGGAGCCACTGAACAGCTACACAAATACATGGAAACTGTGTTTCTCCTCCTTGACTTGGTACCCCTTGTGGGGAAACCATCAACGAGTAATTCCTTGAAATCCAGAACTGTGTTCGATGGATGTTTGTGTCGCATGTGCAAGTGTCATGTGCAAAGTAGGTATTCAATAAATATTTGATGAATGAAGGAATAAAATGGTGAAAGGCATTCAGCCAGTGGGGAGAGTGGAGAAGTATAAGGAAATTGAATAATTCACAAAGAGATACTGAAAAGTGACTAATTGGGAATATTCATATGTCTTCAAATGTAAAAAACCTGGTGGTGACCCCTTGTAAAGCTGACAAAATGCATGTGTGAATGAATGAATTAAAGAAATAAAAAGCATTTGTTAAATGCTTACTGTGTGTGGTAAGATGCTTGGAGATACAAATAGGTTAGCCAAGAGAGCCTCTGCCCTCAAATAGCTTACATTCTAACAGGGGAGACTACAAACCTGAGGCTTTTTCCTGATCTCACTAACTCTTAGGCTGTGTGTATTTTGTATTTATTTTGTGTACTCTTCATTTTGGACCTGATAGATTAAAGTGTTTAGTTTCTTGAGGGCAGGGACTGGTAATGGATGTTCCCTTGTATCCCCTGATTTGGAATCCTTGTTTGACCTTAAGCTCACAGTGCTAGCCGGGCTTCAGGTCTTTGGGCATTAGGGTCCTCATCTGTAACAAGGGAGGGGTAGACTAGGTGAGGTTGAGGTTTCCTCCAGCTTTGAGTGTTCCTTCCTCATGCAAACTTCTGGTCGGTCCTCAACTATAACAATGAGGATCATAATACCTGATTTACCTTGAAGGTTTAGGGATCATCATTCAGTAGGGAAATGAGGTGAAATTACCAGGAATCTATGTGGCATTCCTTTCTTATGGCTCAGAGCAGTAGCCAATCCTGTCATTCCCTTAGGAAGGCACCTTAACCTCTGGAATTGTTAAATAATTTATTAAGGAAGCTGGGACACCATTATATGAGGAAATGGCTTCTACAGTTAGATTTGAAGGTTCTCAAAACCTTCAGCCTTCTCAGCTGTGTATTTTATAAATGATTCTTTTTTAATTTAGGCAGTTTCAGGTAGTCTCAGAATGTTTGTGTGCACATGTGCATGTGTATGCATGTACATATACATGTGTGTATGTGTGTATATATATGTATATATAATATATATATATATATATATATATATATATATATGTGCACCAAGGTGATTAGGCCACTAACCAGATAATTTCAATGTTATGAGGGATTTGAATATTCATCTTTGACATTCCATTGTTGTCACTGGCATGTTAGTCAACAATTACGGTACAACTACAGCATGTCAGGTCATTATCACTTTTATTATACTAACTATTTTTTATTTCAGATAGCAAAGTGAATTTCTCCTCTATTATAATCATTAGGAAAGCAGCCAAATTATTAGTGGGATTTGTTTCCCAGCCAAGGATATACTATATAATATATAAATTATATGCAACTTTTCCTTAAACTGCCTGATTTGGATATTCCTCAGGTCTGCAGAGATGTACATCCTAGGAAAAGAGACCCACTTGTATTAAGAGCTCTGAGGCTAGCTTTTGGATATTGTCATCATAGACCTACAGTTTATATTAGAAAAATGCTGATGGGAATACATCAGTCACCTCTCATGTTTTTAGGTGAAAATGTAGCACCAGATAGTGAGAGATTCCCATAAAGTGGAGTTTTGCTTTAGGCTCACTTGAGGGGATGGCTTCTTTGATTCCTTCATTCAAAAGATAGTTGTCAGTGAATAACACTTGTTGCAAGTAGCCAGCTTCTTTTTGTAGCATAACTGAGTCATTTGTTACCCAGGAGAATTTAGCACTAAGTATACTAAGTATTACTGATATATTTTCTTTTTTTTTTTTTTTAAATTTCATTTATTTATTTATTTAATTTTTTACATTCATTTTCACAAATTTTTGGGTTCCAAATTTTCTCCCCTTTTATCCCCTCCCCCACCCCAATACCCCAAGCAATCTAATTTTCCCTATCTCCAAATCTGCCCTCTCTTCTGTCACCTCTCTCTTCTCTTGTCTCCGTCTTCTCTTTTCTCCTGTAGGGCCAGATGACTTTCTATTCCTCATTAACTGTATGTCTTCTTTCCTAGTTACAACAACAATATTAAACAGTTGTTCCTAAAACTTTGAGTTCCAAATTCTCCCCATCCCTCCCTCCCCACCCATTCCCTTTGGGACGGCAGGCAATTCAATATAGGCCATATCTGTGTAGTTTTGCCAATGACCTCCCTGATAGTCGTGTTGTGTAAGACTAACTGGATTACCATCCCTCCTAACCTGCCCCTCATTGTTTCTCTTCTGTCTCTTCATCCTGTCCCTCCCCAAGTGTTGACTTCAAATTGCTCCCTCCTCCCTTTGCCCTCCCCTGCATCATCCCCTACCTTGCAATATCTCCTTCTCCCCCACTTTCTTATACTGTAAGATAGGTCCTCATACCAAAATGAGTGTGCATTTCACTCCTTCATTTAGTCAAATGTGATGAGGGTAAACTTCTTGTTTTGTTTTTTTTTTTCCTCAGCTCTCCTCTTTTTCCCTCCACTAAGAAAAACTCCTACCTGCCTCTTAAATGACATATAGTTACCCCCTTCCCTTTCCCTCTCTTTCCTCCCCCTACATTTCTCTCTCACCATTTACCTTAGTTTCTTTTAGGTATGGTCCCATCCTATTCAGTTCAATCTGTGCTCTTTATCTCTGTATGTGTGTGCATGTGTGTATGTGTGTGCATGCGTGTACATGTGTATGTGTGGTCCCACCAACTACCCAGATACTGAAAAGTTTTAAGAGTTAGAAATATTGTCTTTCCCTGTATGAATGTAAACAGTTCACTTCTGGTAAGTCCCCTAAGACTTCTCTTTGCTGTTTCCTTTTTCATGCTTCTTCTCATTCTTGTGTTTGAAAGTCAAATTTTCTTTTCAGCTCTGGTTTTTTCATTAAGAATGATTGCTGAAAGACCATATTTTCCCTTGAAGTATTATACTCAGTTTAGCTGGGTAGGTGATTCTTGGTTTGAGTCCTAGTTCCTTTGCCTTCTGGAATATCCTATTCCACGCCCTTCGATCCCTTAATGTAGAAGCTGCTAGATCTTGGGTTATCCTGATTGTATTTCCACAGTACTGGAATTGTTTCTTTCTAGCTGCTTGCAAGATTTTTTCCTTGAGCTGGGAGTTCTGGAATTTGGCCACAATGTTCCTAGGAGTTTCTCTTTTTGGATCTCTTTCAGGTGGTGATCGATGGATTCTTTCAATACTTACTTTGCCCTCTGTTTCTAGAATGTCAGGGCAGTTTTCCTTGATAATTTCATGGAAGATGATGTCTAGGCTCTTCTTTTGATCATGACTTTCAGGTAGTCCCATAATTTTTAAATTGTCTCTCCTGGATCTATTTTCCAGGTCAGTTGTTTTTCCCATGAGATATTTCACATTCTTCCGTAATGAAGATCCTGCCTGCTGTTGGGGGATTCCTGAGTCTTGGGCCGCTGCCGCCTCAGCCTCTGCCCACACCTCTGCCGCCACCGCTTTCTCCCGAGGGGGCCCGAGTCACGGAGACGCCCTGCTCCCCCCCTCCTCCAGCCTGGCCCTCTCTCTCACTGACCTGTAGCTTCTGTGGGCGGAGGGACTTTCCTGGCTGCCGGAGCTTCCGTCTCTGAAGCCTGCTCGGATCAGCTTCTCTGGGGCCACGGCCAGGGCAGCGCTGGGGGTGGGGTCCACTTTCCGGGGCGCGCTGGACCCTGGGGACGGGTCTCCAGGGCTCCCTGGAACGGAAATCTCTTCCACTCTGCTTCTGCACACCTTGTATTGACCCAGAAGTTATGAGGGACTCTTTTTACATTAATTCTATGGGCTTTTGGTTTCGGAGCTCGTAAACGTGCGTCCTTCTACTCCGCCATCTTGGCTCCGCCCCTACTGATATATTTTCAAAGTAGAATTACATTTAAAGTGATTGAAAAATAAGAGTAATTATAGAAATAAGAAAGAGAAAGACCACTGTGGGTATGTCTTCCAGAAAAGTAAAACTGTATCTTCTACAGGCAGGCTCCAACTTGTTAACATATCTAGTCAAATGATTCACAGATGTCTTTATTTGTGCGTGCGCACACACACACACACACACACACAGACACACACACACACTCTTCCCCTCCATTCCTAATCTTTCTGCTGAGGTACAGTCATGCATCTCTACCTGCCTCTTGGATATGTGCAGCTGGATGCCTACTAGACTTCTCAAGCTTCACGTGTCCAAAATAGCGTCATTATTTTTCCCTGCAGACCTTCCCCTCTTCTTCATTCCTCTGTTACTCTCAATGGAACCACTATCCTCCCTTTCAACCAGGCTTGTAGCCTTGATGTTGGCTCTCAGCTTAACCCAATATCCAATTCATTGCAAAACCTTTTTTTCCTTCTGTATTCACAGTATCTTTTATTCTTTCCATTCAAACAGCCATGACCCTAATCTAGACCTTTGTCATCTCTCACCTGCACTATTGCAATGGTGTTCTAACTGCTTTCCCTTCTTCAAGTCTCTCTACTTCAATCTACTTTTTATTCAATTTACCAAGATGATTTTTCTAAAGTGTTGGTCTGGCTATGCCACCTCCCTACTTGGAGACCCCCAGTGGCTTCTGTCACCTCCAGGATCAAATATAAAGTCTTCTGTTGGACATTTCAGTCTCTTCACAACCTAGTTCCTAACCACATTAATAGCTTCCTTATATATTACTTCTTTCCACACACTCAAAGACCAAGCTCCATTAACTTGCTGTTCCTTGAAGATGACATTCCATGTTCATGTTTTCATACTGACTGTCCCTTGTGCCTAGAGCTGTGTGCCCTCTTCACTCCCTTGGCTTCCTTCCAGACTCAGTGCAGAGCCTAGCTTTTATGGAGGCATTTCCCTGTCCCTCTTAGCCCACTAATTCTTCCAGATTACCTTCATCCATCTGCTGTTTTTGTATCTTGTTATTTCCCTAGTTACATACAGAATTATTGACTTGTGCACTCCTCCATCAGAATGTGTGCTTCTTGAGGGCCAGGACCATATTTTCCCCTTTCTTTATATCCCCATCACACGTCTTAGTGTGGCACATTTGAAGTGCTTACTGAATAAATAGTGTCGACTGACTGCACTATAATTTACACAAGTCCTTCAATTGGAAGGCTATAAGGAGTCCCTATCGCCTTATTCTGGTGGTCAGTAACCAGCATCTGGTGCCAAAACACTTGCCCTGGCTTTTGCTCATCTTCTTCATCGTTTAAGTTTCACCCCACCTGGGTGTCTCTCTTCTCCGTTCTCACCCTGCCCTCTTCCTTCTTCCTACCTCTCTCTGGCTCCATCTGTTAAAGTCCTTTCAGACTGCCCATGAAGCATTTGGGGATTCCTTGAGACAGGAAGGCTTTTTTCTGTCCATCTCCAATATTTCCTAATCCTCTGCTGGAACTCTTTATACTGATGGCACTCTGTCTTGGAGCATAGCAGTTTGTGACAGTGTCTGTTCCATGATTATAATGAAAACTTGGGACAGCAATGTCTGGATCATATTTGTCTAAGAATTAGGTAGAATTGGGTTCAAATACTAATTTGTGCAGTACCTTTATGTCTGTGAGCAAGTCCCTTAGCTTTTCTGAACCTCAGTTTTCTCTTATGTAAAACAAGAATAAAAACAGCCCCTATCTCATAGGGTCATGGTGAAGCTCAAATGAGATAATGTGTGTAAAGCATTTTGTAAGTCTTAGATCACTATGTACTGTGCCTCAGAAATGTAAGGTGGATAAAATAGAGAACATCATGTAACAGTAACAATAGTATAACAAGTAGGCTTTCCCAGGGAAACAGTGTGCCAAGCTGGGATAGCCGAAAAACAGACTTGGAAGTAAGAGGAGAATCCTGATTAGATAGGTGGTGGCCATGTGGACGCTCCATCTTGGTAAATGCTTATATTACCTGCTGTGGTGTGAGCCTTTAATGGAGTTAAGAAAACAGAGAGGAATAGCAGAGTGGAAGGTTGAGAAGGGCAAAGGATTGTGGCTCTGCTGATGCTGGAGACCTGGGCTGCATATGGGAAAGGTGGGTCAGGGCTACGGCTGGTTACATAGATCCAGACTCTTCTAAACACAAGTTTAGGGTTAGGGTGCTTTGGTCATGGGGCCATTTTTAGACATTTGTAACTCCAGTAGTCAACTTAAAATATACACATCTACTTTCCTGGGGTGTTTCTTCTTCCAGTATTCATTAAATGTTTGCTTCTTGAATGAACAAACTACAGTATATATAAAACCATTGGATGAAGTTTTGTGTCTCTGAAAACAGAAATTTTATCCATATCGCTAATATTTATCTACTTTTAAAATATCCTGCATTTGGCATATCTAGTTCTCATTTACTCTTTGGTGGTTCTCAGATACCAAGTTGTGCACGTTGGAATGAATATATTAATTGAGTCTTATTCTCACACTGCCAGCCATCCCCTCTTGTGTGGGGTGAAATTCATTTATCAAGAGCAAGTCCAGACTATACTTATTTTTGCCACCATATGATGCTGATACTGTAAACAACCACAGTCTGAAATCCCTCTTATAATAGGCCGAGTACAGAAAAAGTTTGAGAGGGTTTGTTGTTTGTGACCTGCTGTAGCTCATTGAAAGTTTCTACACTAGCTAGGGAGGGCATAATTTATCAAAGCAAACAGACAGACAACAATGTGCTTCATTGTGGTCACTGACAGGAAACAAGGCCACAGCCTCTTTCTCAGCTGTTGATATTTAGCTTGCTGGGGATTCAGGGTAAAAAATAAAATGAAGGGGATAGCATCATTTGGATTAGAATACCTTGTCTACTGCAGGTAAAATTTTATCACTGAACAGTTCGGTAGGGGAAAAATGTCACAGGCCCAAAAATTCATCACTTACACCAAAATAAACATCCCAGAAGACTGAGAATGTTGTTTAGTGGAGCTCTGAGCCTGAGTGGTTCATACATTTCCTCAAGGCAAGGTAGCTGCCATTTTACAGAACAGGAAATTGAGACTCAGGTTAAAGGACTTGCCTAGATAGGTAAGGATAAGCATACTGTGTCTTCTAGCTTCTAGTTTTCTGTACTTTCCATTATCTTGCATGATAGACTTTTATATCCATTGTCAGCATCAAACATAGTTTTTAGTACTAACTTATGGCTGAGAGAACTGGGAAGTCACTAGAATATGAGATAAAAAGTAATGATTATGAAAAATATTGAGTGGTGGTTGGGTATGCTTTTTTTCTCAAGAAATAATTAGAGTACCCACCAGAATTTAGCTCTAGGGTGGAAAAATAATGAACATATTTGAGGTGTAGTTACAAATGCTCCTGCAACCACCACCCTCACTCCATCATCTGTCAATGACAAAAGTAAATGTGGAATAAGGCTGCCTGGGAGTATCAGAAAAAGGTATGTAGCCAGGATTCAAGAGCATGGGAAAGGGACAAGAGAGAAGTTTGTTTTTTCTCTTTGCTGCAACTGCTTTGGGATGATGTTCTTGTAAGGACAATATATTTAACCTTATAAAGATTTCTTTTTATAAGGGAAATTATCTTTTCATTGTTTATTTTTTATGAAAAAGCAAGTTCTAAGAAAATAGCTTTACCATGCAAGAAGAGGAAAGATGCAAAGGTCTTAATTTTATATCTTTTTAGACTTTTAAAGCTATATTGAGACAGTGGACTGTAAACGTTTGCAAGTGTTATCTTCTAAACTTTTTAGATTTACAGAACTGAAGATTGATACATGCTAAATCAAGCCTAGTTCTTAAGCAAAATAACTTATTTGACCGAAGAGGTTTGAACAGTATTTCTCCACATGCACTTTCAGGGCACCTCCCCAATTCCCAACACCCTTTTAAAAGAGATTTACATCTCTTAATTTTTAAAACACTAAGTTGTTTTTTTTTTGACTCCTCAGTTCTGTTGTTTTTTAGTGATACCAATTCAGCGATCTCATCTTTGAGACGTTGTGAGGCTGAGCCCGGGAGCCTGCACTCCTTAAGAAGAGCTTAACATGCTTCTCACTTTATTTGTCTTGGATTCGAATTCCCGTCTTAATTATTTTTGTTCCTTTTTTCACCCAAATTCTCCCATATTTGAGAAAAGAAAACCTTGTAAAGATCTTTGTAGATTTTCTCCACTACTTTATTCCCTGCTACAGATACTGGCTCTTCAGCTGCAGTTATCTTGATGATGTTTCTCAGCAGCAAGAGAGAGCACTGGGCTTATTAACAGGAAGACCTGAATTCAAATCCTGCCTCAGGCATTTAAATTTACTAGCTAAATAACCCTGAGCAGGTCACTCCACAGTTCTCAGCTTCATTTTCTTTATCTATAAAATGGTGATAACCTTATCTACTTAGCCAGATTGTTGTAAAGGTCAGATGAGATAAATGCACTTTAGCCTTATAAATACAAATTAGCTAGCAAACTGAATGGTTATCATTAATACCATAGTGTGAAATCTTGTGAAGATGCCAGCCATATTTACCAATGTCCCAGGATGTGATCCTGTGTGATTCACTTGACCCTGTGAGAAACTGAGTTCCTCCTCATCTGTCAGATGACCTGGAGAAGGAAATGGCAAACCCCTCCAGTATCTGTGTCAAGAAAACCCTCCAGCGGGATCACAGTCACAGAGTCGAAATGACCGAACAACAAGAGCATGGGGCTCATATGATAAAGCCAGCTCTCACTTGTTCTTCATCCCTTCAGAGAACTGCATCTAAAAAGATGTCAGGATTGTGATGATCTAGTTCTTATATTTGTATGGTCATTTTTGTCATTGGATAAAAGCCTCACATTTTTAACCTATTGACAGTCAAGTCAGTGTTCTTGGATAGCCTAGAAATTGCTAAGTAGATCAATGTAGAGTCTGCTGGGATGATTCCTCAGTCCAGAGTCCAGCACAGATGCTGTGGCTACAGCCAGAACAGAGATCCACTGAAGAGAAAAGGAAAGATGGATAGGAGGTGAATAGTTCTTCCTTCTTTCCGTCATCTTCATCATAGAGGTTTCCTTTTTGAGAGGTGATGGTATTTCACTGCCCCTTTCAATCTTTCATTTTGATTCAGTTATGTTGCCACCGAAGGTCAGGGATCCTTCAGAAGTCAGATTGGCTTCTTTGTATTGAGATACTGATTCACTGTTTAGAACCGTAGTAATAACTAGCTGGCATTTACATAGCTCTTTAAGTTTATAAAGTGTTTTACAGGTGTTTTCTAATTCAGTTTGACAACAGCGCTGTGAAGTCGGTGCCAGTGTTTCCCACATTTTTGTGGAAGAGGAAGCTGAGCCCAAAAGGACTTAAGTGGTTGTCTCTGTTTACATGGCTAAAGTCTGAGGCTAGATTTGTACTTGGATCTTCCTCAAACCGAGTCTGACATACTACTCTGTATATTGGAGGTCTCTGAAGCCTTGAGTAATCTCACTGCCCTTCCATCCGAACTCTTGTCCTCCTGTCCTACCCTCTCTATAATACCTGCTTGTCTGTCTGGTAACAGGGAATGTTTGGGAGCCAGTTAGTGTCTCCCCCCTGCCCTCTAAGTTGGAAGCCTTCTTTGCCACATCAGTTAAGTCACCAAGCAAAGAGATCCTACCAGCTCTCACTAGAGCCTATCTGCTCCTGACTCAGCCCCTCATTCTTGTATTTTAAGCATGTGCTGCTGCCTTTGAAAGGGGGAAAATTCTATTGGAGCTCCTGGCTACCCGTGAGACATGATTAGAGGATCTCCTTCCCTCCCCACCTCCAGGAAGGGGCCCGCTGAGGTGGTGTTCCTGCAAAACTCTTCAGTCTCAACAAAGTGTTATATTATATGGAAATACTCATTTGGAAAACGTGCCTATGGTGGAAAAAAATACATTGTTTTATATTTTTGCCTCCAGAAATTGTCATATTACTTGATTTCTTAGCTTTGCAAAATTCAAAGTATTTAAAACACTTTCTCTTCTCTTATCCCCTGTTAATGATGAGTTAATTTTACTGTATAAGACAGGGCATTATCATGGGTGATAAAGTACATTTTGTGCGAAACATTCTGCTTCGAAATTCAGCCTAAAATAGTATGGAACGACTGAGATGGGGACATAATCCTTTGTGCTTTGCTTCCATCCTTCTTTAAGGAAGGAAAGGAGGGAGAAGCTTTATAAAATGGCATCAGATCAAACAGCTGCTTTTGAAAGTACTCTATCTTGGTGAGCATCAAGCCCAAGCAGGTAAATTATGTGTCAGTATTATCTCCTTCCTTCAAATTCAAGTATATGCTCCAGAATGTCAATAAAAAGTTATTAGAGCTCTGTTGAATAGCTTTTATTTTTCACTTGTTCCATGCTGTCTTATAACCTGAAAGTCATTTTTCCCATACTCTTTTTCTGTGTTTTACAAGTGGAGAGAAAAATGATGCTGACATCCTAACATCTGCCTGAGCTCTTCAGATGGTTGGGGGACATAGCTCCTGTCCTCAGATACCGAGGGAAGGGCTGCCAGCCATTACTTAGCATGATGCCCAACATTTATTGATGGAAGCTCTAATCATTAAGAGACAATAAAGCTAGTGCTTCTAACCTTGAACTCTCTGGATTAATTTCCACAGCTGTCATTTTAACAATATTGTTATAGGTTTTCAAATGCAAATTATAGTAACAGGTAACTAAGCTTAACAGCTCAGATCCTGAAAGCAAAAACAATCTCTACCATTCTTTGAATTATAGCAGGCTTTGGGGACCCATTAACTATTTCCTGGCAACAAAATAAAATACATTTGCTAGAAAACTAAAAGTGGAAACAGCCATCTACTGACCTTCATGTGACATTTTGGTTGTTTTCCTCCCTCAATTAGTACCACATAGACATACATACATGTGCGTGTCTGAGCATTTTTCTATGATGAACAGTATAACCCAGGCAAAAATGGGGAGGTTGTCTTTTACTCTAAATGCGCTTATGTGACTCCTTATAGTAGAATGATTGCTTATGTCAGCAGTCATAATTAATTCAGGAGTTCCTTGCCTCTGCAGTTTTGGGACATCGTTTTGTTTTTGTTGTTGTCATTTAACATATAGGTATAAGTTTATAATATGTGATATGGTTACATGTTTGACAGTGTATGTCAGGATACATAAAGCATTAGTTAACAAAATGAGGAGGAAAACACAAATGTACATGCAGTAGGTGGTCATTGGATAAACATTAGATCATAGGTTTCCAAACCCTTTCCCAATATTTGGGCTATATGAACTAAAAGAAAAGTGAAATTGAGAGTTAAGGTAACTATCAAATTGGGGGCCATTCCTTCCCCTAAGTCTTGCTTTTGAGGAGTAAATGCCTGTAGGACATTATTTGTATAGAAGAAGGGTCTGAGGATGGTGACTCTTGAAAGTGAATGACAAAGGGTCACCAGTGTTGCCACTCTTTAGGCTATAATTGATTCCTTGACCATAAACATTAAAAGAAAAAAAACATTTTCATTGTCCAATGCAGAAATAGAAGGTTTTATATATTTTATCTTATAATTGAAACAGAAAAAATTATACAACCCCCCACAGAACTATACCCTCCTTTGTTGACTTTTCCCCCCATCCATTTGTCTGGAAAAGCTCTCACTCCTCTTGGCATCAGTTGCCCCCAGGAGTTCCAACACTCATCTTCCCAATGTAAGACAAGTAGACTTTTCAAGCACCAAATCCACCAGGCCTCATTGCCCTTCACCAACCATCTCTCCTTCTCACCCACTCCCCTATAGGCTGGTTCTGAGATTGCGGAGGTTATCTTCCCCTCATTACTAGCCCCTATGTGTACACTTAGAAGCTGCTGCTGCATTTATTTACTTCTCTCTTGCATTTTTTACATTTATTTGGGACGTTTAAGAAGCAATTTCTTCAGTTCTAGCTTTCTTTATAAAAATGTTTTGGTCTTTATTATTGGATGTCCATGTTTTATCCTATGTGGTTAAGCTCAGATTTGTAAGATAGGTCACCCTGTGCTGCCTCCTGAGTTCTAGTGCTATTTGTTGCATGTTATTCCATTCCCTCCTTTTTTTTTTAATTGGGGAATATTGGGGAATAGTCTTGCATTACTGGAATGTCCTTTCCTCTGTATCTGAAAGTCTTTCTCCTGATGACTTGCAGAACTTGTTGTTTCAAAATTGGAATGTTAAATTTAACCACTATATGTCTTGGAGTTTGCAGCCTAGAGTTTTTTGTTAGTTTTTCCCCCAAAAGCGATCTGTGAAATCTTTCAATTGGCATTTCATTCTCTATGTTCAGAAGTTCTGAGCAGGTCTCTTCTATTATTTTCTTCATTAAAGTTTTTTGTCCTGTCATGTTCTTCTTGGGAAAAGATGATCCTTAGGTTGTCTCTACACAGCCAGTCTTCCAGATCAATGTCTTTTGCTTGCATAGTGAGAATATTTCTTTTAATGTTTTTGGTTTTTGCTTCTCATCTTCTAGGTTGTCTTTTATTTTGGGGTATTTGCATTCCCAATCTGTTGTTCTGTTTCTTTGGGGAGGCTTACCCTTGCAGATTCCAGTTTTTCTGTTCTGTCTATGATTTTTGATGTGTAGGACATAAAATTCTCTCATAATTCTCATTTCTTCTTTTGAACCACTCTAGGATGGCATGTTGTCGTTCTGTGTTCTCACAGGGTCCTCTGTCTCATCAAGTGTTGGATCATTTTCCTTTCTATTGCAATATTTATTTATAAATACCTGTACTTGATTACTAGGTCTGGAGGCCATGTTGCCTTCTGTTTTTTTCTGTTGATTTATCTATTCATGTTCAGTCTTCCCATTTTCTTCTTGAAATCTTTGGTAATTTCACCATTTCTTCTTATTTTTGCAACCTGGAGCCAAGGGGGCTCCATGGCACTGGAAAAAGGGAGGGGAAATCAGGGGTGTTTTATTTGTCAGCCTGTGTTATGTCCTTGGGTCGACTAGGGCAGCCAGACTGCTGGTAGCATGGGAGGCATGTTGAGGGAGCTCCAGACAATGTCAGTGCCTAAGGTTTGTCTCTTTGTTGGGTTTTAACCTTCTTTTGAATTCTTGGTGTCCCACATCATGGAGACAGTTGTATCTTTGGTGCATGATTTCTGTTTTGGAGAGATTTGATAGATTATGAGGAATAGAGAAAGTGGCTAGTCCACCGTCTTGTTGCTTACATGACTAGTATGTCTGTAATAATTTCTTTAAGGAATCTTTCTGTTTGTTTTGTAGTAGAAAAGTAAAAATAAGATTGTTTTTTAATAAAAGAAAGCTAGGAAAGGGAAGGGAAAGGAGAAGGGACCATGTCATGGCTACAGTGTTGACATGGAGTAAGAAAGAGCTGGGTTTGAATGACTCCTCAGATCTAGCTCTTGTTATAGTGTGCTACATAGATTGGGCACTTACTAAATGCTCATTTACTTGTTGAGTGATATCAAATGAGATTCTGTTTGTAAAATTCTTAGTAAAAACTTAGGGCACTAGATGGTTCAAGTGACTTCTTTTTCAAAGACAGAAAAGCTCTTGTGGTTGTGGGCTTTGTGGGCTAGCCTTCCAGGGTCACTTCCCATTGCTTTGTGGTTGCATGTTTTGTGGGACATCCAGGGGGATGGGGGTTCAGTATCAGAAATCATTTTTTTGTTTGTGAAATTGTGGTAACGATTGTATAGATTACAAATCACTTCTGTTAAAGTCTTCTAGTACCTCCCCTGGAGAGTATGGGTGTGGAGGTGACTTTGTATCCTCAAAGACTGTGCAAACAAAGTGTGGACCTAAGGTTGGACAGGTTGTTTGCTAAGGCCCAGCCTAGGCAGGGTCAGACAGATCTGTCACCAACTTGTCTACAGGGTGACAGAAGATCATATACTCAGTTAAAAAGGGTCTATGAGTCATAGCAGTGGTGGAGAGAGTCTGGTCAAAGGTGGAGGTGTGCGACATTAAAGTGGAGTTAACCAATGAGGTTAACATTTGCAGCACTAACAGTACCCCATAGAGAAAAAGCAAGGTTGGGGAAGCTTTTTAGAATGATTGAAAGAAGGACCAATCAATAGCATTTGTTAAGTGCTGACTAGGAACCAGGCATGGTGCCAGTCTGTGGGGATGCAGTGGCATGAATGAAATAGTTCCTCCCTTCAGAGGGCTTACATTCCAATAGGAGAGGCAGCATGTGCATGTGGGACATCCAGGGGGATGGGGGTTCAGTATCAGAAATCATTTTTTTGTTTGTGAAATTGTGGTAACGATTGTATAGATTACAAATTACTTCTGTTAAAGTCTTCTAGTACCCCCCCTGGAGAGTGTGGGTGTGGAGGCAACACACAATATGCACATATATATATATATTATATGTGTATATATGTAATAAATCAGTTAAAGAGAAGGATGGTGGTTGGATGGGGGAAGGAAAAAATTTGCTTCTGGCTTCCTAAGTTCTTATTCTGAAAAGTCAAGTGTTTGGTATGATTTGGCTGATTTTCACTTAAAAACTCTCCCTTTCCTCATTGGGGAAATTTTGAATTAAAACATTTACACTTTTGTCTTTTATGTTCTTGTTGCTCTGTTTCCCCAATCGCTAGAGTGCCAATGTGGTTCCTTTAATATTATTCCATCAGCAATTTTGGTCAAGTCTTGCCCCAGTATGGAGTACAATCTTTCACCTAAGCATTTCCTAAAGGGTTTTTCTTTGGTGCTAACTGGGTTTTCCCAAGCCAGTTTTCTGGCTCTGTATGCCAGCAGACAATACTCACCATTATTGTAAGTCTGGCAGGATCTGGAGGCAACCTTGTAGGCATCATCCTACTTTATTTGCTCTTTGAAAATTATACTTATTGGCTGCTGGATACCCAGAGGAGGATGATGTCACCAAAGTGCTCATTTAAGATTTTTTCTTTTTTACTTCACATATATATAGCATTTGTTAAGAGTGTAAACTATCCACTTTAAATTTATTTTTGAGGAAAATCACAGGAGTTTAACAGGGTTTCAGCCTTGTTTCTTCATGTTATTTCCAGCCTAAATGAGTAGGTTCTTAACTTGTGATTGGTGACCTCTTTATAAAAGAAAACAATGATAACTGTATTTCTGTATAATGGATTCCCTTTGTAATCCTGGGTTTTTTCCTTCAATTTTATGCATATAAAAACAATATTCTGAGGAGTCTATGGGCTTTACTGGACTGTCAAAGAGATCCCTGACATGAAAATGGTGAAAAGTTCCTCAATTAGCTGATTACTAATTTGTTGTATGGGGAGAGCATCACATGAGGGATGTGTTCATGGACTTGGAGTGAGTTCACATCCTGTTTCTGATACTCACTAGCTTTGTGACCCTGGGAGTTCATTTAAACTGATTGTGTGTTAGTATCCTCTTCTCTAGATGAGAGTATTAATTCCCATGGTGCTACATATTGTGTGGTTGCTGTGAACTGTGAATAAGCTATATGAAGAATGTTTTGTAAACTTGAAATGCTACATAAATGTTATACTGTGAGTAACTACGTTGGTGTGAGGGCTGGTTTCTAGCTCTTCTCATTTTTAATTGTAGTTTGAGGGATTGTGGGGATGTCGTCACTTCTTTCCACCCCACACCAAGAAACCCTAATTTGTTGGATTTGTGTATTATATGTCTACAGTTTTCCTTCTTATACCTTGGCACATGTAAATAATGCCCTGTTTAGGCAGATCATTAGTTTGGGAAGGTTTTTCATTATTTTATACTTGAAGAGCAGAAGAAGAGGAAAATAAATTAAAGATTATGTAGCAAATGTCTATAAAAGGAACTTTTCATTTCATATCCTTATTAAATATCCTGATCAACCTGAGCATAAATGTTGCAAAATGTTTAGATTTTCTCTGTCCTCAGTGTCCAGAATTCATCTGCATAACAGATTGATACCTCTTTATTGCTACGTGGGTCAATTCATTTTTCCAAACAAGAAAGATTGATTTCTCTTGTTCCTCTCATCCCCTAGGCTCAGGTTAGAGTTGCCAGTATGGTCTGGCAACCCCAGGGGTCCAAGAGGTCAAAACTGTTTCCATAATTTCTAATGTGTTATGTTGATTACATATGTTCTATATATGTCAAAGTCCTTGGGTGGGAGGTATTTGCAGTAGTCTTTAAGAGTATTATGAGGTCCTGAGGTGAAGAGAAAATTTGGGAACTAGGGCAATAGAGAGAATGCTGGACTTTGTAGTTGATAAGAACCATGCACAAATAAAACCTCTGACAAGGCAGACCTCCTGTAGATCTCCCTTTCTTCATCTGGAAAATGGGGACCAGAAGGCTTATAGGATCTTCCCTACAGGGTCAGTGAGAAGCTCTGATGGGATATTCTTTAGAAAGTACAAGGTGCATGTCAGGAGTTGTTACTGTTATTGTTTTCCCATTTTCTTATTTTCCATTTTCCTTTTTCTCTTAATCTTTTACATGGTCTACAAGTGGTAGGTTTGGGTTTGGGCATGAAAACCAAAGACTGGTGAGAAAGAGAATGTCCTGTTAATAACCATGTGGGGGTCTTCCCGTAGGAATGATGAAATAATTACACTGATGATGGAAGCTAAGTACAACATAGAGTTGAGATTAGAAAAACAACAGTTCTACTGCCTCCATTGCGTTATCATGGACTGCTGAACAGAGCTGGAGAAAAGATCCAAACCCTATGACTGGGTCATCTACAAATTTACATTTCATCTCAACTGGATCCTCACTGCAGCTAGGCAATCGTTTTACACCTGATTTGATTCCCTCTGCCGCTCCTCCCAGGGGATAGTCCAAACTTTTTCACCCTCCTCAGCCTCTCATGGCTCCTCCTCCCTCCATGCTCTTCACTAAGGGGTCTTGCCTCATTCTTCACCAAGAGTAAAAAAAGATCATTTGCTGAGAGCTCTCTTTTTCCTCTTCTCCCAAGCTCACTCCCCAACTCCTTCTTTCTTCATCCCTGCTTCATACTAAAAGGGAGCCTAGGAAGGTTAACCACTCTACAGACATATATTCTTAACCCATTTCATCTTCTTCCTCAGATTGCCTCCTCTGCCATCCCCATTCTCCTACTAATCATTAATTTAGCCATTTTCTGGGGCTGCTTACTTCCCTGCTTCCTACAGACATCCTTAAAAAAAACCTCACTTGATCTAAACATCCCTTTAGCTATCATTCTTTGTAACCCTTCCTCCATTTTATGCCTCTATTCCTTGAAAAAGTGCATGTGGCACCTCCATTTCCTTTCTGTTCACTCTCTTCTAAAGTCTCTGCAGTCTGGCTTCTGCCCCCTTCATCTCACTGAAATTGCTCTATCTTGCAGGGAGCAGCGTGTACCCAAGACCAGTTGGATGAGGTATCATATGCTCACCTAGGAGGTTAGCACTTGGCTCACTTCAGGACTAGTCTGTGCAGTCTCCAGGTTGCAGATGGGGCTGTGGGGCCGAGGAGCATGGTTAGAGGGAGGAAAGCTCCCTCTCCTAACTGTGCTGAGGAGGAAAGGAGTAGGAGAGGACTAATTTTAGGAAAAAGTGCCCAGAAAGTTCAGTTATTTTCTATTCCCATTTTAGTTTCACTTCAATTAATTTAACAGATGACCAACCAGACTTGAGAAGTTCCCTGTCTGAATGGATTGGGGTGGGGTGGGGTGGTGAAAGGATGTCAGTAGACCAAGATCGATGATCAGTGAATTCACATGCAAACTTGAACCTCAGCCTCTGAGAAGATGCTTTGTGGTTCATGGCAGACACAGATAGCGGAAATAAGCCTGCTCTTTGAAAGGACTTACCTTAATTCCCAGTGAATCACTGAGCCACATACAAATCCAGGGCACTTAATTCGGTGTCAGGTAAGTAAAGGGAAATAAGGTGAATGTTTAGGTAAGGAGTTCATCAGATTTTATTTAGGTGTTTATTTCTTTGTAAGATTTACTTCTTAAGAATTCATCTTTTGAAATTTGGTGTTCAGTGGACAGCTTAAGGATTAACTGCTTAATAAAGGACCTAAGCAGTTCCCATACTCCTAGGGAGCTGGGTGCCCTGTCCCTGAGCAGGAATCACCTAGTCCTTCAGTGACTGAGAGGGCCTTCATTACCCTTAGAAATGCTCCTCCTTCTTGAGGTCAGCTTTAATAGTAGCTCTTTCCAGAATTACAATCTCATTGGTGGAGGGAACCCAGGGAAAAAATTCCCCTCTACCAAAGTAAATCAGCATTGTCCCTAGAGAGTTGTTTGGGGACACTGAGAGGTGACATGATTTACCCGATCACCCAACCAGCTGTTCTTGATTCTGGGATAGCTCTCTCTCAACGATGTTCTCGTTAGGTGATACATAAGGCAAACAATATGAAATTCAACTCATAGAATTTTGGTCTTTGTTTGGAGATCAGGAAAAATGATTTGTAGTTAAGGATGTTTAATCTACTGGCTAAAATTTTTTGCTTCCACCCTTGAACTTTTTTTTTTAACACTATGGATAATGTCAAAAATAAGTAAGTGGTGTTGGCTGCATCACAACTGAAATGATGCCAAAGTTCTTGAATCATTAAGACTGCAATGATTGTGGATAATGAATTCAATTACACTGTCATTTCAATAGACACAGATTGACTGAAGTATGTGTGCATGTGTGTGTATGTGTGTGTGTAATGTTTGACACACCTTTCCTTAGCTTAAGAGGGTATTCATATGACACTGAGCCCCTAGTCCTATGGAGCATAGGCAGACAATTTAGTTGTCAGTGGGGGCTTCACTGGTGGGATCCATTGTATCTGGCAGATGATCTGATACTGAATGAAGAGATTTTTTTAGAACATTAATGTAGAAAGGCAGGGTGTTGAAGTGGACAGAGTACTGGACTGGGAGTCAGGAAGACCTGAGGGCAGACATTTTCCTCAGACAATTACTAGCTGTACAATGACAGATGAATCATTTAACTTTTTGCGGGGGGCTCATTTTTTCCAGTCTGTAAACTAAAGGATCGAACTTTTGGCCTCTCAAGCTCCCTTCCAGTTCTTAATGCATGATCCTGTCATTTTTCATTGGATAATTGATTCACTAGATATACTGTAATTGAGAATTCCCACAGAGGTCACAGTTTCTTTATATAAGCTTGCAAATCCCCCAGACTAGTCACCTCCCTAGAGAACCAAAGACAAGACCATTGTTCTTCCTGTGCATGTAATGACTTCATCATAGTTTCTATATGAAGACATTTAGCACAAAGGCAGTTGCACCTCATCTTTTTGTGGTGGAGGAGCAGTACTAGTTTGGTGAAAAAGAAAACAGAAAGAGCACATCCCGTCATCACATTCCATCTGAGACTTTTTCTAGCTGCATGGTCATAGACAAATCCTTTAACCTCTCTGAGCTTCGGTTTGCTGGACCAGATTGTGCTTACCCTGCCTCCCAGGGTTATTGTTCTATCAAATATAAAATACATAAAGCACAGACCTTGCAAGGCATGTATTAAATGTCAACTCTTATCAGGTGATCCATGAATGCAAGTCATGAACTTCCTTTTGATCCTATGCCCCCCAATCAAGGCACCTCTAGTACTACTTGGTGGCATCTGAAAGTTATTGCAAGCAAATTACCCAGATGGAAGTAAATGGACTCCAACTGAATGGTGATATCTTTGAAACTGTGGGTGTCTTATGCCCTGTATTATATCTTGCCTTCACGTGACATTATGAAATAAATCACCACTGTTTGATGTGCTTGATTCATAAAGAGAAAGGAATAAAAATATGCCAATGCTATTTTATAGATGTTTCCATCTTTTTCTGCCATGTGGCAGCATAATTTATACAGAAGCCAAAGAGGTGGAAGACAAGTGTGCCTGACTCTCAAGTGAATCGACAGAGTTTGGGAATTAAACATTACTTGAATTTAAGCTTTCAGAATAATATGATTATTTCATTTGTAATTAAAATTGTTTTCTACAAATAGGTTTTAGACATCATTTTAGTACTGGATTCTACACGTGCCATAAGTATTTGTGATATATGAAAATGCCTGTGTGCCAAATAGCCCAATCCCTGAAGTTAGTAACTGTTTAATTTACAATGGAATCTTCTTCAGATAGCATTTTCAGATATCTAGTGTATCATCAGAATTTGAAAAGTAGCTAAATCAAAGTGGTCTCCACACTAAAATAAAAAGATTAGGAGTCTCAGTGTCAATTATCTATGAGGCCAGAATCTTATGTGTGTATTCTTGGAGCATAACAGTGTTACACTGTTGAATGAAATTGGCTTAGCTTCTGAATAGCATTTTAATCTTTTATGTTCATATGTAGTATGTTTGCTTGGGAGCAGTGCTGCATCTGCCTAGTAATTGATGCTACAGTGCCAGCATCTTCAACCTTGTTCAGAGGGCAGCTTTTTTTCCCCTGAAGCTTTGGCATTACTGGGGCAAAGAAATGTCCCCATGAAGCCAGTAGGCCCAGAATGACAGGGGTGGGGGGTGGAGAGAGATGCCTGTTTTTTTTTTATCACACTCTCCAATCTGATGGGATTTGGGGGGACCAATCACTTCAAAGATGGAAGATGGTGGCAATAGCCAGTCTGGTAATTCACTAAATGAGACATTAAGGTCTTTTGGAAGCTGCACATCTGCTAATGTGGGGAACTTTTCCATAGAGAATATTCTCCATTTGTTTTTTCCTTGGAACCATAGAAGCATAGATTTCTAGAGCTAGAAGGGATAAAAGATCTAGAGTAGGGAAGCATCTTAGCACTTATCTAGTCCAGCACCCTCATTTCAGAGATGAGGAAATAGGCTCAGAGAGATTAAAGGTCTTGATAAAGATCCTGCAAATAGTGGCAAATACCAGATTCAAACCCAGGTTCTTTGATGACCGATTGAGTAGAAGTGAGCCCATTTTTTACTTCATTCCTTTTGCTGCCTTTGGGATTACAGATGAATGATTTTGATGCAGGCTTATGAGCGTGTGCTTTTTCAGTTACCTTAAAAGTGGTCAGATGGACTGGATAGTGGTCTTTAAAGACTTTTTAATCACATACCCATCAATAAACCAAAATTAGGCACAGCACCACCAATATTTGGGTATTTTCCTGTTTATAAATTATAGACATGTGCTACTAATAATTACATGCATTATAAAATGCAAAATTAGAAATTGAAAAAGGATAATATAAACATCAAATAATAATTGATCCTAGAGTCAATAGTGAACCAGTGGAGTTTTATTGGGTTAAGAGGTGACGTGGTCAGATATGTGCTTTAGGAAAATCACTCTGGCAGATGTGTGGAATGTGGATTGAAGTGAGGAGACAGCTGGAATAGTCTATGCAAGAGATGAGATGAGCGTCTGAATCGGGGAGGGTCGTATGGAAAAAAATGACTGATGTGTAAATGATACAGTCAAGGTATAAACGTCAATTTTTGGCGTCTGATTCAATATGTGAAGAAAGGGGGGAAGGAAGGAGTTGAGGATGATCGTGAGTGGAAGGATGGCAGGGCTCTTGACAATTATAGGGAAGGAAGTTCAGAAAAGAGGCGAATTTGGGGGGAAAGATAATGGAGAGACAGCCATGATGCAGACTTCGATCGATCTATATCTGCTCGCTCTTCATCCTGTACAGCAGAAACAACAAATGAAAGAAGGGGAACCCTATCTCTGCAGTAGTCCCGAGGGACCATCCTGAGATGGTACAACCATGGGAGGCCAGTGGTGGGAGGGGAAAGAGTGGGAAGCATCATATGATGATGGCAGAAGGCAGTGGTGTTACTGTATTGGAAACTGGATGGCAGTTAGCCTCCCCTCTGCTTGGTTTGTCACGTGTGATTTAGGGGCGATTTCATGGCCTCCAGTTTGACACTGCTGAAGGAGAGGACCTCTTGTGTCCCTCCCAGCTCTCAATCTGTGATTCTGTGATACTCTTCTTGAACAGCTGGTTAGAATATAACTTTGTAACTCTGTAAGGGAAGCTTCATGGGGCTCGTCTTCACAGTGAATTCCTCTTCCTACTGCTAAAGGCTGACATTTCTGTGATGCTTTACAATCTTCAGAGCACTTTCCATACATTATCTCATTTGCTACTCACAATTGTTCTGAGGTATTTAGTACAAGAATCGTCTCTTTTTCGTACACAGGAGGAAACTGAGCTTTGTTGAGGTCCAGAACTTTTTTTGATCTCCTGCATAATATTGTTTCCATTATTAGTTTTCACGTCTAAGACAGAAATCTTTGTTTGCAGGTGTGATGCTCTGCCAGATTCTCCATGTTTAAACTCCTTTCAAACAAATTAAGTGGTACTCATAAATGAACATGTCTTTAAAATTAATTTTCTTTCTGTTTCTGTAAGATGAAATTCTTTTTACCCCTCTGCATTTCAGTTAAGCAGTTATTCAAATTAAATGGTCGTATTTATTTTAGTTTTGGGAGGGTGTTTTAAGATATGTCCCAGTTTTAGCTAACAGCCACCTTTTTGTTTTCCAAAATAGGGACTTGGTCACCAAGTACAGAATGTTAATCAATTTGCCTGTTCTCATGATCCATGATATCTTTTCTGTCCTGTGGCAGAGATGTGTTTGGGGAACAAATAGTGGTATGAGCAATATATTCAAACAGGAATCAAGATTGTACCCTCATACGTGCACAGTTATAATATTAATCCAAAGTTCTTTTTATATAATGACCTGCGTAATTCATCTTAGCCCAGAGGAGAGAGGTGGGGGACTAAATACTACGTCCTTTTGTGCTCTTCAGTCCGAAACCTCCTTGAGCTGGGGACGTTGTAGTTTCGCTTGACTCTGTCTAGGTTCGGTCACATCTGGAGTATTGTGTTCAGTTTCAGGTTCATGTTTTAGAAATCTAGAAAGGACACTGCTATGACATTGAGGGGCTAGAGAAAAGGAAAAATGAGAAGTAGTGAGATTGACGTTTACTTAGTAATAAGATTTTCACCAAGTTAAGAAGAATACACATTTGTATGAATGTGTGATAGGTTGCAGGGCAGGGCAGAAAGAATGGAGAGAGAAAAAGAGGTGGAATGAAAGAAGATAGTGGGACTCAGGAACAAAATATTAGTAAGAGACATGGGAGAGAGCACATTGTTAGGAAAGATGAGAAAATAAAATGAAAATGTCTAGTCACAGCATACAGTTATAAAATGCTTACTCGTAACTCTAGAATAGTCCTATTAAAATCCCTTGTTTCTAAGGCACTAAGAATTAAAACTATTATATAATATATAACAGAGATGAGAGGAAGGTTCTGTGATTTCTCTGTCAATGCCAGGCTATACCCTGATTTGAAATTTTTGTCTGAGATGGTTGCCTGAGAGCACAGAGTTGGTGAATTACCTGGTAGGGCCACCAGGAAGGGTCTGAATTTGTTCTGCACACAAAAGCCTGTGTTCTCTTCCATAACTCTCTAGTTTTGCTTTCAGTTCCAAGAGTGAGATGACCCTTGAAGGTGCTCGGCATTGACCATCCGCTCTTTTTGTATCGAAGAGAGTTGGCTGAAAGTGCAGACAGTGACAAGGAAGGCCCGTGACTCTTCTCAGATTTCTCAGGGCTCCCGCTGGCACAAGACACTGCTCTTACTCACTTCGAGGATGGAACTAGGCTGACAGCAGGCATGGCCCTGCATGGCTGCTACAGGTCAGGCCCCAAGCCACCAGCTCCCTAAGTGTAAGCGCCGTACTCTGGCTCTGTCCAAGATCCCAAGCTATGGGATCTGTTGCCTCAGTCCCCAGGAAATAAAGAGCGTTCCCTTTTCAGATTTGGTTCAGAAGACCCAAGTTTGCCTTCCAAATAGAAATTCCACTTGCTTTCCTTCCTTTAGCCCTTCCTCCTCTGTGATGAGACAGGTCTATATCAAGTTAACAGTTGGGTAAGAGACAGACTGGTTCAGTAGCCAGTCTCAAACCCAGGAAGACCTGGGTTCATATCCCACCTATGACACATGTAACACAGAGTGACTAGTGCCTTCTCTCTGTTAATTATTTCCTGTTTATTCTATACGCAGCCCACTTTGTATGTATTTGTTTGTATGTTGTCTCCCCCATTAGATTGTAAGCTCCTTGAGGACAGGGGCTGTCTTTTGCCTTTTTTTTGTATCCCCCATGCTCAGCACTGTGCCTGGCACATAGTAGGTACTTAATAATTTTTTTAAATTTGATTTGATTTTGATTCTGAGCAATCCATTACCCTCTCATTGCCCAGGCTGGCATCCCTCTAATACTAAGAAAATGTCTACCTTGTTCCTGGGAATTTCTTCACTTGACATTGCTCTATACGAAGGAAATTACTGGCCTAGTCCACATCTCTGCCTTTGGAGTGCTAATGCTATTATATTCAAGTCTGTCAGTAACATTTATCTCCACCTGATTTCTCTATGCAAAGTCAGTGGTGACCAAGCCTGGAGGCTTACTAAGTCTGAGGGCCAGTAGAGAGGTAAGTGGTTCTGTGATAAGCGTACCCACTCTCCTTAACTATGATTTCAGTCCCGTGGCTCCAGCGAGCGTGAGACGGTCTTGTCTAGCTCACCAGCTCTCCAAGGTGGTTCAGTTACTAAGTTGTTTTTATTTTAATTGAATTTTACTTTTTGAATCAACAACAATCTACCTTTTCTCCTTCCCATCTTTGAGAAAATAAAAAAGTTAGAAACGCGTGCAGTCACGTGAAACAGACGTCTTGGTTGGCTGCGTCCCTCCCTCCCTCTCCCCTCAGAGAAATCTCTTTCTGCGCCCTGCGTCTCGTCGCCTCTCTGCCATAAGGTAGACCGCATGTTCATCATGAGTCGCCTGAAGTCCCGGTTGGTGGCTGTGCCGATTAGTGCGAGTGTTTCCGGGTTATCGTATCAATTATGCTCTTGAGATTGTTCGCTTCACTATGTGTCAGTTCACACTACTTCCCAGCTTTCTCTGAAACTGGGCCTTCCATCATTTCTTACAGAACATAGTGTTCTTTCATATTGATATACCATTATTTGTTCAGTCATTTCCTGATTGATGGGTACCCCCTCACTTTGCATTTCTTTACTAGTGCCAAAAAAAAAGAAACCAAACAAAACCAAACGAGCCCTCTGTACATACTTTTTGTACACACATGCCCTTTTCCTCTTCAGTGGTATTGTAGTGGCATCATTGGGTCGAAGGATAAATATAGTTCAATACCTTTTCGGGCAGTTTCAAATCCTTTTTCAGAGTGGCCAGATCAGTTCACAGCTCCAACAACAGTCCGTTCATTCATTCCCTGACACAACAGGACTTCCATGTGTGCTCGACTCACCTGAAAGGGAGGGAACCAGATGCCACAGATGACTTCTCTTCTACAAGCCTCCCTTGCAGTTTCCTCCCTCATACAGGAAGTTCTTGAATGGAGCATCACTCTGTGAGCATCAGAATGGTGGAGTGGATGATGAATGAATCAAGGAACTTTCAGTGGTAAAACCTGAGTTTAATTATTAGCTCTGCCACTTAACTCTCTTTAGGTCTTTGCACAGATCATTTGCCTTTCTGGGTCCTAATCTCCTTATTTTGTAAAATGAAGGGATTGAACTAGAGCACAGAAGTGTCCATCGCTGCCAGCAACACTCTTGAGTGGGCCAAAACCAGATTAAGATATGAATTGGAAAATATTTAACAAAATCGATGAAAGTATAATAGAACATAGATGTTTCTATCGGAGTTTGACACCACTGGCCTAGATGACATGTCAGGTCCCTCCCAGTTCCAAAGCTCTGATCCTGTGACCCACTTTTTGTCCTGTGACAGCTAGTTACAAAGCATTTGTTATGATTTTTTGTATCTTTACATATGTAAAGATATGACAATGGATATATTTTTTAGAAAGTGAAAAACCAAAACTCCCCTTAGTTGAAATAGAATTCATTTTTAATTTGCCCTCATCCTAAAATTTCTTTTTTCATTTATTGAACTTCTTGTTTTCAACAAGTTCAAAAGTTGGTTAAAAACAAGTTTGTGGTACTTTTTCCCTTTTAAAATTTATTCGTAGTTTACACACTTGTCTTCATGTGCATTCATGTTTGTCTTAGCAATGTGGCTTGAATCACAGAACTCCTTAAGGTCAGGGAATACAACGATTCCGTTTAATTCCAGTCTTCCCATAATTTCGTTGCTTTTTCTTTGATTCCCTATCATTAATCTTTAATGTACCAAAACCTTAAGATGCCACGTGAGGACTAGAGGTGGGACTTGGGTACCTTACACCTTTTCTCCTACAACCTGACATTTTGTAGTAGTCACTTGCACCTCAGACATGATGAGACGTCTAACTGTGCAGCTCTGTGCCTCAGTTTCCTCATGTCTTCAGTAGTCACTTGCACCTCAGACGTTATGAGACATCCAACTGCGGCTCTGTGCCTCAGTTTCCTCATGTCTGCAGTTAGTCACTTGCACCTCAGACGTTATGAGACGTCTAACTGTGCATCTCTGTGCCTCAGTTTCCTCATGTCTGCAGTGGAATGGTTTGACCTAGTGTTCTCCAAGGGACCTCAAAGTTCTGGGATGATTTTATGATCTTTTGATGTCGTTCAGATCCATGTTTGACTCGGAATTTTATTTGCCAAGAGACATGCTCAGTTTCGGGTAGAATCTTCGTTTTTTTGTACCCATGTCTAGATTGTGGTTTATAAGAACATGAGTTATGAGAACAAAAATTGCCAGAAGTGAAAAGAAATAGGTCTGGTATAATGGTAATATTTTAACAGAGTGCTAGTAGCATATCTAGGGAAGATGTAAGAACTCACTTTTTCAGCTATTTGAGCAGTTTCAGTGTTCTGAGAAAACAAAGGCTTTGGTGTCCATGCTCCTCATAATAGGCAGTGTGACCATATCGTGTATGCTTCCTTAATAATGTCTGACATTATCAGATTGATTAACTCAGTATGAGGCCTTAATCAGATTTAAATGGGGTTGGCAGCTGCACACTGGTAGCCCAACAGAATTGTACGTCCAGGAACAAAATCAGATTTTTTACAAAGCTGTATTAAACATAAAGCCCCAAAATGTGCCATGAGAATGGTCACCCTTTCACAATCAAATGTAAAACTGTTTCGATTGTTCTCAAGACATTTTTTCCAGTCTGCCCTTGCTCATATTTTCAAAAGATTTGCCTTTGCCAAGAGCTTGGAGTGCTGATCTTCAGATTTTCATCGGATAATTGATGGAGTGGATTTCAGGTAGTTAGGAATTCCTGCTGGCTTCAGAGGCCAAGCTTTTTATCTGAATGTTGTGTTTACTATGTCAGCTTCATAGCCTATCAGCTTATCAGAGAGTAAGAGCAAAAATGATTGGTTAATTAATTTACCTTTTAAAGGATCATGATAAACATTTCTGGATTAAAAACTGACATGTAAGTGGTCACTTCTTTTTGGCCTGTTATTTAAGCATACTCATTTACAGTGAGTTTCCTCATAGTGGAAACAACCCTAGAGTGGGAGGAGACTGAATGCCCCGAACCTGGTGGGAGCTTGGTTGATCATGACAATGGTGATGGTCGTAATGGCAATAATAGCAGCTAATTTCTGTAACTAAGTACATTTTGCAAAGCACTTTGCATTTATCACTTCATCTGATTCAAAAGCCCTGTGACGTAGGTGCTAGCGTTCTTGTAGAGGCGAGGTAACTGAGACAGAGAACATTTCAGTAACTTGGCCAGGGTCACATAGCCAGCTAGTGGGAGTCAGGATTCACATCAGTCTTCCTGCCTCCTTCTTCATCTTATTAGCATTTTCATTATCATTAACCACTAATATCTCTATACATTTAAAATTCTCAAGTAGAATGTAAGATCCTTGAGGCCAGGGGCTTGTATCCGTACCATCCAGCATAAGAAATGCTTAATAAGTGCCTCTCACATTGAATTTGCAAAATTTGCTGATTGTTGAGGACCAGATGTTGTATGGACAGTGTTAATGTGGGAAGTCACTAACTGTAGATACGCATACACACATGCATGTGCTTTGTACGTGTGGCTATATAATATTGCTATTTTCCTGTAGTTCTCAGGTCTTGTTTTTTGAAGTTCTTGAATACAATAAATTTATGTAGCAATTTTCTTATTTACCCACTGAAATGATGTTATCTGGGATAAAGAGAGGAGGCAGTGGGAAAAGGTGGGGGAGGGTGGTGCTGCTGCTGTCTGGTGGTAGTGGCAGTGGTGGCACCAGTAGTAAGCAACAGTAGCCAACAGTTATGTAGCACTTGAAGATTTGCTACCTTCTAACAATCTCCTAACAACCTTGGGAGGTGGGTAGCTCTGTTACTATCCATCTCTTAGAGATAAGGGAACTGAGGTTATTGTTGCTGTTTGTCCTTCATTCTCAGAGACAATTGTGACATGAAGGAGATGCTGCCATGACATGCAAGATAATTGGATTGAAGCGAGGCAGGGCTGTGCAAAGGTACCAGCCTCACTCTCTCCTCCAGATCCATGTGCGTCCAGTGGCAAGATATAGATTAGGAAGACTGGAGGTGGCCCTCAAGAGATCTGAGGCAGACAGGAATGACCTGCTGCTGGTCCCACAGCTAGTATATGAGGCTAAATTTGAACTTGACTGAATCTGTGTCCACTGTATTACCAAGCTGCCTCACTAGCAAAGGGCATTTTGGGGGAAAAAAAACAAGATTTCTCAGTCATCATCTCCAGCTGCAGCTCAATTTTAAACTCTCCTTTTGGTTTTCTTGTGTTAGCATATGATACACAAACAAGTATCGTTTACATCTGGAAAAGCAGCTTCCTAAGTAAAACTTCTTCAGGTTTCCCCAACACACATAGTCTCTTTAGAACAGTATCTTTGTATTCATAATGTGTAACATTAGAAAAAAAAAATCAATATTTAAAAAGAAGCCAGTGCTGCTGTTTGAAGATGTAAAGAATCATAGAAGACTGTAGAACTTTAGAGGGCCTCAGTTCAGCCCATCTTATCTTCCTGTTTACAGGTGAGGAAATTGAGGTTGAAGGTCAGATAACTTGTCCAAGGTCTACCAGAGTTGGTAATTAAAGAGGGCAGTATTTAAATCAGTCATTGCTTACACAGCAATCATTTATTAAGGCCAGCATCTGGGTCAGGCAAGTACAGAAAATGAAGCAATCTCCAGTCACAGTGCTTGCATTTTAGTGCAAGAAGCAATGACATAGACAAGAAGCATAGCGTAAATATAAATAAATATAACTATAAATATGTAGGTCCTCAGGTTCCAGGCCAGGTCTGTTTTCATTGTGGCAAGCTGTAACTTGAGAGAAAATAGTTTTCTTTAGAAGGTTTGATTAACCCCTTGTAGGCATAGACTACTTACTTTAATATGACTTCCTTTATAAAAAAAAAAATTATTTGGCAGCAAGAATTTCAATCCATGATAATGACACATTATACCAGCCAACATTTCCATAACCCTCAAAGACATATAGACTTGTGTAGCCATGATTTTGTTTGCATGGGCACCATGTCCACTGACAGGGGGAGGAAGGGGTGCTGTGCCCACTGGCACACACAAAAACCTGTCCACACTTCATCCTGTTTGTGTTTTGTCCATATTCCTCCTGTTGGAGGCTGTTCTGTCATGCCAGAAGCCTGTTTAGTTCATGCTTGATATTGGGATGAAATGAAGTATTCAAGTCCCTCAACATTAGGAAATGCAGTGTTGCTTGGCTTCTCTGTGCAGTCCCTCCCTCTGTCTTCATATGGAAATGCATCTTTGTAGTAAGTCATTGGGGTTTTCTTGACTCACATGGTCTCTGGCAGTCAAGTCTAAGAGGGGGT
Organism: Bettongia penicillata ogilbyi; assembly: GCA_023548195.1. Taxonomy (NCBI): domain Eukaryota; kingdom Metazoa; phylum Chordata; class Mammalia; order Diprotodontia; family Potoroidae; genus Bettongia; species Bettongia penicillata. Next base: position 3,026,109 of record JAJHZJ010000170.1, on the reverse strand, counting down.
CTACATTACATGCACTGGAGACTCTTTATCCCCCGCTACCTGGAAGAGGCATCAGGGAAGCTGTTGCCAATCAGGTTATACACGTTGAGAGGAAACTATTTCAGAGAACGCGGGGCCAAGGAACTTGCATCATTAAAATAGCTGGTCACTTCATGACCCTCATTAATCCTCCCTAGAGATAGACATTGCAGATTGATATTTAGACTTCACCATTAGAGTTGTTCAAAAATCGAATGGACCGCCGTGGTAGATGGTGACTCCCCTCTTGCTTGAGGCTAAGTGACCACTACTTGTTGAGAGTAATGTGTATGGCTACAAATTAATAAGAGAACCATCCTGTAAAGCAATGTTTTTTGTTTCAGTATGGGTTGCCCCAGATTCCCCTGAGATCTCTTCTGGTGCCACCATTCCATAATCTGCCTAATGTATTACCAGGGCGTCACTTTTGGGCTACTTACGTATTGCCCTCCCTCTTACTGTCTGACTGATCATGTATTTCCTGGGTGATATTGCTTACTTCCTGTTCACTCCTCACCGTTGGTAACATGTGCCAGCCTACTTATTTCCACCATGCCATTATTTATTCATTGGACAGTGGAAACAAGGGAAACAAAAAAAAAATCCAGTTGTAAGAGTAATTATTTTGAAGAGTTTTAAGTGTCAGTAACTAGAAGCATGTAATGAAAGTGCTTAATCAACCATCACTATAGTGTCACCTTAATATAACGAAATTAAATGTTTCCTACAACGTCCAGCTTTGCAGAGGTATTAAGCAATCTTTTTCCTTACAGTAAGGCAGGCATCTCAACAGCAATGAAATGATTAGTGCTATATTAATGAAATCTGAAACCAATTTAGAATAATGAAAAAAATGGATTCTCTTTGGGATTTAGCTATAAATTCTGTGTAAATACATGATGGAAACCTAAATTACCCACAACACAACTGTTCAGCATCAAAGTGAACAGACTCTGCCATTGTTATGTAATACACAGTCTCTGTTATTAACAGAGCACTGTGGCAAAATAGCTCCAAATGCATGTTGTGGTGACAAACTCTTATAATGGTGGAAATGCCATTGCCATTGTTGGTTTCAGCTTTTTCTGGTTTTTTTTTTCCCCCAATCAGAAATCCTGACCACATCAAGACTTTGGAGGGGATCCCTTCTCTACCAGGCCCTGCTGCTCAGTCCTCAGCTTTGTCTTGACAGTTAGCTGCTGGCCTGCACAGTTAAAGCCCATCTGCCTGGTTTGGAGGACCCATCCAGGCAGCCTCAATAGTCTATTCATATCATGTACCTTGTAATGTCAGCCTTTTTGATAAGACCGTAGGGTCGGTGATTTAGAGCTGATCTCGACAACCCCTTCACTTTACAAATATGGAAACTGAGCCCCTAAGAATTGTTTATCCTCGTCTTAAACCTTTCATCTCCAAAACTTTCTGCCTTGGGCCCCTCATTGCCATGGTGGATGAAAGCCAAATCAACCCCACAATTTCAGGCAGGCTTCAGCCATGTTTGATTTTACTCCCTGATACTCCAGCCATCACCTCCCTAACTGCCTTGTCAACCAGGACATACCTTCCCTTCGTGAACACACTCCTCCACTTTTGGAAGCATAATCAAATCAACTCTAACTTCCTAGAAGGCATATCATTCTCATCCTCTGGGGTCCTACTTATCATCCCTATAACTTTTCATATCAAAGTATTCTCCCTCCTTCCCCCACTCTCCTATTCATGTTGGCTCCCTGTATTAGAATACAAGCTACTTGGGACAAGAACTACCTTTGCTTTTTTGTATATGGATCCCTAGTGGTTAGTACAGGATTTGGTGCATAGTAAGTGCTTACTAAATGCTTTCTCATTCATTCATTCATTTTACATATGAGGCAGCTAGAGTTCAAAGGTAAGTAGTTGTCATCATTGTCCCTATAGTAGCACTAGTAGTACATAGCATTTATATAGCACTTTAAGGTTTGAAAAGCGCTTTACAAATGTTACCTATATCAATAATACTATTATCCCCATTTTGCAGTTGAGGAAACTGAAGCAAACAGAGGTGACTTGCCCAGGGCAGCACATGTAATAAGTGTCTGAGGTTGAATTTGAACCCAGATCTTTCTGACTCCAGGCCCAGTCCTTTATCCACTGAGCTATGTAGGTGTGTCTCTGTTAATCTCACTCTTACTGTATGATTGCACATGTTCATTTCTGGTAACAGAAGTAGAGCATGTGAAATTCTGACAAGTGTGAGCCAATCAAATTAATAGTCCATTTAGAAAATTATGCCATACCAAATTTGAGGTCAGTTCAATCTGTCATATAAGTAGTATAATGAGATTTTATTTGTATAATCTTAGGGTAATACTATATTGGATTATCTCTTGCCTTATTTCCTGCAGTGTGATATTTAGAGTTTTATACCTTTTGGGGAGGTTTGGAGATTTTAGCAGATTTCATTTTTGTAAGATGAAAGGAATTGTGGCTGGATGAAGCCTTGATCATCCCGTAAAATTCTTTTCTTTTACAGATGAGTACGTTGAAGCCAAGAGAGGTTAAGTCATTTGTTCAAAGTCACAAATAAGAGATAAGAGAGCCAGGGTTGAAAACCAGGGACTCTGGCTCAATTTAGTTTAGTTTCCACTATACCAAAGTTGATCATCAATATTTCAATTAACTTGAAGTTAAAAAAAAAATCATATAATGGGAACACTGGGGCAGCTAGGTGGTACAGTGGGTACAGCATTGAGCCTGAAGTCAGGAAGACCTGAGTTCATATCCAGCCTCAGACACTTACTAGCTGGGTGACTCTGGGCAAGTCACTTTACCGTGTTTGCCTCAGTTTTTTCATCTGTAACATGAGCTGGAGAAGGAAATGGCAAAAGCACTTCAGTATTTTTACCAAGAAAACCCCAAGTGGAGTCAGGAAGAGTACGACATTATTACTGACAACAAATGACAACACTCGAGCGTGTGGGAATCACCAGGGAACAGCTAAGTAGCACAATGTCTACAAAGTTTTTCTTGGGAAACCCAAGAGCAAGGTTTTTGGATTTTAAAGTTATTTGAAACATTTTGGTCACCAAAGTTAGGAATTTTAAAAATCCATTTCAGTAATCATGTGTTAGTTGGTAAGAGCCATTGCAGGAAGAATGTGTACAGAGCTAATGTTCAACCTTCTATCAGATTGAAAAATGGTATAACCTTAAATCTAGAAAATGAATCATTATCCTCAGCCTCTGGTATTATGGTGAGGGGCATCATAAACACCTAGGAGGGCTAGATCCTGCTGACCTCCAGGAATGAAGTTCTATTCTGAAGTAGTTTGACAGACTGCCCTGGGAAGTGCACAGTAGAGGGTGGTAGTCTGTGAATGGTCAACAGGGCCATTGCTAGTTTAAAAAAATAAAAAAGACTGAAAAGAGAGGAAGTATAGGACTCTGACCTCTTGAATCTAAATAACCCTTCCCTCAATCCATCCTCATCTACAGCCTCTCCTTGATGGATTTAGAATGTTTGACATGGACTCCATCATTGTACCCTCTGTGTATAGGCTTATTCCAAGGGGAAGTGAGTTTTTTTCTGCTTAGGCTAGTTAAGTTAATATAGCTAAAGCAAGAGTGAACAAACTTTTTTCTATCTAAGATAGTTTCATCAATGGTCCGTTGCAAATATGGAGGATGAAAAGGCTATGGCTCTCTTCTTTTGAAATCTCATTCAGTTTCAACCAGGACTGTTTTATTTCATGTGTGTTTGAGTCCCTAAGGCTCTACCCCTCTCCCTGATGAGGGGTGGTAAGAAAGAGATAACAGCAGCAAATATTTAATAGGCTGATGGATAGGCTGTGTCACATATGTTCTGGTATACCCTCATGTCTCAAAAATAATCAGGTATTTTATACCTCATTTTAAAAAAAATTTAGGTCAGCCTCTGTCGTCAATTTTTAAAAATTGTTTTAGGGTTGGGTTTATATTTTATTTTATTTGATGAATGAAAAGGAAGCAGCATGGAACAGTAGAAAGAGCAGAAGGTCTACTGTCAGGACCACAGGTATGACCTCCGGCCAGGCACTTACTCTTGATAGAGAGGTAGTGCAGTGGATGAAGCACAGATGAGTTGGTGAAGGGAGAACAGAAAGATGTGTGGAATATTATGTCCCCTATTACAGGATCCTAAGTTTTGAAGGGACCAAAGAGGTCTTCTAGTTTAATGTGTATTTCAATAAAAATGCCCCTCTGTAACATACCCAGCACATGGTCAGCTAGGTTTTGCTTGAATGTCTGAAGTGAGAAGGATCCTCCCACTGAATCCCATTACACTTTGGGAATCTTCTAGTCACAAGGAAGCATTTCTGAATTGAGCCTGCATCTGTCTATGAAGTGCCATCCTTTCTGGGGAATGTATGGGAGGACAGGGCATGCTCAGCATCAGTGAACAGAATTGCCACATCCATCAGATCATGGTTCCATTAATTTATTGAACTTCTCATTCGCTGTCAAGTAATTTCTTAGAATAAATTACTAAGTTCAAATAGCATTCTTCCCCTCTCCCTTCTTTCTCCCCAAGCAGCTGTGGTACCTCATTGCAAAATACTAATAAATAGCCATAATATCTTTTTTTCCCAAGTAAAGAATATTCCAGCAGGCTACATCTTTTAAGATTAGAGAACATACTTCTTTTTATAAATTAAACTTACAGAATTCTAACGGCCCACCGTATTGTTGAAGGGTGTGTTTGTGGAAGACAAGGTCTAAGAGAGCAAGCTGGAAAGACCCTTGAGCATGGGCCTGAAACAGACTGAACATCTCTGGGCTGAGAACCAGCTTCCCTCATCACCAGAAGGCCAGCCATGCCGGGGTGGTTTTTCCCCACCCACAGCAACTAACAAGATCATCAGTTGGCAGAGGGAAGCATTTATCCATGAAAACAGTCTTTGACAAATTCAAGATCTTTATTTTATTTTATTAGGATCTTTCACTTATTCTATGCACACATTTAAATAAAGAGAAATTGCAGAATGTGTTTGACACTAAAGCACATTTTCCTGCCCCCTCCCCGCTTTGGGTTTCTCTGTAGTCTGTTACAGGTTCCTGGAGGACAAGGATTGTCCTGGTTTGTCTTTGTCCTTGTGTGTCCTTAGTGCGAAGTGTTGATTATTCCCTTCACCGTAGGTAGGTATAGTACATAGGGCACTGGACTTGGAGTCATTAAAATTCTCAGATTCTGCCACAGATCCTTCCTAGCCATGGACAAGTGACTGACTTACTCAACTTACTTGAGATCCTAGGCCAGTCACTTAATCTCTCCCAGGCTCAGTCTATAAAATAGGGATAGTAATAGCCCTTCCTGTCAGTGTTGTTGTAAGTGTAAAATGAAATACCATACAGAAACTACTTTAAAAATGTCATCAATGACTATTATCATCATTATTATTATAGTAGGTGCTTTTAAAAATCCTGGTTACATGACATGAAGGGAAATGTTTTCATTTTTCTTTATCAGAAAAGTTACATGTTCATCTCTGGTTTTAATGAGTTACACTTGTCACATAACATTGACTGTTTTCCTACACATTTGTACTCTAAATTTATATGGGTTTAAAAAAGAGATTTTGCGAGAATGAGAACATGAAGTAATTTTATCCTTGCTAATGCCTTGGTTAATTCTTTCTCTGCAAAGGAGGATTGTTTGCACAAGAATGATACTGGCTCAACATCCCCTTCACACAATAAAGGTTCATTACTTTGGCTGACATTCCTGGCACACGCATCTCATTAGAATGTAAAAGGAAAACTTCACAGAATCTGAAAGCTGTTTGACACATTGCCACCACCACCATGTAGAATTTTTCAAATACAGTATATGAATAGGAAGCAGAGAACAAGAGTATTTCGACAGGACTTTGTGGCTGTGAATGTCGCTTTAGAACTCCACACTATATTAAAATAGAAAAATAGATCTAGTACTTGGATGTCATAATTTTAAATTTCCAGGCCCTTCCATATTGAAAGTATGTCCTTCGATCATTTTTGTGCTCATCTCTCTTAGTTTCAAATATTCACATTTGTATGTTGTTTGGATGCCATGTGTATCAATTGTTGGCTGTTTCATTTAGAAACTTCCAGGTAAATTTGAATGCTTAATAGGAAATAAAAGTGATGAAACAGCAAGGAAATGGCGACTAGCCATGACATGAAAGTTCAGAACCTTTTATAAAATTGTAATGAATTTCTCTTTTTAGGAGAATAGTAGTTCTCTGTAAAAATAATTCCCATATAAGAAAAATTGTGTTGTTAATAAAAGACTGCAAAGACTGAATAAAATCCATTAGTTTTTTCTCATGCCATATGTGTGAGTATTCAAAACTGAGCTTTAGAAATGTATTTAAATTTCAGAAATCTCTAATGTAGATGAGATTTCTTAAGGTCTTTTAAAGATAGTAATGAAATCAGCTAACATTGTGGTTTGGAAAAATAGCCTGTAAGTGTCACATACGCATAGTAATTACTTGTCACATCATAATCTAAAGATGCATTTGCACTGAGCCATATTTACACAGTCAGAGGTAATAGTTACTATGTCCAATTGGGTTAATAAAACATGTTAAAAAATTTCTGGTGCTAAAGCATTTACATTCTGACCTTCTTTGTCTTAAAAGCAAAGTTTAGGCTGAAAGAAAAATCTACCTTTGAAATATTATCCATTTTAATGGAAATTCATTTCTATGATTTAAGGTGTATTGTTAAAGATTTTCAACTTAATTTCAAATATTTGAATCTGTTTCTTAGACCATTAAAATATCCCATTTAAAATAGTTTCAGGGATTAAGTATAATAGACTATCTTCAGGTTAAATATTTTTACTAGCTCACTTGAACGTATTTTAACATAAAATAGACTAGTCACCCTAAAAAGAGGATCTCTATTCCAAATGCAGATGACAGAAGTCCTTTGGTTCCTTCTTTCATCATGAATAAATGTGTTTCAGAGTTTGGTTTTTTTTTTCTTTTTTTGATTTTACTCATCCAATAATACCCCACCATTTCCATCAGTGTGTGGACTAGCCTTATGAGATGAGGCATCCTAGTGTGTTAAGTAACTCACCAAGCACCACACAACTAGTGAGTGTTAGAGGTCAGAGTGGAGTCCATGCTCATATTGCTTGCCCATAGAACTGCTTTAAATTCTAGTTGTTGGGTTCGGGCAACATGGGTGGATGCTTGTTTTTCAAGAAGTAGAATTGAAATGCTCAGTTTCAACAAAGAAAATTACCAGATTTACAAATGAGAATTAACATTTTTATCCATCTTAAGAAACTAATTAGAGAAACTTAAAAATTGTAAGAGCTGAGCTCTTGTGATACAGTTGCTGTGGGGAGTGAATTGTTGAGGGGGACAGGTCTCTAGGCTCAATGTGTTTCATCAGATCTGTGCATTTGAAGGTATACTTCGGAAGACATGATTGAATAAGCCACAAGTCCAGAAATTCAGTGGATAAGTTAGTGGCCAGCTGTTTGGATAAGCCAGCGTTCTAGCTCTTTGGACAAAGATAACAGTTTTTATCCTTTATTCTTGTGGTCAGTGCTGGTATTCTATCTAACAATGAGAGATTTGATTGCAAGTGAATATAACTGGGTCTAGAAATATTTTGATGGTGTTTTAGCTTTGTGTTAAAAAAATGAATTTCACACAGCGCAGTGGGAAGTCAGTCACATGGGGTGTGGGAATAGACTGTGACATATAACCAGTGAAGAACTCTGAAGAAGCCTTCTTGATTGCTCAGAGCATTTTCTCTACCTCTCTTAGTTAATCAGTAAGAATTGATTAAGCTCCTACTATGTCCCAGGCACTCTGCTGGGTGCTGGGATTAAATGCAAAGACTGAAACAACTCTACTTTGCCCTGTGGTGCCTAGATCAAAAGACCCTCCTCAACCTATCCATTCCTGTGCTTTGTCAACTGCTTCATATGCAAAAAGGTAACTCTCCCTTCTCTCCTCCATCACGCCTCAGCTTTCCTCTTTCTTACTCGTACTTAGCTAGGTTAATACCTAGGAAGAAAAGCATTGGCTTTAAGCTCATTCACACAAAACTGTGAGTAAATGATTCAGTTCTCATAATTTTTTAAATTTCCATAGGCAGTCACCTTAATAGAAGCTTGTTAAGCCAAATGAGCTTCTAAGTGGTAGAATTGGAAACAGATGTTGTAGGAGACCAGAGCTTCATGGACACATGAAGAGGGAAGGTCGGGCCAGTTTTACTGCTCAGAAGACTCCTCTGAGTCTGTGGAGAGACCTCCCAACAGCTGCCTATCCATTCACCTCTCCTCCCTCTCCTGCTGACGGGTGTTTGCCTGTTTAGACCACTATTTCTGGAGGGACCTGTTCTGCCGTTCTGCTCTAACTCACTACCTTGGTTTTTGGAACATTTTCTCCTATTCTTTACCAGGCTTTGCCCCCACCTGAAAACTTCCTTAACCCCATTTCCATTTCCGTTTCCACATCATGGCATAAGCTCTGTGAATGTAGGGACGGCCATACTCGTTTGTTCTTGTGTAAGCAGTGGCCAGCATAGCGTGGCATTTAGTAAATGCTCTCCAGTCAGTCTTGCTCCTCTCCACCAACTTGGTCACTTGAAATCGAAATACTCAGCTTTCCTTTCTCTATTGCTTTGTTGTTCTCGAGGTGTCGTTTTAACTGACTGAATTGAACTGACTTTCACTGCTTCTCCAGGCTACTGAAAAAGCAAATCCCATCTCACCTATGACTCCACCTAGGATAGGCTGCATCTGATCGAGAGTTTTGCCTCTAGGATCTCGAGCTATCAGCATAATTAACCTCTGTCTGTATGACATCACCATCAGCTCGCTAGGCCAAATAAAATGCTGTCTTTTGCCATCATTGGGGCTGGAGGGGGAGAATTACAATAGGATATTGCTCTTAAAATGCCAAGCAAAAATACCATGCATGTCATCTTATGGCTTTTCATAAAAAGTAAATAAATTTGATCTATTAAAAATATGATTGGTCTTATTTCTATAGACTGTCTACACTCATAACTGAGGCCTTCTGCCTTCTGTCTCTGGCTCCCACCTCTTTCCAGACCTGTTTCATGCTGTGCTTTTCCAGCCAAACTGAACTACCAGCTGTTCTTTAAAGCCAGTACTCCAGTGTCTTTGCGTATTCACACAGGGTGTTCCCTAAACTTAATATGAACTTACTCCCTTTTACAGTGAGGTGAATACAGGGCAAGCTAAGGAAGGAGACTTGGTTTATAAATTCCTTAACTATGATTTTTGTCACATTTGATTTAAACTCATCACTGCATCAGATTTCTTATAAAATGAGATATATAGTTCCTAAGTGGTGAGGAAGACCATATGTAAGAGGAAAGATGTACACATTGTCTTCCTCAGATAATTTCTTAGGAAATTACTTAGCAAAAATAATGTTGCAGTCCCACAACAGTCATGAGTTGCTCTGTCCGTGAAGTTACCAAGAAATGGGGAATGATTTGCAGGCATCTAAATTATATTCTTAATAAGCCTCATACTGTCCTCAAAATTAAGGCCAACCTCAAAGATAAAATCGAGATCCAAAAGAGAGTCAAGGATTTAGAGATGGAATGCACATTGGAGACCATCGAGGGAATTCAGTCCGAGCAAGGACAGGGGACATGCCCGAAGTCAGAGAGTGATAGAATCCCCCTCCTGTGACTCTGATCTTTTCTGATGTACTACATGACGTCCCATAAAAATAACCCAAATGTTTGAATTATAGACAATTCAAAGGCATCTTAAACATCTACTTCAGCCTCATTTTACATGAGGAACCAAAGGTCCAGAAAAGGGGTCACAATTTGACTGTTGTCGTATAGGTAAAAAGCGGCATTGCAGATCTCACTCTTGGCCTTCATAGCTGTTTTCCCATATCCGTTAAGCAAAACATAGTGTTAGGCAGTTTTGGTATTATTTGTACTTGAGTATTTTTAGAGTGCTTTATATTTGGACTAGTCATTTCACCTCTTCCAGCCTCAGTTTTCTCATCTATAAAATGGGGCTAATAATGTCATTCACCTTGTGAGGCATGAAGGAAATAATGTGTAAGGTGCTTTATAAGCCTTAAATCACAATATAAAAGCTCTCACCATCATGATGTGGAGAATGTCCAACTTTGTTTTCCTCATTTTGCAAATGCTGGCATTGAGACACAGAGCAAGGAAAATCCTGGCCCAGGGACCCTTAGCAAATTATTGCTGAAGCTGAAATAGAACTCCTGAGTTTCTACTCTCCCGTCATTGGTCCAGACTGCCAAACTCTGCTGAGATAAAATAAATGTGTGACCATTTGAGATCAACAAGGATTCCCATGTCTCTCTTCTTAGAGGTGTTAACCCTGTTATCTTGGGCAGATTCCAACTCATGCCATTCTGTTCTTAGACATACCTGAACTTCTCCTGCAGAATATAATTATCTAAACTGGATCCTGGCCAGAATCTGAGTGTTAACCTGCCTCTTCTTAAGTGTCATCCTTATCTCCAGCTCTTGACTATTGGCTAATATTGGTGTAGGTCTTGTGCAGATGCTTCATTCTCCTGTAGCTAGAGGTGGTACTCTGGTGGCAAGGGAGATCACCTGTCAAGGGGTTTTTGTGTGATTTCTGTTTGAGCAGCAAACTGTCCCTTACTTCTTTCCCAGGATAATTGGAGCTCTCAGATACATTGAGATTTTTTTCATTTGTTTTCTGTGCCTGGGAAGTCAATTTAACATGATTTCACATCCAGAATATTCTCATCCTAGAAAATACATTAACTCAATTACATTGGATGAGCTCCATTGATTGGGTGTGTCTCTTTTACACACCCAAACCATGAACTCGCTCTAGTTTGGGACCCTGAGAGCTGAATCTGGATATGTATGTGGCCTCTGATGAGAGAGACTGGAGTCTGGGAATATAGCCATCCCTGGGACTGTCCTGTTAACCTGGTATTGAGGTCTCTCATTTGTGTTACTTGGTGACTCAACTACTGCAAAGTTCCCTTTTTGTTTATTTGCCTTTTTAGAAACAAGAACTACAAAAAAAGGACACTTGGCTTCTCCTTCCACTCCTCCATTTCCTCTTCCCTACTCTCCTGTTCTCTCCTGTTTTTTATTTTGTAACAGTCCTAAACCTAAACAAGTTTTATTGTTCACTCAGCTACTGGTTTCTGACAAAACTATGTACTGGGAAGAACTAGAATACCCTTCCTCAGCCAGGTAGAATAAGAAAGGACCAGAACATTGTCCCAACCAAGCAGTTTGAACACTGACCCATGTAGGGAGGCCTCATAAATGTGAGTTTCCTGAGACAGGTAGACTCAGCCTTTCTGAGTCAAGGGCATTGGTGTTAGAGCTTTTGAAGACTAACCAAGCCATTCCTATGATATTGTGCTGCATGAAGAATTTTAGGGCAATATTTAATGTCATCTTGATTGCTTTTTGTATAGTAAGCTCATTTCTGATAGTCTCCTCCCTGTGATGTTTTCAATCCATTCAGTCATTTGGTATTGTCCTCCAAATATGGCTGCCCTAAGAGTAGGCGCTTCTTACGTGGGCATGAGACTATGTGGGTATTTGGCAGGATTTCAGCCTGTCTACTAAATCTGACCTTTAGCATCTTTTTAAGTGAATGAATGAAACAGCACTTAGAAGTGCTTTCTCTGTGCAAACCATTATGCCAAGAGCTGTCGATGCAAAGAGAAAAATTAGGTGGACCCTGGTCTCAATGAGACCACCTTCTCATGGGAGAGTTAATATATAGGGGAAGTTTTAGCTGCAAGTGATGGGAAGCCCTCTTAGGCCTGAGGTGTAGCAGCAAAGCAGATACTTATTTCATGTCATTTCCTCTGATAAAATAGGATGTGTTTCTCATGTTGAACCATTGGATGGTAAGTGAGAACTTTCTTTTCTGAATCTGTTAGTAGTCTGCCAAAGAGGAAGGGGTTGTATTGCCTGCCCATGGAAGTTGTCAGTTTGCATCCACACAAGCTTCCATTCCTTGGCTGATGACTATGGGTATGTCCTAGGCTCAGGACTGGGAATGTGGGGGATTCTTCCATCTCCAGAACTTTAGAACTCCAGGGCCTGGGCTGTCTCTATCCTCACCTGAGACAGTTGTCATATTATCTCATTTGACCCTCAGAATCCTGAGTATCAGGTGCTGTTATTATACAGGAAGAAACTGGCAGCTTCCCCTGCCACCTAGGTCTTCCTGACCCCGGGTCCTCCGTACCCTAGCCACTGTATACATTGTGGTTTTGGTTTTTGTTGGACACAATACAAAGCCTCAAATTACAAATATATTCAAAGATTCTGTTTTCTCATCAGTGTTCTAAATTCCCCCCCCCCCCCCCCCCTGCCAATTGCAGACCAGCTCTTTTAGTAGACCATAGGAACATGGTTCTGGAGCTGGAAGGAACTTTAGAAGTCAGCTTGTCCAATGCCATTCATTTTACAGATGAGTATATTTAGGCCCCAAGAGGGCAGGTGACTTAGAGCAGAGTAAATATATGTCAGAGGTGAAATATGAATCTAGTTTTTCGTCCAAGTTCATGCTGTGCCATGTTGGCTCTATTTACTTCCAGTTATTGTTGAATTAATCCTGTGAATGTGGTGATGAGTGAGAAAGGAAGCCCTGAGAAGCAGAGAATTCAGCTACGCTTTTACTGGAAGTTTATCTGAAAAATCAAATAGTCCATTGCCCTAGATTCCAAAGCTCTTTATTTGAATGAGGTCCGGACATTAACTGGGCATTTGCTGATATAAATGCCACTCTGGAACATGCAGAATCTGCTTAGGCAATACAAGCTGAACAGGGTTTCAGGAAGGTGGTCATTGGGTGTCTTCAAGGTCTAACCATTGGGTAGGTCTCAGATTGTATTGGATCTGCATCCCTGAAAGCGAGGGAGGGGAAGTGCCTCAGGACATTCTGTGTGCGTAAGAATATATAGCAGTGGAATCCTGTCCAGTGTATGCCTAGGAATGGAATGTCTGAGGGTGAAACATCTGTATCTATCAGAGGAGACAAACATATTCTGCTTCAGATTATAGATAACAGCGGTATACTAAACAGAACAGGCCAAGAGGGTGAATAAATTGAATAGTTAGAGCATTCCCATTTAAACAGCAAACACTGCCATCACAGGTGGCACTGATTTACTCTCTGACCTACACACATTTTCTCCGCTTCACCATTCCTAGCTGACTTTCCTGTCGTTCTGTTCTTCCATTTGAATTGACAAGGAAATAAACAAGTGGATTCCTGTAGCGCTGCAAGTCGTGGGAGCAGAGAGATGCCTGACTTCCCTCCAGACCCTGATTCCCCTGCTCCTTGCCCCAGGTGAGCTTGCAAAGGCTGCTGGTCCTGGCAGAATTTTGCCTCTGCCCATTTTAGGTTCCCTTAAACCATTTTCTGTCATTAAGCAGTCATTCACTAAGGAAATTAAGACCATCTTAATTGATTGGCTTCACTGGGGAGGGACAAATGCCACTTTTCCTTTAGAATCTAAAGTTCTGAAAAGATTTCCAAAATGGTTGATACTGCCCCCGGGGGGTGCTAGAATGATTCAGGGGGTTGGGAGTACTTTGAAATGATACAAATTTCCAAAAATACATTAAAGGGTTAAAGAAAGTAGATTTCCAGGGGACTGCTGAGTAATTTTTTTAAAGGGTTAATACCAACATTAAGATACACACAGTAGCGGCTGAAAATCTGTGTGTTTTAATTTAATTTCCATTACTGAAGCTAAATATTATATAAATATTTTTATTTTGCTTTCTCAGTACCTAAAGGATCTACAGTTTCTTAAGTGCAGAAATTCTTTCCAAGTCATCTTTAACTTACTAGACAATCTTGGAGTTACCTGCTGCCCACAGATAACCTCTGATTTGTCCATCATTATACAGCTAGTAAGTTCTAGCACAGATTTGAACACAGGACCTACTGAGTCCAAATCTAGCATTCTTTCCACCATAGCATTCTGTCTCTTATTTTATTTTGTTACATTTGTAAATAATAATACATTTACATGTCTTTACTCCAGGGTTAGCGTTCTGCAAGCCGTTCACATGCTAACAACAATTCCGATAAACCAAATAATTCTTTAACCATAACATCAGTCACATCACTGCAATGGCAAGCCTTGCATTTAAAAATGGCTCTCCAAAAATTCTGTGTGTTATACCAGAGAGAGAGGATGAGAATATCATTATACCTTAGTGATCATTGGTCACCCCTCCTCATTTTATGAATGTTGAGAGGATAGACATCTGTGCGTACTTGTTGTTCACCTAAATGACTGCAGAGAATATAATATTCTTGAAGGCAGAGACGGTTTCATTTTAAGCTTTGTATCCTTTGACTCTAGTGCAGTGATTTCCTTGGACAAGGTGCTTAATAAATGCTTGGTGATTAAGTGGTTTTCCTGCTTAATCTACTGAGATAGAATAAGTAGCAAAGGGGGATTAGAAGGCAGCTCTTGTTATTAATCTCCTGTGCTTTTTCTACACATAAATATACAAATGTTCTTGTGTGTAGACCATGTTTATTTGTTGAAATTGTGTTTGTAGAGTTAAGTAGGATCATATATGGAAACTTTTGGGGAAGTTTCAAGATTTAAAATGATTCTGCTGTTGTCCGGTGCAGGGGATTTATTTGTTTCTGGAGTCTTTTGCTTATCTTACGTGGATTCTGCATTTCCAACTTCTTTCCATCACACCTACATCCATTTCTCCAGCCCAGCTCCATTTTCCCTTGTAGCTGATGTCTGCCAGATGAAAGGGAAACAATGACTTGATATATGTTGTCACATGCTACATAAATATGTATCTATATTTTGTTATTATGTATTCTGAACATTCCCCTTGACTTAAGAAATAGCTAATTGTCTGAAAAAGTGGCTGTAATAGTGGTTACTTTTGCCATTTCAAACTGATAAAACTAAGAAAAGCTTTTTTATCTGTAGGAGATTTCCAGCTGTCACCTTGTTGGACTTACGTTCTAACTACCACATACAGTGAGCCAACACACTGCGTGATGTTGGGCGTGACGACTCAGTTTCATTTATTTAACTAGATGCAGTTCACTTTACAGCACCATTCTGTAGCTTGCATAGAAGGTACTGAGCTTAGTGACTCACAGGACTGTCAGTATTGCAATGATGTGGAATGATGTATACAGATATTGATGTTTTGTTTTGACTGTTATCAAAAATGAGAATTCACTTAACACTGAAAGCTTTGAAAATGTCAGAACTCCCAGAAAATATATAATTTTAAATGCAAGATTGCAATATTCTAGTTATATGTATTCCTCACTCCCCAATGCACATATTATTTCAATGTTTTTTCTTATCCTAAAAAATATGTTTGTTTTGGTGAATCTTTTTTTTTAATTGCCATCCTAAATGTGTCCCTTTGGTAGGGAGAAGAGAGGACCTTAATTTCAGGTCAGTTAGATGTGTTGCTTCCTTCAGCTTGCTGCAACCATTCCGAACACATGGGGTGTGTTAGTTTGAAAGAGCTCTGGAGAAGGGATTTCTGTGACCTACAGCAGAATGACCAGTATCTCTGGTTCCCTACACGAAGAAAACACTTCCATATCAGCCTCTAAATGTTCTCCTCAGGGATCTTGATCTTAGAATTTCCCTTTTTTACTTCTCTTAAAGGTCTAGAAGTCACAAGAGCCTTAAATCTGCTCTACTGAACACAAACATTTTTCTGTACAACTTGGGTTTTAGCAGCTTAGTAGTATAGTTGATAAAGAGTTGGACCAGGAATCAAGAACTTATTTCCTTGAACTAGTTCCAATGCAGCGTCACACACTCAGTACTGTGTGATCCTGGTCAGTCACTGAACTTCTGTTTGCCTCGTTCTCTTCAACTGTCAATCTTAAAGGGTTCCAAGGTACTTGTAAAGTGCTTAGCACAGTACATGACATACATTAGGTGCTACATAAATGCTTATTTCCTTCCCTTCTCCTTCTCTTCCATTAGTTAGCTGTTAAGGCTGGTCTTTACTGCTAAGGAAGTGTAACTTCTTTCTCTAGGTTGCAGGCTGGAAGCTGAGTCTTATCTCTCCAGGGGTCAGGATGATGAGTTTCATTTTTCCCTGAAGCTTCTGTTCCATATCCTTCTTCTCTGACGTCCCAGGAGTAGAGCCCACACTGTTCCCTTTCCTATCCAGTGACAGCCTCCAGGTTATAGGCTATTTGCCTCAGTTCAGGATTTGAGTGACCAGTTTCTCCCAGCCCCTGAGAGCAGCTTCACTCCTTTCTCCTGGTGCTGTTTAAAGAGTTAGCATTGGATCATGGAATGCAGTTCAGTTCAATAAGACTTTAAGTATCTACTGGTTGTACAGAATGCACTGTTTTTATAGGGGAACAAAGAAAGATAGGGAAAGGATCATTCCCACAAGGCTCTAGTTTTCTACTGGAGACTGATGGAGCATGTACCCAGAGATTTGTGGAGGGCAAAGTGGGCCAAAGTGGGGAAGGGGAATCATAGCTAGAGAGCCAGATAACATCCAACCACTTCACCCCACAGATGATAAACCCAAGGCCCAGAAGGGGAAGTGTGACAGAGCTGACTGCAAATCCAGTGTCCTTCCTCCCAGTCCCATGAGGAGCAGCATAGAAAATCAGCCACATTGCTGCAGGCTTCCCACCCCTCTTAGGCAAGTGAATTTCCAGAGCCCTCTTTAATTCAACAGACGTTTATTAAGGGCAGACTGTATTCAGTGTGTTGCTAAGCAGTGATTTCACCAAGGTACCTTGAACACACTGAAAAGAGCATAGCTGGTTTTCACCCAGACTAAGCAGGCATCTCCTAGATGAGGCCTCTCCTGCTTCCGCCTCCCCCATCGTTAGTGTTTTTTCTCAATATTACTTTGCATATACTTCATATTTACTTATCTATCTGCAGGCTTTTTCCCTTCCCCTCAAGAAACAAGTCAGCATGCCTTTATTAGGTGTGTACTGTGTGTCAGACACTGCAACATGCTGGAGGTAACATCCTCACTCTCAAAGAGTTTCCATAAGCTTCTTGAGGGTAGGAATTGTTTTGTTTTTATCTTTGTCCCTCAGTGCCTAGCACAGAGCCTGGCACATAGTACTTTGCAAATGATTATTGAATTCAGTCAGCCAGTAAACATTTATTAAGAGCCTACCATGATAGCCCCTTAGGAGGAGTTATAGTCCAAAATACTATCTTTAAGTTAATATTTTTCTTCAGTAATTTTCAAATCATGATTTTAAAAATTGGATCTTTCTAAAAGTCCTACTTGTAGAAATAATAATACTGAACACTTATGGGAAGGGAAAAACATTTATTTTAAGATGTCAGCATGTACCCTGTTCTTTCACAAGGAAAAACAGTGCTTACAAACCAGTACTTCATTTTTAAAATAAGAAAGTGAATTTGTATTGTGATCTAATTTGTCCATGTGTGCTGTCCATGATTGATTCATGCTCACATCTGCTCCCAGACTCTGAAGAGCCAGAGTGTGTTTGCAGGTGGCTTTTGTCAAGGAATTACCTTCACGTGAAACTTTTGGATCAGAAAAAAACTGAAGAAGAGAAAGGATTTCCTAGGGCTTCTGTTACCTGGTGCAGAACCCAGATGCCCCTTCTGTGGCTGCCTGGTGCAGGAGTGTCCCTTCACATTCTCCCTCTCTCCCTTTCCTAAGCCCCACAAGGCAGCTGCCTTTTCTTTGACATCAGGCTTGTCCACAACATCTTTTAGCTTAAAATGTTTGTTTTTCATTTGTTTATATAAGGGGATTAGTGGAAGGAGCTGGGAGTATTCACATTAGAGTGGGGAGGAGAGGGAGACCTGCTCTCTGATTTCAAGGATTTGAAGGACTGCCAGGTAGACAGAGGAATAGATTCCATTTGGTTCCAGGGGGCAGAAGCAGAAGTAGTGGGTGCCAGTAGCAAAGAGGCAGCTTTGGGCTGGGTGGCAGAAAAACCCTTTCTGACAATTACAGCCATCCCGAGTGGGGCAGGCTCTTTCAGGAAACAGTCTGGTTTCCCTTACTGAAAACTGAGTGACCATGTGTGGCTATGTTGCTCTTCTTGGACTGCATGGCTCCTAACTCGGATTTTCATTTATCACTTATTCAATAATGTATTTCCTTATTGAAATAAGATGTTAGCCTGTAGGGATGCCTGGTTTCAGATCCCATTGTCCAAGTTCCCAGAGGGGCTAAAGATTGCACAGCACTCATTTTGGCATTGACTGCTTCCCTCCCAACTTATCCCCACCCTGCCCCAACTGGACAGATTTGCCTAGTTTGACTTCCTTGGGCTCCAGCTTGGGCCTGGGAAGCCAGCTGGATATGGACCCAGTTCCCACATGTGAAGTATCAGCCTGCAGAGGAGTGTAATCTCTCTAAAATTACTCTTCTCCACCCTGATACTGTATTTCCAATAGCAAAAAAGGACCTTGGAGATCATGCTCACTTGAGACAGAGTGCTGAACCTGGAGTCTGGAAGATCTGAGTTCAGAACCTGTCTCAAAGCTTTATCAATCCTTATTATCCATCATTATTGTGAGAATTATGATGATTAATCCCAGAGACGCCTTGTCTAGACTTTGTATCTCCTGTGTTGTTAACAGTTTTCTGCATAAGGATGGTGTTACGTTGAACAAATGCATTGGGGGTGGGGGGTGGGGAGTGTTGTGGGTCTCAGTTGAAGTTATTTGTGGTAAATCACCTCTGATTATTATGTGGTACTTGCTTAAGGTTACAAAGCTAGTCTTACTATGCCTGATCCTCCTCTCCTTCTACCACTATGTCATGCTATTTCTATTTCCTGGTATTTTATCTGACAGGAAGCAGCAGTACACCCTGGGATCCCTACTAATGAATTAGCAGAGATGCCCTTTGGTCAGCCTAAATGTTAGTCTGGGGCACAGAGGCACACCAGACACTGGCCCCACTACTTGCTTCTGAAATGCATTTTGTCACGTATAGATGTTTTAAAAGCCTTTCAAGCAGACCCAAATCTTCATTCTGTTTGTCACCATTGCAGGAGGTAGCAGAAAGTGCATCATGTCAGTCCTGTCCTCCAAGCCAGGAACTGCTGCTGGGTCAGCATTATCCATGAAGTCTCTAATACACTCCATGTTGAAACCTACACAGATTTCACCAAGAGAAAAACTTTTTCACATTCCTCTTCTGTTTAATCTGCTGCCTTTTTATCAATGAATCATTTATTATTCCACCTCTGCAATATACCTCTTATCTATTCCCTCTTCCTTTTTCCACTGCCTAATTACAATCCCCCATTGCTGCCTTTCTGGACTGCCGCAGTTGCACATAAACATTTCCTCCTACCTCCTGTGGGCATTCACTTCTCCCTCCAACC
The DNA here is from genome assembly GCA_023548195.1 of Bettongia penicillata ogilbyi. NCBI lineage: Eukaryota > Metazoa > Chordata > Mammalia > Diprotodontia > Potoroidae > Bettongia > Bettongia penicillata. The sequence goes on along the minus strand of JAJHZJ010000170.1, from coordinate 3,006,711 downwards.
CATCTTTCCTTCTGAAGAACACCACTCCCGCAGAAACTAATGCTCGATGAACCATTCAAGTTCAGCAAACACTTTCTGCTACTGGCAAGTTACTCTAAGAGGCCCTGGGGTTACAAAAGCAAAACAGACTTTGCCCTCAGGAGGATTCCATTCTTCTGAATCATCACATCAGCCCTCTGCTCCAAAACCTGTATTCAAGCTGTGGGCCTTAACTGGACTCCCCCAGTCCATGGAGAGATTTCAAGGCTTCTGTGACTTTGAATGGGAAAGCAACTTTACGTCTTTTTCCCCACTTACCTGTAATGCAATTTAGTGTTTTCTTTAATTATTTAAAAACTGCAGGCTGCCAGTCCTTTACACACAAAGAAGTTAAGAACCCTGGCTTTAGCTGGTTCTCCAATGTCAACATTAAGCTCAGATTCTTTTGCATTCTCTTCAAAGTCTTCAGTCAAGCAAGAAACATTTATTCAGCACCTACTGTGTTCCAGGCAACATGCTAGACAGTGAAGACAAAAAAAAAAAATTAAGTGATTCCTGCGCAAAATGTGTTTCTGTTCCCTCCACAAACTGGTGCCCTTCTCCCTTTCCAGCTTTATTGGACATGACTGACCTCCATACAGAGGACTGCTCTCTACCTCAAACCTTGTATTCCCCATCCATATGGATAATAAATGCTTATAGTTCCATTAAAATGACCCATATTTAGTTCTGGAAGAAAACACCTTACAATGCATCTGTTTCTGTAGCCTAATAATAATGATAATGATAACTAGGATTTATGAGATGCCTTACAGTTTGAGAAGCACTTCACCAATATTATCCCATTTTATCCTGACCACAGTCTCAGAGGGAGGTGCTCTTCTGGGGTTTGGTGACCCAAGTCAAATCAGTTCATTGACTCATTGCTCTTGATCCGAGTAAATTTAGAAATGACTTCTGCTTCACAGTGGGTTGATGTTCATTAGACTGTATTCATTATTTATAGCACAGTTTTTTTTACTGACTTCCTCACCCAGATGACCAGCAACAGAGAGAAGTAAATTTGTTTCTGGGGAGAGAAAGTCATTGGCGGAGGGGAAGTAATCTGTCACAACGTTTTTTTCATTGTCTTTACAAAATTAAAAATGACAGTCAACTAACTTGGTTCTCACTCCATTTTAAAATATTGAACAAGAATGTTTTGAATCACACCTTCCCCGTACCTCTTGGTAAATTTCTGATAATACCATCAATGGATTTGGGGAGGGTGGCTCCTGTATAGGAACGTCTAGTAGCTCTGAGCTTTGCTATGGTCCCCCAGCTGAATATTTGCACTTCAGCTGTGCTCATGTGACCAGCTGATTGGAAGGACCAGAGAAATATCCTGACAGATATGTGATGACACACTCACAGACAAAATTGTTGACCTTCATAGTTAGGAAGCTGTGAGACTTCATTAATTCTGGCAGATTCACAGTGCCAAGCTGAAAGGTTTTCGTATAGCTTAGGTTTTGTTTTTGGAGAGCTGGTAGGGAATAGTGAGTGCATAGATATCCTTAAAGTAGTGCCTTGGTGTCCAAAAGAGCTGTGTGGTATTTACTAGTTGTGTTACTCCAGGTAAGTCCCTTCTGATTCTTGGTGATCACAGGCAATGTTCTAAGATAGTCAGCTGCCAGGAGATGCTGACCTGCCCCTTCCTAGGGAGGGAGTTTCTACCTGAGAATTTAGATCCTGATGTGCCCTTCCTCCCTTTCTAAAACAAAACAGTTTCTGGATAAGCAACTCTATCCCAAATGAGTATATATTTTCTTTTCTGAAAGTTTTATTTCAACACACACAAAAAAACCCCTAGATCTGTTGATCTCTGATGAGACTGATCAGTGATTTTGAACTGGAAGGGACTTTAGAAGCCATCTAGTCCAAACCTCTACTTTTACAGAAGAGGAAACTGAGGCTCATAGTAGTAAAGGGATTTACTCAAGGCCACCCAGATAGTAGTGGGGCAGAACTGACATATTCTGCACAGGACCCAAGGGATCAGAAATACTCTCTGCAATGAGATTGAATATTATTCTGTTATTATTGCTGCTTTAGTATCCACAGGATGTAAATTGGGTTTTTCTCAAATAAAACACCGGGACCTGAAGACTTTCTTCTTTTCTTCAGGCAGTTTCCTTAGAAGTATATTTCCTTTTCCAAAATACAGTTTCCAAACTACAAAATCAATTGTCAGTGGCCAGTACTGTTATAAATAATGGTAGTAAATAATAGTGCGCTTGACTTACAGCCCTTGGTAAGCTTTACATTTAATGATGTCCATTCATTTGTCCTGGCTGAGAAAGCTAACGAGTGAACGAGTGAGGGCCACAGTCTGTGTGTAATCTGGTGTGAGAAACCCAGGGCTCTCCTCCAAGCGTGTGCTCCTGTGTGCCTGGGGTGTTCTCAGAAGGAAGAGAGGCGGTTGGGTCTTTTCCCCTTCATTCCTCCTGACATACTAGGTAAAGATTAAACAAAGAACGTTTTATTCCCATAAGGCACTTCACAGGCTCCCAGAGCAGACATGTGAAAGGTTGGGGACATCAGAGCTCTGGGCTCTCCACTGTCCTGTCCTTGAGCTGGAGCCATCCCCTGCCAGATACTGGGGAGACAGGGACAAAGCTAAAGTAGTCCCCTGTTCTCCAAGAAGCTTCCATCCAACGGGGGGGGGGGGGGGGGGGGGGGGGAGGGGTAGAACAGGAACAGTAAGGAGTAAGCTTCCAGACATATGCAAAGTGAACCTAAAGTCCTTCCAGAGCGGGAGAGGCCAGAGCTTCGAAGAATCACCACCAAATGGTTTTCATTCAGGGATGTTTGGTTTAATGACAGATTTATCTGGAGATTAACAGGACTTTTCCCCTTCCTTGAATAATTTGCCCTACCCTTAGCCATTTATCACCTTGTCCAAGGTCAGATATGATAGTGGCATCTTGATATCTCCAGGGAACATAAAAAAGGCCTATTGATTTTTATTCCCGTGGTTATTAGTATAAATATTGATAGATCTTTTGGCATGATTCCAGGATTGGTCTACATATCAAGGATGCAAGTCAAGGACATGAGAAACATTATCAAATGAGATAATAGATGCAATTATTGGAAATTATAAAGTGCTATAAAAACAATCGTCTGTGATAATGGTGTTGATAGATGTATTTGAAAGCATAGTGTGTCTCTGGGTGCAGTATAACCTAGCTCCTATGCCATCTTTTTGTTTGACTGGCACATGCTTGTTATGCCATCATTGCAGTTTGAGTGACCGCAGCATGATGGCTGGTCTTTGTTGGCTAACACTGGGTCCTTCACGTGGACTCGAGGATAGCTTGTTATACCTCTTCTGGTTTCTCCGTGCTCCATTCTAGCATTTCCAATATAGAAAGACTGAGTGGATGAAACATTTTGTTTTCTTAATATCTGATTTCATGAAGCTCTAATTATTAATGGTTAATATTATTAAATAGGGGAAAAAGCAGCATAATTTCTGCTCATGGACCAAAGGACATTGCATGTCTTTTCTGATATCCTTTTGTGACCTGTTCTACCAATTTATTTAAATATAAATTAATTTATATATATTATTAAATGCCTTACAAGGTAGACTTTTTGTTTTGCTGATGGAAAGAGAGATATATTGCCAGAAGTTCAGCACTTTAAAACTGATTAAAAAAAACAAAACCTGAACCGGTAAAAAACAAGGGGATGATTGTTGTCCATCGCATAGGCAAGAGTAATGGTTAAGTTGGCCAAGAAAGACCAAACCTTCTTATATATGATAAAGTAGGGTTAATGGTAACTGCATGTAAAGAAGTAGAGTCAGCTTGTGGTCACAGGGGCTTAGTAATCAGCTTGTAGATTTTCTTTTTTTTTTTCTTCTTCCTCTTTCCTTCTTCATCTAAAAGATAGGGAAGGTAAATTCCCTTCATTCCTTTTTGCAGTTTATTAGTGGATTCTTGGAAGTTTAGATAAGGAAAAGAGTTCAGGATAAAGTTCAGGGAGCATGTCTATTCCAAATGGCCGTTACCTCTGTCCCCCATTGCTACAAATCACATCACCCTAACTAAATATGATTGAATTACAAAGTATTTATTTGTATTTTCAAGAGCTCTTTTCAGGAAAGACACTTCTGAATGGATTTTACTTAAATCTTTTTCCTGCTTTTGGGATTATGTTTGGTTAACTGTGTGTTGTATAAATGAGCACTAGAATAGGCTTTTACCGTATACTGTATCCAATGATTGTTAGCAGTAGTAGTAATAGGTTTGGCATTTTCTTCCCAGCAAATTAAGGTGGATTGAATTAAAGCCACAAATATTTTAATATTCAGTCAGTTGTTGTTTTTATCACCCACCAAGACTAGTCCTGTTGAAAACTAATCCTTCTAGCACAAAGTGAAATTGGTTAGCAAGACAGAAGAAAAGGCATTAATTTTTGTGCCAGTTCCCAGAGTTTTGAGTATGTCAAGCATTTACTCTGTTCTTATTTAATTCCTTCAGTGATTTATCATCTAGAAAATTGTGTTTAATCCTAGGAAAAGAATTGAAAGGCCTATTTTGAAAAATTTCTAAAACTCCCCTCACCTGAACTACCACAAGAAATCATAGATTCATGGATTATATATCCAGCACTTAGCACAGTGCCTGGCACATAGGAGATTCTTAATAAATATTGATTGATTGATACAGATACAAGTATAGATATAGATGTACATGTAGATATCATGTTGGAAAAGACCTTTAGGGTCATCTTGGCCAGGACTTCTCAAACTATTTCTACTGGCAACCCCTTTTTGCATTTTGACACCTTCGTTGGCATTGCATGGTGTGATGGCATGCGCAGTGCAAAGTGTGCATGCTGTGTGCTCACAGGGAAGTTGTGCAATACTACATGGGCAAGTACTGCCAGAAACACCTCAGATTCATTTGGCACATTCAGAAACCTTTTACTATGGCCAAATTTTTCACAGCCTCATATTGGGGCTCCACTGCAGGTTAAGAAGCACTGTCTGCGCCAACTGCCTGATTGGACAGAGGAGGAAAGAAAGACTCGGAGAGGTGCAGAGACCTAGTTAAGGTCACACAGGTTGGAAGGAGCCAAAGTAGAATTAGAGTCTATGTCTCCTGACTCCAAATCCTGTGCCACTCTGCCCAACCAGCACAAGAATTTTAATTAGATTCTGTAATAAAAGTCATATTCCGTGCCTGTTAATTTGCTTTGGATAGTAGTGCTCCTTTAGCACACATATGAAAGTAGAGACTTGTTATGTTTTGACACTACAGGCAGCACTTCATTGCAAAAGCCCGACAGAGGACATTCCTAAAGGCAGTTAGTTCATCACTTATAAACAGAGAGGATAATCTGTCCCTTCCCATTGGTAATAGAGTACTCATGTACTACATTCCTATCAACCTAGCAAAGTTGAGCTTGCGTGGGGGGAATCATTGTCCTACGTGTGCCCGGCAGAGAAGGTGAGAAAGAGGAGACATAGGGGAAAAACCCAGCATCATTTTTACTCATGGATTGGAGGACATTGCATGTCTTTTGTGGGATTCTTTTGTGACCTGTACTATCAAAAACTGGATCATTTGGAGTGAGAAGCAACAACAGTTATTCCCATGTTAGGTTAGCTGCTCTTGGGACCCGAGTACAACTTAGCTTGTTCAGAAATGTTCCACTCAGTATCCTTAAATTGAATGAAGGATAAAAGTAAGTACTTTACACTCTTACTGTACATTATAACATTCTGTAGTCCAGTCATATTAGCCTTCCTGACATTCTTAACACAGGGCACTTAATAGCCCAGCTTTGGAGTGACTGTCATCTATGCCTATCATGTTCTCCCTTTTTCCCTTCTCTTAAAATCTCTTGTTTCTTCCATAGTCCAGATCAAGCCTCACCTTTCTACATGAAGCCTTTCCTCATCCTCATCCTCCCCTCAGCCCTCACTACCTGCTACTGCCTTGTGTTTATTTTTAATATACTCAGACATATTTTACATCAGATGGGTCATATGGAGGACAGAGCATTATGACTAGAGTTAGGAAGACCTGGCTTCAACTTCTGCCTCACCCGTATATTAGCTGTGTGACCCTAGACAAGTCACTTAACCTTCCTGATTGTTTCCCCATCTGTAAAATGGAGATCAGAATAGCACTACCTCCTAGGTAGTTGGGAATACTAAATGAGATCATGCATACATACACATACAAACATGTATGTATATGGGTCATGGTTTGGCAGACCTTAAGGTGCTGTGTAAACACCAACTCTAATTGTTTTTGTTCTCCCCTATGGTAACATGAGCTCTTTGAGCATGGGGCACCCACTTGCAGAGTGGATGCTTAACACATGCTTATTGAATGATTTCCTCCACAGCCTCCCACCTCCTTCAGATTTCTTTTTAAAAGGAGGATAACAAATGCCAGCCACAGTCCAGCATTCGAAGGTCATGCTATTCTTGAATTGGGGGATTGGAGGAGAAGGGGAAACATCAAGCATTGGCACTTAGATCTCATGCTTCATTGAAATCATACTCAAATGGCAGGGGAGATGATTTCCGTATGGCTCCCAAAGCTCCCTAAACAATCTCCAGTTCATTTCCAGTGATTGTAATGAGGTTTCCCCACCTCTAAATAACAGTAGTGTCGCATTGCCTAGGGTGTATCTGCTGAATGGTTTGGACTGACTTTTGGGGTTTTTTTTTTTTAAGTAACTCTTGAAGCTCTTTAGTGATTTTATTGCTTAAAAAGTGGAGCCCTCAAGAAAGAGACCTTGAGGTGAGATTTATTTTTTGCAACTTTCTTCTCTAACTTACTTCATTTGGGAGGAAGCTCAGTCATTAAAACCTGAGTATGGAAAAAGGATATGATAGGGTCAAACAGCTCTAAAAATAGTTTGAAGCTTTACATAGATTTGGCTGTAGAGAATTTCTAAAAGTCCTTTGATGGTACTTAAAGTTTGACAGGCAATTACTGAACCTGTAATTGGCTTCTTTCACTCATGGACCCTTATAGCAGTTTTGTAACTAGGTGGAATATTTTTATAAGCTCAATATAAATGATATTGCTACCTTTTCCCTCACATCTCAATTTGTTAATTCACTTTTTAATGAGAGGGTGGTGATAATAAGCACCCTGGAAGTTTTCCTGAAATTTTCCTTCCTTTCCTCTCTCTTTGTGAAGAGGTAACTGGGGTTGACCTTTCTCTCTTTGTGTAAAACAAACGGGACCATTGAGAAGTGCTGTTATTTCTTTCCTCCTCAGCTTCCTTCTGGGTGATGAAACCAAATCAGCGGGGTGATTACCCAAGTGCAAACTCAGTGAAGCTGACACAAATCACACAGACAGGTAAATGTTACCTGGAGTATAGGCACAGGGGAGAAAACTGTAAGACAAACAGCAGCATTTATTAAGTGCCTACAATGTGCCAGACTCTGTGCTAAGTACTGGTGATCCAAAGAGCCCACAGTCTAATGGGAGAGACAGTTGCAAAAAACCATGTATGAGCAAATGATATGGAAGAGAAATTACAAATTATCAATAGAGGGAAGGAGTAAGGAGGGTTGGGAAAGCCTGCTTGGGCCAGGTGGTAGTCTAGCGAGGACTTGAAGGAAGTCAGGTGATAGAAAGAAGAAAGGAGAGCATTGCAGGCAGTGCAAACGCCTGGTGTCCAGGAGCATCTTGTCCAAGGACCACACAGGAGGCCAGCGTCCCTGACTGGCAGAGTGTGTGGGACTGAGGCAGAGGAATGGCAGAAAAACACCCAAGATTTGTGAGAAATAATAGGTCTGTTTCTACAAACAGTGGGTGAGGTTGTGTTCATGTAATTCTGCAGTAATTGTAAATGGAATTTCTCTTCTGTTGAGTTGCATTGATATCATATAGGAATGCCAGGGATTTGTGTGACCATATTTTATATCCTGCAAGTTTGCTGAAGTTGTGATCAGAGGTAGGAAAAGATCCCATATGTACACAGCTATTTATAGCAATTTTTTTTTTTGAGTGGCAAAAACCTGGAAATTAAATTGACAGTCACCAATTGTGGAATGGCTGAATGAGTTATGGTTTATGAATGCAATGGAATAACATTGTGCGGTAAGAAATAGAAATGTAGATGACTTGAGAGAGACATGGAAAGATTTGTATGAACTGATGCAGAACCAGAAGGACAATTGACACTATAGCATTAAAAGTATAAAAACAAGCTATTTTGAAGCCCTGTAAACTAAAGAATGAGGGGAAAAGAGCTGGAACAATTCATATAGTAACAGCAGCATTGGAAAAAACAAGCCACTTTGAAAGTGGTGGAAGCAATACAGTGACCACCCTGATTCTAAAAGGTCAGTGATGAAACAAGGAGACTGCCCATTTCCTGACAGATCTGCCATGGTTAGGGTTACAAAAAGAGACCGTTTTTCTGTGTATGGTCAAAGAAGGGATCGGCTTTGCTTCATTATACTTCTACAAGAAATTTGGTTTTCTTTTTTTTAATTAGGTCGTGAGTAACAGGAAAGAAAATAGATTTCCACTAATGACAAACAATTAAAATAGAGAGGTGGGGGGCACACCACAAATGTAGAAAGTCATATACATTTCTTGATGAGGTCACTATATTACTAGTTTTGATTAATTTCTTTGCAACAAGAGACTTTTCAGGGAGCAGGTGTAACTTATAAATGTAAAGTAAAACTTTTTTTAAAAGAGAAATTAGACTTGGACCAAAAAATCTTAAGTGAATAATGTTAAAATGTGAGAAAAAAGTATGACAAAATGGGGTTTGGAGAAATGTTTTAATAACATTTTAATAACAACTATGTAAATTGACATCAGTCTATGAGTCCAGGGCTTAAAACCAAACAATATCCTTTGAACAAAAAAATTTGAACAAAAACAAAACTCTAACTATAGCTCTAGTGCCCCCATGGAGCCCCATGACAAGTGTGGGAAAGGCTGGTGAGAATGTTATGGACTCGTAAAACCTTTTACAGATGAGAACTTACCTGTAAGGGTCAAGTCAAACTTCTCTCTTAAATGTAGAAGTCTGTGTTAGCACAAGAGATTTGAGGAGTCGCAGCTGGAAGGAAAGTTAGAGGTGCTTTCATTCTAGGCTACAAAGAAAAAGTGAAACTAATGCTTGTTCTCAAGTAGCAGAAATTCTGATGAAGGAGAAGAGTAAATAAGGAGGCGGATACATTATGTATATTCCAAACTGATACTAGGTAACCCTGGAGGGGGGGAGGGTAGAACTTCCAGGGTAGGCCTGTCCTATGCCTGAAGGAAGCGAAGATGAGAAGGGAGACCCTGGTGGAAATGGGAGCTGGCCCATAGTGATGGTTTGATTGGGCCGCAGAGCACACAGAGAGGAGTTTGATGACCCTCCTGCCCTAAGGAAGATATTAAGCATGCTAAAATTAAGGGGTGTAAAATTAATCTTTTTTTTAAATCACTGGTAAGAAGACTGGGAAGGCCATTTGGGTCAGTGTTGTGAAAAGTTTTAAATGTCAAACAGAAATTTATTTTTTATGCTAGAAAAACAAATGGATCAAGCATTTATTGAGCACTTGCTTTCTGAGGCGCTTCCTTAAGCACTGGGGGTACAAATGGTTTGAGTTGAGAAGTGGTAGTTTGGAGCATATAGGAGTGCCAGAAGGAATGGGAGCCCCTGGATGTTGTGAAATGGGCAAATCCTACTAGCAGGTGGGTGGTGGAGGGGTTCCTAAGCCTTTGTTAACCCTTTATGTCTGTCAGAGACCCCATTGGAAGTCTAAGGTAGGCTTTGGTCACCTTTTCAGGCATAGATTTTTTTTTAAAAGGTAGAAAAATAAAACACATGAGATAGGATTTAGAAGGAGACTAATGGAAAATAGGGAAATTCAGTTATAGAGGGATGGGTTTGGGGGGAAAGAATGAATTGTTGTAGATATGTTGAGTTGGAGATACCTACAGGACACCCATTTCAAAATGTCTCCTGGCCACTGGATTGTAGCTCAGATGAGAGACTGATGCTGGGCGTGTAAATGTGGGAATTGCCTGTTACTCCGTTTTATTATGTCTAATTTATGGGTTAAATTTATGACTACATTTAGAATGTTTATATTAGCTTAGTATTTCTAGTAAAGATCATTAGTTAACTATGGGATCTTAGACAAGTCCCTGGCCTCTCTGGGGCCACAGTCTCTTTCTGTATAAAATGAGAAGGTGTGGCAAGATAGTTCATGAAAGTCCTCCCACTCCATGATGTTAGCTCTTGTTGGTACCACCCATTATAATTTAGAAAGCACCTTTCCTTCCAACCACCCAACAAGATGGATGGTGTGTGTATTCAAAATTTCATTTGTAGATAAGGACACTGAAGTTTTCCTCCATTCAGTGACTGACTCCTTGTCATTCTGATAGCAAATATCTGGGCTGGGATTTGACTGCAGGTCTCTAACTCCAAGTCCTATCCCCTTTGTAACCTTTAATCTAGTCTGTGTAGAAAATAAAGTGCCAAGATAACTGTGCTACAGTTCTATTGAAAGGTTTACCATTGTTAAATTGTACAGGCCTCTATTAATTTCTGCTTAAGTAACTGGAATTTTTTCATAGGCTGTAGGCTGCAACACCAAAAAAATAAAAAACTTAAGAATCAATGTACAAGATGTTATTGCCCTAAAAAGGAGATGGTTGGTCCAGCAGGTGAGACTTGACAGGCTCCGAGGGGAAGATGCAGCCTGAAGTCTAAAGTGGAAAGGTGCCACCAGCCTGATGTCATTCGTACAAGTAAAGAAAGTGAGTTCCCAACAGTGAAGTGACTTTGCCAAGTCTCACAGACGTTTCTTTCCTCTCCTTCCAGTACTTCTCTAAAATGCTGCTGGCTCTTCGCATTTTTGTCTGAGGACTGTGGGAAGGAAAAGGAAATACAGAGTGGGCACACAGGGAGGTGAAAGGGTAGATCCACTGCCAGGTGGGACTCACTGGATTAACACGAAGCATTTTAGTACTACCTTTGTTCTTGTCTCGTTTTCTTTTATCTTATCAGTTTCTTTGCATACTAATGAATCATGTATTGTGGTAGAAAGAACTAGGGTTTGGATCTTCATTCTGCTTGCCACCCATCTAATATTGGCAAATCATTCAATCTTTGTAGCTTTGTCCTTTGAAATAGGAGGTGTTGGAGTAGATGGTCTCTAAACTCCCTTCCGGCCCCACCTCCTGTAATGACTGTAGAGGTAGGGAACCTGCAGCCTCGAGGCCTGTAGCCCTCTAAGTCATCAAGTGTGGCCCTTTGACTGAATCCAGACTTCACAGAACACTCTACTCTGCAGGCTATGTAAGGAAGGTGGAAAGGAATTTGTGTTTCTTGACCGTAGACTTAAAAAAAAAAATGACTTCCAATGTAAACAGACATCTCTTTAAAAGGATAGTAATAAAAGCAAAAGCCCTGTAGCATTGTCTACTCATTTATTATCTGGTGATATTGACTTTATTGCTGTTTTTTTTTAAACCATAGATTCAGGAGCAAAAAGAGAACGTTACTAATGAGGAATTTGTTATGCCTGTGTAGCTATTTTATTGAATTCTCTAAATCTGAACTCTTAAAAAAACACAATTCAAAATAAAACGTTTCATTGATTGCATTTTATCAAGTCAAATGCAGCCTAAAATTCCCCTCTCAGATTACCTTCTACCTCCTTTGCACGTATCTTGTTATTTACAGAGTTGTTCACATTCTGGCTCCCCCTGTGGAGTATGGGCTCCTTGGTGGGAGAGACTTTTTGTCTTTCTTTGAATCCCCAGTGCTTAACCCAATGCCTGGCACATAGTAGCCCTTGATAAATGCTTGCTGGCTGAATTACTTTAAAGGAAACTTTTCATAATGAACCCACCTCCTAACTAAACAGAAAGTAGGCAGTGAGAAAATCATTAATATAGAGGTAGCTCATGTTTTAAACAGCATATGCCTCAGAATTGGTGTACAGATCAAATGAGATAACTTATAAAGTGCTTTGCAAATTGGAAAGTGCTATGTCAGCACTAGCCATTATGTCTTGTGGGTAGGGAAAGAAAGCAGAGATACTTGCAGGGAGGAGACAGACGGGTGTGCTGATTGGAGGAAAAGGGGCCCCCTTAGTTCTCAGGTTACTGGTTCCTATTGCTTCTGGATAATGAAGGAGTGTTATAGGTGGAGAGAGGCATGATTGTTTTGTATGATTAATCTCCTTTTTGGTGGATAAAGGAAAGAGGGGTGAGGAGGCTACTGTCCCTGAACAGAAGAGGAATGTGGGAAATGCTAAGTCCCTGAAGGAAAAGCAAGTGGGGGATGCAAAACAGGAGAGACTTAAACCTGCAGGAAAGACAGGCAGAGAGGGGGGAGGAGAGTAAGGTGAAGCGCAGAGTAGAAAGCACAGGTTTTTGTGGCACTTCAAGGTTTGCAGATCTAAATGACTTCTCATCTCCTGGGTTTCCCTATCTGTAAAATGAGGGAGTTATCAAGGTACCTTATCTTCAAGGTACCTTCCAGCTTTGCTATTCTGGGTATTTTGGATCCTGTTAAATAAGATCTTTAGTCAGTTATGCCAAAGTTAGTACCCTGGCCAAATGTCAGAAGGTAGCCTCCTAAACTTCACAGTTGGTATTCCAAACGCTGCCCCACCTGCTTGCCAGCATGCCTTTTGGGTCCTTCATCCTTCCAGCTGACCCTTTGCCTGCCTCCTGGCCACAAGAGCACGTGACCCCAGGGAATGCCAGAGTGCTAGATCTAGTATGTCAGGTGGGGATAGAGCCTCTCATGCACATTGATCTGTCACTTGAACATGTTTTTATATATGTTCTACAAAACGGAGAAAGCACCAATTTAGAAATGTTAAAAATATCATGATGTAATATAAAGAACACTGAATTTAGGGTTGAAATCCTGACTTTCCTCCTTGCTACCCGTATGAACTTAGGTCAGCTTCCTACATTTGGGCCTTAGTTTCTTCCTCTGTAAAATTAGGGACATTGCCTCTGAGGTGCCAAGAAACAGGGTTCAGCATTTACCCAACTCATCTAGAATTGGGAGATGAGATCAGCTTTTAAAGGATTTGTAAACACATTAAATTAATTTTTTTACCTGTAAATATGCACTTTAACTCATAGCTATAAATATCACAAATTCTGTTAGGTCAACTCACTCCTCAAGGGACTTCCAATAATGACTCTTTAAGTCATCTTTTCTATCTCATTTTCTTATGTGGAAATAAACATTTGTTCTATATTACTTTTCTGGATTCTAAGTCTAAATATTCAGAAGTTAACTAGAGCTATCCAATAAGATTAATACTTTAGGGAGTATGAGTTGTCAAATGAGCCTTTCCTGACTGTCCCCACCCCCCCCACTATAATTTTGAAAAATTGAGACTAAATTTAAGGAAACTAGATGGCACAGTGAACAAGAGTGAGGCAGGAAAACCTGAGTGCAAATTTGGCCTCAGATACTTAGCTGACCGCGGCTCTAAGTGCCTTTTTTAGCAGGGGCCACTTCATGCTCTCAGCCTTAGTTTCTTCTTCTGTAAAATGGAGACACAAATGACCAGAAGACAGTTGAGATGGCCAGAGACTGACATCTATAGAATTAGGGCATTTCAGCCAGGTGTCAGTTCTTTAAAAGAGTTGTTTGCAGCAGTAATACTTAAATACACTGATTCAGTTGAACCAAGTCCCTACTGTGTTCAGGGTTTTGTTCTGGATACACATGTACAGAGACCAAATTGATTCAGTTGTGGGCAGAGCTTAAGGATTTCTCAAGACTCTGCAGTAAGAGAAAGGAGAGTGAGACTAGTACCATGCATTGTGTGGTGGACCGAAGGCTTGCCTAGGAATTAGGAAGACATTGATTCAAGCCTAACCCACCAACCCCCCCAGCGCCCCCCCAGCCTCCACTGTAGCCACTGGCTTGGGACCCTGGGCACAATGCTCCCAGCCAGCTCTCTAAGATTCCAAATTGCAGAGACAGTGCTCAGTCTGCAGTGGTAGAAGGAGCTCCTCACACTTAGGAAATCACAGGTCTAGACTGCTCCCCTCTTGCCCACCCAAAAAAGTACAGTAGCACAAATTCTTTCAAAAGTATGCTTTTATGTTTCAGTTCAGTGTTTCTTGAAGGTCTCATTTTACAACAGTATTCTGATGTGAAATGATTCAGCCAAAACCTATGACTTCTTCTGGCCTGTAGGATTGTATAGGAATCCAAAAAATGTGGGAGGAAATAACTTAGTTCTGTGTTTATGATGTCAAGATTAGGCTGTGGAGTTAAGAGATTGGCATTTATGTGAGCGTTCCTCTTCTGGGTGGCAGGAAGAGCTGCTGGATTTGGATTTGAATTCCACCTCTGATGCTCACTAGCCATGTAACCAAGCGTAAAATCACCCAGCTTCTCTGAGCTTCAGTTTCCTCATCTGTAGAATGAGAATGATAGAATCTATTTTGAGGGGGTTCCCCTGAGGCCCAAATAAGACAGTAACCTTAATCAGTTATAAGAATGTCAACTGTCAGCCCAATCATGGACTGGGTTCTAAGAAATTCTGGTAGGTTCTTGGAATTAGTGTCAAAGAGAAAAATTAATACATTATTCTGAATTTTAACACAAGTCTTCCAGAAACATTTTTAAAAATTAATTTAGCATTATTCTAAATCCAAGCACCTCTAGTTCTGAGGAGAAAATGTTCAAACTGACATAATAATGTCTTGTCACAAGATAATTTGAGGTAACATTTATAGGAATCTTGAACAAAGAAAAGGTCTGATCTCCCCAACCTCCTGGATTTTTTAAAATTGTCCACTCCCCTCAAAGATTAAGCTACTGTCCTCCCAAATATCCCAATCTCATTTTAAAGGAAAAGAACACGCTGCCCTTAAGTAGATCATGCGGTCAGTTATTCTGAGATTAGAGAAGGCGTGATCTTAACAGGTCTTTTGAGTTCCAATTTTGGATATAGCCTTAATTCATTTTTCAGAGGTCTTAGTTTTTGTCCTTGACTTTCTATGTGCTTTCCTAAAGGGAAAAGTCTGGGAAAGGACTTAGACTAGAGAAATACTCATTTCTTATATTCTTAGTAAAATTAAAAGCGAGAGTTGTAATATGCTTCAACAGTAGAGTTAGGACCCAAGAGACCATGTCATCCAAGTGACTCTTTCTACCAAGCTAGAAAGGCTTTGAGTCTGGAACCAAACATCATCATCCAAGTCCTAGATCCAAGACCTGCTGCTTTATTCCACTGAACTCCACTCTCCACCCCCACTCCACCCCCACCCCACCCCCACCCCACCCCTGGTTTTTATTTGTAGTGATCATTAACCTAACATTTAGACTATTAAAGTTGATGTTAGATTGAATGAGTACGACACATTAGAGAATGCTTAGTGGAATTCCTATTTTTGGAAATTCAGGATTTATAGAATTGGACACATAATGCTGTAACTGAAATTAGTTTTCAGACAGGAATAAAAACACTTAAGGTTGGGACTTCCAAAGCTTTCAGAAATAGAGTGCAGGATCTAAATAACTGCTTTTCATAAGGCAAACAAGCATTTCAGTTGGAGGTATTTTTACTGCCATTGAACTGTTGTGTTGAAACAGCCTAATTTCTGCTTACTGCATTGTAAGTTATTTAGTTTTCCTGTCTTCTCTGGATTTTTCACTAATGATAAAATATGTATACATACACACATACAAAAACACACATATGCATACTTATATATATATAGTGTTATATCTATCATGAAAGACATTTTGATTCTCTTAATGTTATCCATTTTTAAAAAAGCTTTGCAGTTTTTCCATTGTGTTAAATTTTTAAAGAAAATTTAAAACCAAATTCTGTGGGTTTTTTAAAAAATATTCTCATGGAGTTCTGCCAAGGCATCATAAATGTGTGTGTGTGTGTGTGTGTGTGTAAAAATAGTATGTAAATGGTAGGAATATAGGGGTAAGATAGAGTGGAAGTATAGACAGATTTTTGAGATATATCTCGGACTCCTTTTAGACTTATAAGGGGAACACATTGGCAACTCAGCCAAGCATTTGGATGGATGTTTCTGAGCTTCCTTTCAATTGATATCTCTTGCTCCTCCTGTTTATTTTGTCTTCAGTTCCTCAACCCACTCCGAATGCATTCTAGGACTCCTGGGTATAAAACAGTGGTGTCAAACTCAAAAGGAAACAATCACTGCAGGTCATATATTGACCTAGAAAACTATAAGTTAACATCATCTATGTTGTATTGTATTTTTATTTATTTTGTTAAACATTTCCCAATTATATTTTAATCTCACTTTCTGTCAGCATTGGAGAATTTTGCAGCCCAAATTCCAGTTTGACCCCTTTAGTATAAATAATCTTGCCCTAAGGAAAAAATACTTCTAGTGAAATTCAACTCTGACCTCTAATCATAGTTCAGTTATAGCCATGGCTTTATAAACTTATAGACCCAGACTTAGAAGATACTGGGAAGATCATTTGGGCCAACCTTCTTATTTTATATATGAAGAAACTGAGGTCCAGAGAGGTTCCATGATTTATCTAAGCTTGAACAAGCTTGCCTGGCTCTAAATTCGTCATTCTTTCTATGGACTGATAAGATGTGTTCACAAAGCACAGGTTTTGGCAGGTACTGCTAAGTCTAGGATATTCGTATATGAAAGGTATGTCAAAGATACAATAACAGTTGATAAAGTCTATGTAAGAGGGACTGTTGAAACTGCCATTCCATTTTTTTCCCCACAGCCAAAATTTTTCTGTCGCTAAAATATCATCATCTCAAATATGTAAAGAACACAATACATACACATAATGCATGTATATACAAAGAGGAAAATAAGGAAGCATTAGCAGTGATAATAATGGGTACATGGAGCGGGCATCAATGCATATATAACTGCGTATACATTTTAAAAAGTCAGGCCAATAACTAGATACAATAGCTTGTTGCATAGTGAAAAATACAGTTCATGCAAAATCCATAACAATATAGATTGCAGTTGCAATGCAGCAGTGTCAATATTACAGCGAGTTAAATTGGAGTGTGTGAGTGAGCACCTCGCTTTCTCCAGCAGTATCGTGTTGATCAGCCACTTGTCAAGGAATGGTGTCTTGTACTCTCATGATCTTTTTATCTCTTCACCTAAGTTGCTTAATAGCGCAGGCCATCATCATGATTTTTAAATTCTGTGACTTGCTTCTTTACTCTCTCAGGCTCTTCAGCTGAGGTTCTAGGTACCAAAGATTCTGTTTCCAAGTTGAGTCCAACCCCGCCCCACCATGTAGTAGTGTAAGTCTACTCTAAGGACATCGTGATTTCTTGTAAACATACACCTTTGTTCAACTTTAGTTTCTAGATTTTTTCTTTAGTTGACAAATCTCGTTCAAGTTTTTCTTCCAACTTTGTGAAATTAGGATTAGGAAAAAGTTGAAAATGTTTAGGTGAGTCCCAAGTTGTTCAGCTCCTTACCAGTTGTATAAAGAAGACATTGGGACAGCTGAATGGTACAGGGAGCAGAGAGCTGGCCCTGGAGTCAAGAAGACTTGGATTCAAATCCAGCTGTGTGATTCTGGGCAAATCACAAAACCTGGACTGTGTCCAGAAAAGAAAAGAATATATTGAGTAGATAGAAGTGGAACTTACAGACCCAGGGAGAGTGAGATCATTGATGCTACAGGGTGAGGAGGACTTACTTCTCTAGAGAGACTTATTCTCCTCTTTTACTCATAGTCCCTCTGTAAAATGGGATGATTATGACCCTACTGCATACAATTATTCTGAGGATCAAGTGAGATAATATGTGTAAAGTGCTTTGCAGACCTTTATGCGAGGCTGTATAAATGCCAGCTGCCCTTGTTATTGAACAGCAGTCCTGCTAATGTGACCATTATACTGAACGAACCCAGAGCAGACCTGGTGTCAGCACCCTAGGCTGGCAAGGACAGGTCATTCATTCTACAGCAACTGTTGCTGGGGAGAGAGGTTAAGAGAATTCCTGATTTGCCCAACCTAGAGAAAAGTTCCATTGGTCATTTGGCCAACATCCTCTTACCTACGTAGCTGTCTGAAGGAGACATGTAAATATTGCTGGAGCTGTAGCAAGGGCGTGTGTGTATGTGTATGTGTGTGTGTGTGTGTGTGGGGTTATCATTCTGTAATCTAAATTTTAGCATGAGCTTTTGGTCTCTGTACCTTATATGTCATAGGTATTATCAGAGAAGGCCTGGATTTTTCTTCCTTGCCAGACTAGTAGTAGCACCCAGGATAATTTTGATGGGAAGCTGGTGTGTGTGTGTGTGTGTGTGTGTGTGTGTATGTGTGTTCATCCTTCATTACCAAAGAAGACCGTGCCATCAGAAAAATAATGACGTGACTTGCACTTGACTTTGTTTTGAGTGAGGAAGGGCTGTGCAGATCACCAGCCTCACTTCAGAGCCATCTGAGTCTAGTGACCATCTTGATTCATCAAGATGACTGGAGATGATCCAGGATGAGACAATTGGAGTTAAGTGACTTGCCCAAGGTCACACACCTAGTGAGGTGAGATTTGAACTCAGGTCCTCCTGACTCCTGCACTGGTGCTCTATCCACTGCACCACCTAGTTGCCCTGGGAAGGTGGTACAATTGAAGGAACTCACTGAGACACCCTCAGGGCTTTCCTTTCCCTTCTTCCCTAGCCTGAAGTTAGGGAGTTGGCATTCAAAGTGGAGGACTTTGTCACTAAAGGGTCATTGCTTCAAGAATTCTCAGAGACAAAGCTGGTGACTCAGATTTGTAAGGACTAATATGTGAGCCAGTCATTTAGTCCATAAATATCTATTAAGCGCCTGCTGTGTGCAAGGCACTGTGCTAAGTGCTGAGAGTACAAAAATCAGAAAAAGGCAAAAGGTGATATCTTCTCTCTGGGAGCCCCCAGACTAAAGAGGTTGTTTGTTTGGAACCTCCAATGAGTTATATAATCGAATACACTAAATTCTAATGGGAAGGCAGGAACCAGAAAACTTCTAGGAGATTTATTGGTATGCTAATAGTGTTAATTAAAGTCTGGATGCTTTGTGAGATGATAATTTCCCAGTATTCAGTCACTGCTTTACTGATATACAATTATCCTTCTACAGTTTGGGGTTTAGGGGTAACTCTTCCCTCCTTGCCCCCTCCCAAATCTATGTAAAATTTTTTGGCCCTCCCTCTTACCAGAGTAGGTCTGATTTTTTTTCTTCTTTTGATTTTGTGGGGTGTTTATAGCAGGTAGGTTAAGTATTTGGGCATAGGCTTTGGGTCGTCTGCCAGCCTTCACATGTTGTCTGTGGCTTCCTCAAAACTCCCCCCAAATTCCCATATAATTTCTTATGCTAACCTGAAATATATCAAAACCTTGATGGGGAAAGTTGTGATGTGGAAGGGATCACTCTACTTCTGTAATGTCCTTATTGGTACATTTGCGTAGAAGACATTGGTCAGTTATAGCAGAGACTGGAGGCCATTAGCTCTATGATTCAAGCACATGCAAAAAAAAAAAAAAAAAACTCCTATTAAGATGTGACTTATGTAGTTTGGCTGCCTTTGTTGAAGAAAATTCAGTGAAATTGACTTACTTTCTATTGATTTAATATACCCTTTGTTGTTGTCTTAGAATGTAAGCTGCTAAATTTAGGGTAAAGATTGTTTTATTTGCTTGTATTTATGGGCTTAGCGCAGTTCTTGGAACAATGTAAGCACTTAACGCTTTATCCATCTAACTATTTTGAAAATTCCCTTTTGCTTGTTTAAACCAAATCCTTCAATTTTTACTACAGACTGTCTCTTTTCTGGGGGAACTTGAGGGAACCAAGTCTTTAGCCATTGAATCCCCAGCCTGGACATACATTTATTTCAACATCTTTTTGTAAAACTGCCCCCAAAACTGTCAAAGTTCAAATATCAGAGGTCAAGAATAGCCCTAATCAGTAATGTCCCTCATCAGTTCAGGGTTCATTTTCCAGACTGGGGCTTTCTCTGACATGTTCTTTTTCTCACTCTGCTCCCTTTGGGTTGATTTGGGTTTTTTTAATAGTTACTTCATTGCCTTAGAAGTATTTTCACTAGTATTTACATATATGGAGGGGAAGGGGGGAGAAAGAGAGAAATTGAAAACTGCATATCCAGGTCCTTAATTCAGCTCCTGTAAATACTAGTAAATTTCATATATACATATATGTATATATACATATGTAGGTATGTACATATGTGTATACATACAAATATGGCAGAGGAAGAGGTTATAAATCATGGCAAAAATGAAATTCTTTTATTTTTTCTGCCTTTGAATGATCCCATCTATCCTCATCCCCTCCTATCACAGATAATTAAGTGTTGGCTACATTGTGTCATTGTAATTGGCACAGATTCTGACTCTAAATTACAGAAGCATCAGACCTTTCATTGTAGAATTCGGGAGTAGTATTAGAATACACTTATCCTGATTTAGTGAGTTAATGTAGACTTAAATTAGGAATAATATTAATTTATAGAGCTGTCAAATTAAAGGTCATAACTTGATTGCACTTCCTTCTAAAAGCCATCAAGGGCTTTTAAAACCAAAATATTTGCTATAAATAGAAAGTGGTGATTGAGTTAAACTCATTTAAATCTGCAAGCTTCATACCACAGGAGTATTTTAATAATTCTAGAGGGTTTGTGTGCATTAAATGCATTAAATATCTTAAATGTAAAAATTGGATCATCTTATAAACATAAGAAAGCAGTATAGCTTTCATGTATAAGAATACCATTTTAATTGCAAAGACAGCTTTGAGAGAGTCATAGAATTTAGAGCTTTAAAGGAACCTTGGTGATTATTTAGACCAATAACCTTATTTTACAGATGATGAAACTGAGGCCCAAAGAGGATCAATGACTCCCCTACAGTGAGTGTCTAGAACCAAGATTCCTACGGTGGTACTCCACACTGTTTTAATTGCACCATGTTGCTTCCCCATCAAACACCTTCAGATACAGATTTCATTTGGTCGTAGTCATAGACTTAGAGTTGGAAGGGAAGTCATCTGCAAATGGGGAAATTAAGTCCTGGAAAGGTAGGATGATTTTCCTGAGGTCCTATAGTTGGTGAGTGTCTTAGTTGCCATCCAAACCTAGGATCTTTGATTGCAAATTCAATACTGTTTCCACCATACCATGTGATTCTCGGTGCCTATGAATTGATCAGAGAAGGTGTTAATCTTATTTTTACAGGTAAAGTGGAACCCAGGTTAGGTGGTTTGCTTCATGTAGCTGGCTGAGTGGCCGGAGAGTACAAACTTGAGTTCAGGTCTCCTGATGCCAGCCAGATGTTCCAGCCACTGAACCCCGCTGGACTAGTTGGCAGTCATCCTCATTGAGGACGTTGACCATCAAGTTTTCTAACGTGGGTTAAAGTGCTGGATGTGATGCTTCTCTCCAGTTTAAACAAGTACCCAGTACCAATGAAGTATGGCAAATGGAAATAAGGATATTTTTAGATCATAAATTAAAACCATATTTTCACTGGACAAAAATAGCACAAGGATCTCATTGTGCCTTTTGAGTGACTCAGACATTTCTGGAACTTGGCATTTTGTTTAGATGACAGCAGCCAAACCCTGCAAATTCTAGGAAGGGGGTTCCGTCCAAGCATGGAGAACTGTGATTTTTGGGTCCTTCTGTCAGTTAAAATGTAAAGTACCAAACGCTGAATTCAGAGTATCCAGGCTTCATTCAAAGCAAGTATCCAGAGCAGCAATTTGAAGCACCATGAGAATTAGTCTTTTGAAGCTAATCATCCCAAATTATTTTACATGTATATGGAATGCAAATGAATTTAAGTGTGTGGCTTAGTGCAAACAAAGCCATCTACAAATGTACAGATTGCCGTTTATCCCGTGTAATTACCAAATATTTTCCCTTTTAATGAATTTTATCATTAAATCAATGATTATCTTTTTCAAAAAGACATCATAATCTTTCCCTGGGCATGGAACAGATAAAAGCTTGACAAAACAATCCTCTGTCTATTCAGTAAGCAGGTGAATTAGTTAATATATACTGCTTTGATGGAGCTAAAATCTTGATAACTTCTTGGTCTTGTTCCAAGGTCAGGTGATGAAAACAAGATTAGGTTGTCTTTTATTGGTGAGTGCTTTTCTCTCTTTTCCTGAGCAAGAATTCCTTATTTTTCATTTTGCAAAAGAACCAAAAAGTAAAGAAATGAGAATGGTTATGATTTCCATTTTAGATTTAAGGCGTAACACCCATTTAGCCTTTAGTTCATGCCTTTGACATGACAGTAATTTTTCTACTGGAGTAGAAAATAGGCCTGGGATGTAATTTATCTGTATTTTCATTCAAAGTTGTTAAACCACAGAGAGAGGCCATTTATTAGTTGGACTCTGTTGTACGTCATTTACTTTTGAATCAAGTTTACTTCAGTGTTAACTTCCTGAGAAACAAAATAGAAAGCAGACCTGAGCCTTTGAGGAGACACAGGAATGATAACGTTGGTATCTTCCCACTCATCCTGTAAGCAAATTAAGCTGTCAGGAATGGAAGAAAATACTAAGAGGTCCATTTGTTGACATTTGTGTCAAGTTTACATGAACTACCTGAATCAGGAAAAATTCTTTACAAAAGTTCAGCTCTGCCATTACAGGTTTAGAGAGCTAAATTTTCATCCAAAGGACACTAGCAGGCTCAATAACCAAACACACAACGTTCCCTGCACAGATCTAACTTAATGGGACTGGCTCTGTAATGAGTACTTTGATATTTTTAACAAATAAGTAATCTAGCCTTTTTGCTGGAAATGAACAAAAGAGCTCTGAATTTGAACTCAGGTCTTTCTGACTCCAAGTTCATATTCAGTCCATCTAGTTGTAGTTTCCAAGTAGTATTGTTGTTTTCAAGCAAAAATGGCCTTAGAAGGCAACTTGCCCAGATGCCTCACTTTAAAATTGAGGAAACTAAGATTCAGACAGAACCTTGGGCAGTGACTTTCTCAAGGTGCTTATAGGTCCTGGATATAGGAACCCAGGCTCCCCTGATGTCAAATCCATCACTTGTTCCACTGCACCAATCATTGCATCTCCTGACTTTTGACTTGCACAGATCTGCCATCTCCTGTTAGTTGGAATGAAACTCAGATGAAATGCCACCTATAAGGAGGAAGCCTTCCCTGATCTCTCCCATTGCTAATGCCCCAATTTCAGTTATAAATTTGCTGGATTATAGCTACAGAGTTGGAATCAATCTCAGAAGTCATTTAGTCCCAAACCTCCTCATTTTACAGATGAGGAAACTGAGGTACAGATTGGTTTAAGTGACCTGCAAAAGTTCACCCAGGAAGTAGCTTTTGTGACCAGGATTCTACCCCAGGTGGTTTGACTCAGTTGTATTTACCTTGTATCTGTTTTGGTCATATGCTTAATATGTAGTTGTACCTGTATGTGTGTTATTCTCCAATAAACTGTAAAGTACTTGAAGGCAGGGAGTGTTTTTCCTCTTTGTATCTCTAGTACAGTATTTGACTCTCATAGAAGATGATTAATGTTTGTTGGATGGATGAATTTGTTGAGTTGGGCATGGCAGAGTGGGCAATCCATACAAAAGATATTATTTGTTTTATTTTGTAAGTTGAATAATAATTGCCTTTATTGATTAAGAAAGAATGAATATGACAGTGAAGGCTTTGTAATAAATTTATATCTCAGTCATCTGTTGAGATGATTGATTAATTTATAATGAGTTAGGACTTCAGTCTCTCAGGAAGTCTCTCTGTACAGTTGAACTTAATAGTACAGTACTTAAAAATTAATAAGGAGTTAAGTTTCTGCTGTCAGTAATTGGGTCACTGTGATGGCCACAGATTCATTCACTACATGTACCACTAGCCACATAAAAGGAAAAAACCGCACAGAACTTACAGGTTTAATTTTTTTTTTTTTAATTAAGGTGAAAAACTATTTCTTATAGCGAAGAAGTGACAGGGATTAGGAGAGAAAATGTTCCCACCTTTGAGGGCTCTATTGGATGTTGTCCTCCATGAAGGACTGTTTTTCCAGAGGAGGGTGTCTGAGCATCCCTGCTAGTGTGTGGATGCTTAGGAGGGGGGTCTGGCTGCATCTCAGTACTGATGGTCTCCATACACGTGACATTGCTGGTAGTATCTTTTGTGTGTGAGAGATAACTTTCCAGTCCTTTTGAGTGCACTTCTGTCTTTCCCACAGCGTGGAATTAAAGTGTGTGGCCTGAGCACCATAAAGCCTAGGCCACCAGAAAAGCGCATTGAATGTCCCGTAGCCAAGCCTGGAATTTGTAAGATTGGAATACTTTTCTTACCTGTGAGAAAAGAAGGCTCTGTAAAAATTAATTGTGCCATTCATTATCTTATAAACTACAGTTGGAAGGAATCTGAGTCAGGTCTTAGCGTTAGCCATTATGGGTGATGATAATAAGGAATTCAGTGTGCTCCAGAGATCCTCATATAGTTGCTCTTTTTGAGCTTCTCCAACTCATAGCTATAGATGAGTCTTATTCTGATCATTTACCTGCTCACCATTCTCCAGGGATCCCATTTTGTTTAGTGTTGTAGCACTGTTTACATAAATTATACTCCTGAAATACAATAGAGGGTTGCCAGAAGCAATTTCATTTTAACCTGACTTTGGAGAATGGAAGCAGTCAAACAGTGAGACTGGCCCTGGGGTGAGTTAATTTTTTTTCTCGGTGTTTCACAGAAATATGTAAGGCAGCTCCCACCGAAAACTTTCTCCTCTCTAACTCAGAAAGCTCACTTGTCATCTTTCAGGCATGACCGTAGACTCTTTTCAAAATATGCCAACATTAATAATTATGTGACTGTACAAAGCATTGTTGAGGGGCTATTATTAGTTATTTCTAGCTATTTTAAACTCAATGTTAAAGAGAAAAAAAAAGTAAGCCTCATTGCCGCCTCAAATCCTTCTGTGAAGTGGGCAGGGCTTATGTTCAAAATAAATAAAATTAAGTTTGAGTATTAGTTTACCATGACTAAAATAATGCAGTTTCTCTTGTAGCCCAACTTTTAATCCTCCATGACACATGCTAGATACCACATTACCTTTCCCTAGTACCCAGTGGGCCAATAAGCCACTTCTCTTAGGTGCCTGTGTTTGGGGAATGAACCCAAGTCAAACAGTTTTAGGAAGGTAAATCTGTTGGTCCCCAAACTGTATTTCAAAACTAAATAGAAAAGTATTCCCTCATTAAATCAAGAACATAAAGTATATATTTCTTTATGGCTCAGTTAGCCAATTAGAATTGGAAAGTTTGAAAAAGGACAGGATTAAGACAGTGGTTAGGACTTCGGCATGCCAGGTGTGTTACTTGGAAGGAATATAGATATCTGTTCTCTTAAAGGTGAGAGGTCCTGACAGTAGAGCTATTACTTGGCATCACTGCTTCCTTTCAGTATTTCCTTAAATTCTTTGTTTATGTTTGTTTCTGGTAAAGCTTACGGTGCAGTTTAAGGTTAGAAAAGGGATGCATACCCTTTGTGAAGTCTCTTATGATCCAGTTTTTTAAACCTGGAAGAAACAAGGTGATAAAGTGATGAGAAAATTTCCCTGAAGAAATACATGTTTTTTTATTGATTTGAGGACCATTTTTCAGAGTGCAAGGTTGTCAACATTTATTTACATTAGGTTTTTAACGAAATCACAGAGGATGTATGAACCGGTTTTGGACAAGTGAAATTTCAGCAGTTACTGGATTGTGTGACAAATGAGGGGAAATCATTTTTGTTTCCAAGGTACTGTTACTCTTTCTTTTCCAGAAGGGATTACAACTGTCTTTAATATCCCGGAGAGAATAAGAGAATTAAAAAGATGATGGTGATCATCATTTTAGCTTGTAATTATAAGCTACACTGCCTCATTTTTCCATTTCCCCAGGTAAATGTATGAGGTCAAAGTATTTGTTAGTAAAACAGAGCCATGGGAGGAGTATATCTCTTTTCAAAGAATAGGGGCAGGCGAACCTGTGAATTATAAATGCCAAATGCAGTCACAGTAACACTTTCTAAATGATATTTTTCCACCATAAGTCATTATGTTCCAGTGGAAAAAAGTTTGCCACAGGAACCAGGAGACCTGGCCTTTCTAATCCTTATTATGTGACAGGTTGTGGGAGTACAACCTGTTGGATAAAATGAGGAGATTGTAACTCTAACCTTTTGCCACTTTGAATGTCCTTTCCAGCTCTAATTTTAGGACCCCTGGGATCATAGATTTAGACCTGGAAAGATCCCTAAGTTATCTATTCAATCCCCCTCATTTTACAGAGAAGGAAACTCAGGCCTATAAAGATTCAGTTGAAGTGAATCGAATTCCGTTAAAGCTTGACAACCCAAAATATTATAACACAACTCTCAAGTACCCTAGTAAATGAACATACCTTCCCTTTGAGACCATGAGTGGACTTGTACTTTAAATAGTTCATTTGGGGTGTATCAAGGAATTCTATGTTAATCATCCAGGTAACTGAGAATCTTACCAAGAGATACTTTTCTGTCTTTAGATAAACAAACTGGAAGACCCTGAGAGAAGCATGGCACATACTGGAGAATGGTTTGTGTCTAAAAATATGCAATCATAAGATCACTCAGTACCTCTGCTTCACTAATGACTCACAGGTTTATTGACCTTGTGGGATAGATACCGAAAGCAAACGTGCATTGTCAATCAGGTTCCTGAGATTTAAATTTCACCATCAGAATCCACGGCCTGGTGAGAGTACTGCTCATTGATGTTGCAGAGCTAGAGCTGTTTTTAATTTTAGAATGTGGAGTGTTTCTGAAATGGCATGTTATATGGTTGCCTCCTATGTGAATTTCATGATGATGTCCTCCAGCCAGTTTTAATAATGCCAGAGTTGGCATTTATAATAGTTAGAGACAAAGCCCCTTTGGCAGTGCAGTCTTAGCACTACGTGTGATTCCAAGAGCAGCTCCTAACATCAAAGCAATATATGACATGTAGGTCAAGTGTTTTTGCCAAGAGAATCGGCAGAATGATATATGGATATACATACGTGTGTATGTGTGTATATATATGTATGTATGTGTATATGGTGGCACAGTGAAGAGAGTGCTGGACCTGGAGTCAGGAAGACTCATCTTCCTGAGTTCAAATCCAGCCTCAGACACTTCCTAGCTGTGTGACCCTGGGCAAGTCACTTCCCCCTGTTTGCTCCAGTTTCCTCATCTGTAAATGAGGTGGAGAAGGAAATGGCAAACCCCTCAAGTATCTTTGCCAAGAAAACTCCAAAGAAGGTCACAAAGAGCAAATACAAGTGAAATGACTGAACAACAGCTATATATCCATATATGCCTGTTTGGATATACATACACACATCCATATATACATATACAGTATGTAAATGCACACTTGTATGTACATACACATACATACATATACATACGCCCCATATTAAATTACTTAATTTTACTTCCAGAAGATTGTTAAACTGATAATCTCTTTGTGGAGCCCTGGATATGAAGGACAGATTTTATTAGAAGAGACCCCCTGAGAGAGGTTGAACTTTATAATCTACTCAAAAGAAAGCTCATGAACTTCCTTAGTAGTGTATATGCATTACCTAGCTTGGGGTAATCCTCACATTTACACAGCAGTTAAACCTTGGGGCCATATCATACTCTGAGAGCCAATGGCAGGATGTCTGTAGGGCTGCCATGTTTCTGGTGGCATCACATAAATGACTTGTCTAGTTCTGGGTCAGTACGTTCCATAGTATCATTTCATAAACCCCATTGCCAAACCATCAGCACGGCATTAGTTGAATCGCTGGTTTCATTCCAAACAGCCTGAGTTTCGTCTCCAGCCTGAGCCCTTTTGTAGTCTCTTGCGTAATTATCCCCTTTCCTCTTTCAATTACTTTGTATAACTTTATGTTTACTTTCTTGGTACTTTGTGGATACTTTGTATTTCCTTGTACAGGGGTTTTTCTCCCTCAGTGGCCACAAAGAATGTAAGCTTCTTGAGGGAAGGGAGCATTTCCCTTCTTTTTGAACTTCCAGCACGTAAGGTTGAACCCTTGCACAACAGGTGTTTAATGCATGTTTGCTGAATTGAAAAATATTTAGCCCAGTAGATTAAACCAGTCATGCCAGTAAGGTGAGAAACTTTGTATAGACTACAGCTGCCATGTTGATAAGGTACTTAATTAAATTAGCCCCCAGCATTAGTTAGTTAAGACCTTGCTGGACTTGCTGGGAACAAGAATTTAATAAATCTTGACTTTGTGCAAGTTGATCAGTAGCTAATTACCGGGATGCTGTTGTTGATGCCTAAGCAGTCTTCTCTCTTGTTCATCAATCGACAAGCATTTATTAGGCACCTGAGGCAACTAGGTGGTGCAGTGGATACGGCACCAGTGTAGGAATCAGGAGGACCTGAGTTCAAATGTCGCCTCAGACACTTGACACTCACTAGCTGTGTGACCTTGGGCAAGTCAACCCCAATTGCCTTATCCTGGGTCATCTCCAGTCATCCTGATAAGTATCTGGTCACTGGATTGAGATGGCTCTGGAGGAGAGGTGAGGCTGGTGAACTGCATAGCCCTCCCTCACTCAAAAAAAAGTCAAGTGCAAGTCATGTCATTATTCCTCTGATGGCATGATCTTCTTCCACAGTGAAGGATGCACGGCACCTACTATATTCTGAGTACTATGCTAGGTGCTGGAGATGAAAGTTTAAAAAAATTGAAAGACTCCCAACTTGAAAGTTACATCCAAATGAAGGAAACATGAAGTACATGCATAAATGTATACAACATATGAAGTGATTAAATACAAACATATAAAAGTAGGGTTTTTTTGGGGGGGGGCAAGCACTGATAGTTGGGGAAATCGGGAAAGATTTCATATAGAAGTCCAAATATACCTTAGGGTATCCTTTGTAATTAAAACTAAATGAAGTAAGATGTGAAGGAATTTAATGCACATACTGGGGATGGCCATAGAGGAGAATCCTCAGGTAAGTTTCTTTATCACAGAATTTCTTTGACTAGTGGATTTCTCAGCGCTTCATGGAGGTCTTATTTCAGACATTTCTAGCTGTGTTAGCATGTTTTGCTGCCAACTCAATTATGAAAGCTAGAAATGATGATCCCTTGGAAAGACTTAAGGAACTCCTACTTTGTTTGTACTTATCAGATATCCAAATTTAAAAATAGTAATTCAGAATTTTCACTGTCATCTTTTTAGACTACCCTGTCTGGCTGCTTGTTTTCACCTGTGTGAAGGTACATGTAGACTATGGTGCAACTTCTCTGGGAAAAAGTAAGGTCTTTAAGCTTTCCTTGAGCCACTATATTTCTACCATGGTCTTATTCCACAAAAGGCAACTCTCACTAGCCCCTAGCCACTCCATTGTATTTGTTCCATGGTGTTCCATGGTGAAGTCATCAGTTAATAACTTAGGTCTATAATAATACATGACAATATAAATAAGCCTGTTTACTTCCACTGATGGTGAAAATTATCCAGAGTGGAGTAAGATGACTCAAGGGTTGATGGGTTTTTCTCCCCAATCCCTGCTGGAGGTCATCAAGCAGAAGTTGGATGATCACTTGTCACATATGTTAAGTAGGGCTTCTTTTCAAGTATAAGTTGGCTTAGGTGGCTGCTGAAGCCCTTACCATCTCTAGATTTTTTGGGGACACAGTATTGAACTGATGCTCAGTCACAAATTGCCAGATGTCGACTACTAAACAAAGAATGTTCCCTATAGAAGAAAAAACTCATGGAACTTGCCCAAATATCCCTTGTTGTTATCATGGGAGTCAAGAGGTGCCATAGTTTTCCCCATCTGTATCTAAAATTTTCTACTAAAGACTAACCTTTTGTGGTACCTCTTTCTAAGGTAAGCCTGCACCTTAAGTATGTTACCCTATGGTAGCAATGCTGAATCTTTGGCTTAGTGCTCCTGATGGTGACCTTGCCTGTGCTTGGAGCCGTGTAATTAAATATTGGTGTCCTAAGCCACTTGCCATCGCAGACTCCAGGTGACTTTATGCCTCTTTCACTTAGACTTTCGATTATAGAAATTCTCCCTAAGCTCTTTGTGTTAGATGAATTGTTTTTAATCCCACATAGAAAGTGAGTTTTAATATTATACTTTAAACTTTGTAAAGTACTGTCTTTACAACAATCCCAAGGAATGAGAACACCACTGCAAGTGGTGTGCTCCTCATTTTGTAGCAGAAATGTCAGCTTAGGAGAAGTTAGGGAGGTGATTTGCCTGTGAGCACCCCTCTCGTCAGCAATACTGGTATCATTAGAAGCCACAATTCTGGACTCCAAGCCTAGCATTCTCTTCCCTATGCCATGTCACAGTCTCAAAATACACAGTTTACTGCACAGGATTTCAAACTGGCCTGCATCTTGAACTGTGTGTGAAAAGGTCTGGACAGCCAAGAAACTGGCTGATGAATTCAAGCCCTTCACAAGCTTGATAACATGAGTCATCTGTTCACAAAGAATGCCTTTTATGGGTAAATTGTGTTGCCATTCCAGAAAATGGTTGTCACATTATCTTGGCCTCCTCAAACACAGCATGTCCAGGAATTGTTTACAGGGAGGCACTAGTAAGAAGCTATGCCTGATGGCCTGGGAGACAGAGCTTAGCTCCTGCCAGGCTGTGCAGCATAATCTTCCCAAGGCGCCTTTTCCTCTGTGAAAAATTACTCTGAAAGTTTGACGAGAATCCATATGAATTTTATGAAAGCATTTGATGGTAAATTCTTGGTTGTAACAGACTCTTTCAAACTGGCACAGAGTATTGCTAATTCCTCTGTAAGCTTCCACAGCAACAACTCTAGGTCACTATGAGTTATGGGCAGCACATGGCTTATGCATGTTTTTGCTGGTGGTTTTGTTACACATAGACTATTTGTGGGCACAAATCTTTTTCCAAACCTTCCCTTCTTCTTGATGCCAAGCAAATGATTGGGTGGAAATAAGGTGAACTCATAAGGACACCCTAATGGCAGACATTGGTCAGTAAGTTTTGCCATATTTCTCCTCATGTAACCAGTTGATTCCAGTTCCCTACTAATTATGGAATTGCTGCATCTCAGGACAGAGGATCGACAAGGCAGACAATGGATTTTCCCTACCTGTCTTCAAAGGGTTTTTGTGAGGAAAGCACTTGAATAGCACAGAAAATACTATAACCTAGGGGTTCTTATTGCTGAGGCTCCATCGTCTCATTTGGACCTGACCTTTCTTCTAGAGCTCACAGAATGTTGAGGGTCGCCAGGTGGCTTAGGAGGACCTGAGTTCAAATCCAGCCTCAGACTCTTGACACTTATTAGCTGTGTGACCTTGGTCAAGTCATTCAGCCCCAATTGCCTTGCCTTATACATCCCAAAAATAAATAGACTTCCCATAATATTATATATTTGCTTCCTACTGGTACTGATTACATAATATTTTTATTTGTTTTATTTGCATGCATCTGTCATATCTCTCTGAGAGTAAGCATGATGAGGCCAGGAGAGTCTGTCCTCTAAATTTGGTTCTCCCTCAGCATGTCACAAGGCACTAGTTCAGACAGTCCTCTTTGCTCACTTTTACAAAGGGCT
The DNA here is from genome assembly GCA_023548195.1 of Bettongia penicillata ogilbyi. NCBI lineage: Eukaryota > Metazoa > Chordata > Mammalia > Diprotodontia > Potoroidae > Bettongia > Bettongia penicillata. Next base: position 2,975,050 of record JAJHZJ010000170.1, on the reverse strand, counting down.
ACCCTTTGCTAGGCATTAGAAAGCCAGACCATAATGAGTTCCTGGCACTGTCACTGAAGTCATGAATATATGTCTCCTGAGAGTGAATACCTTCCACGATATTGCTGTGGAAGGCGCAGATCTTCCACTAAAGAGTCCTTGACAGCAACAGTGTGACTAAGTATATTGGAAGTCTTCCAGGAGGGAGGGAGGGAGAGAAGTAGGTAGGTTGATAGAAAATGAGCATTTATTAAGGGCTTACTATGTGCCAGAAACTGTGCCAAGAGCCAGAGATGCAAATATAAGTGAGCAAGACAGGCTGCACTCAGGGAGCTTACGATCCAATAAGTGAAGACAACACATTGGGGAGGGAGATGTAGATGTGAGGCATGTGGTTTGGAGCTGGCAGCGGGGGTGTGAGTGGAGACCCTGTTCTTGGTGCTACCAAGGATGGTGTCAGGGGCGGGACTCAAGGTTCTGGTGGAGCTGGAACAAGAAGAGATGATTCAAAGAGAACACTTTAAGCCATCTTTCATATTCTGTGCAATTCAGAAAGCATTGATTAAGTGCCTGTTGAGTACTGCACACTCTTAGGCATGGGGGGAGAGCTATTCCTGTCTCAGCATGTTTACCATCTATAAGGCAGAGGTGACATGCATACATGCTAACAGGTGGGGTAGAGTGCATGAGAGAAATACATCTACACTCTTAGGCCACATCCAGTCTAGAATCACAGATTCATAAAATTTTAGAGTTGTCAGGGACCCAGGCAACCTTGTAATCCAGCCCATGTGCAAAAAGGAATCCCCAGGATAACGTGCATGACAAATAGTCTTCCAGCCGCTTCTTGAAGGCCTCAAGTAGGAGGGAATATACTTCATCTCGAAGCATCCCATTCTTGTTAGAAAGTTTTTCCTGACATGAAAGCTTGCTGAAGGAGGTGGCATTTCAATTAGGCATTAAAGGATGAGTAACCACTCGAGAGGGAGAAAGAGGCAGGGAGAATGAACAAAGCCTCTTCAGCAGGAAAATAGGGTAATGTGCAGCAAAAAGATCTCATCATTTGCCCTTTTCTAGATCACTGGTGTCAAACTCAAGTAAGAAACAGGCCACTAAACCTTGAACACAAGGATGATCCCTGTGGGGCACATATTGCCTTAGAAAACTGCATATCAACATTTTCTGTGTCTTACTGTATTTTTATTTTGTTTAATGTTTCCCAGTAACATGTTCATCTGATTCTGGCTGCACCAGTAGGGTCATAGTACATGCTATCTGTGATGTTTGCCACCTCTGCTCTAGAATATGGCGTCCATGAAAAGGAGTAGCAGAAGATTAGAACTAGAGAGGTAGAACAGTGCTGGATTATGGTGGGACTTGGATGTGAAACTTTGAAGTGTGGGTTTTGTTCATTGAACAACAAGGAGCTATTGACAGATTTCGAGCAGAAAAGTGATATATATTAGAGCCAAATTTGGAGAGATAGAAATGGAAAAAACCATTTGGAAGGTTATTGCAATAGTTCTAGCAAGTAGCAAGGAAGGGTTGTTCTAGGGATGTGGCAGCGTGATTAGAGACAGGAGGCAAAAGCAGGTTTTCTCATGAAAATAAAAGGTACAGGATATCATGGCATTGTAGAGTTGGAACTAGCCACAGAGAACATCTGTTCCAACCAGTAGATGCCCAAGCATCCGCTCTGCAACATGCTCAACAAAGGCCATCCGTTTTTTATCTTGAGATCTTTGTTATTTTTATTAAGTCGTTTCAGTCATGTCTGATTCTTCCTGACCCCATGTGAGTTTGTTTGTTTACTTTTTAGGTTTGTCCTTTCCTTATCCAGGTCATTTTACATATGAGGAAACTGAGGCAAACAAGGTTAAATGAACTGCCCAGACTCATAGCTACTAAGTGTTTGAGGCCACATTTGAACTCAGGTTTTTCTGACTCCAGTACTGGTACTTTATCCACTGCAGTATGTATGATATCTTAGTTAACTTCATAAATGATTGACTGGCCTAGGTAAGGATGAGTAAATCAAAACTTTATTTTTTTATTTATTTAAATTTTTTACATTCATTTTCACAAAATTTTGGATTCCAAATTTTCTCCCCTTTTGTCCCCTCCCCCCCACCCCAATACACCGAGCATTTAAATTGCCCCTATCACCAGTCTGCCCTCTCTTCTATCATTCCTCCCTTCCCCTTGTCCCCATCTTCTGTTTTGTCCTGTAGGGCCAGGTAACTTTCTGTTCCCCATTACCTGTATTTCTTATTTCCTAGTTGCAAGAACAATACTCAACAGTTGTTCCTAAAACTTTGAGTTCCAACTTCTCCCTATCCCTCCCTCCCCACCCATACCCTTTGGGAAGGCAGGCAATTCAATATAGGCCAAATTTATAGTTTTGCAAATGACTTTCATAATAGTCGTGTTGTATAAGACCAACTATATTTTCCTCCATCCTATCCTGCCCCCCATTGCTTCTTTTCTCTCTTTTGATCCTGTCCCTCCCCAAGAGTGTTGATTTCAAATTGCTCCTTCCTCCCATTGCCTTCCCTTCCATCGCCTTCCCTTCCATCACCCCCCCCCACCCTGCTTATCCCCTTCTCCCCCACTTTCCTGTATTGTAAGATAGGTTTTCATACCAAAATGAGTGTGCATTTTATTCCTTCCTTTAGTCAAATGTGATGAGAGTAAACTTCATGTTTTTCTCTCAGCTCCCTTCTTTTTCCCTCCACTAAAAAGTCTCCTGCCTGCCTCTTTTATGAGAGATAATTTGCCCCATTCCATTTCTCCTTCTCTCCTCCCAATACATTTCTCTCTCACTGCTTCATTTTTTTAAGATATGATCCCATCCTATTCAATTCACTCTGTGTTCTCTGTGCACGTGTGAGCGTGTGTGCGTGTGCACGTGTGTGTGTGTGTGTGTGTGTGTGTGTGTGTGTAATCCCACCAACTACCCAGATACTGAAAAGTTTCAAGAGTTACAAATATTGTCTTTCCATGTAGGAATGTAGACAGTTCAACTTTAGTAAGGCCCTTATGACTTCTCTTTTGCTGTTTACCTTTTCATGCTTCTCTTCATTCTTGTGTTTGAAAGTCAGATTTTCTTTTCAGCTCTGGTCTTTTCATCAAGAATGCTTGAAAGTCCTCTATTTCATTTCATTGAAAGACCATATTTTCCCCTGAAGTATTATACTCAGGTTTGCTGGGTAGGTGATTCTTGGTTTGAGTCCTAGTTCCTTTGACTTCTGGAATATCATATTCCATGCCCTTCGATCCCCTAATGTAGAAGCTGCTAGATCTTGTGTTATCCTGATTGTATTTCCACAATACTGGAATTGTTTCTTTATATATATAACTTTTTCTTTTTTGTTTCTTTACATATAACTATAGCTGCTTGCAATATTTTCTCCTTGACCTGGGAACTCTGGAATTTGGCCACAATGTTCCTAGGAGTTTCTCTTTTTGGATCTCTTTCAGGTGGTGATCAGTGGATTCCTTGAATACTTATTTTACCCTCTGGTTCTAGAATATCAGGGCAGTTTTCCTTGATAATTTCATGAAGATGATGTCTAGGCTCTTTTTTTGATCATGGCTTTCAGGTAGTCCCATAATTTTTAAATTGTCTCTCCTGGATCTATTCTCCAGGTTAGTTTTTTTTCCAATGAGATATTTCACATTCTCTTCCATTTTTTCATTCTTTTGGTTTTGTTTTATGATCTCTTGGTTTCTCATAAAGTCATTAGCCCTCCATATGTTCCCTTCTAATTTTGAGAGAACTATTTTTTTCAGTGAGCATTTGAACCTCCTTTTCCATTTGGCTAATTCTGCTTTTTAAACCATTCTTCTCCTCATTGGCTTTTTGAACCTCTTTTGCCAATTAAGTTAGCCTATTTTTCAAGGTGTTATTTTCTTCAGCATTTTTTGGGGTCTCCTTTAGCAAGGTGTTGACCTGCTTTTCATGCTTTTCTTGTATATCTCATTTTTCTTCTCAGTTTTTCCTCCACCTGTCTAACTTGATTTTCAAAATCCTTTTTGAGCTCTTCCATGGCCTGAGCCCATTGAATATTTATTTTGGATGTTTGGGATACAGAAGCCTTGACTTCTATGTCTTTCCCTGGTGGTAAGCATTGTTCTTCCTCTTCTGAGATCTTCAACAATGGGTCTGAGCTTCTGTCTGCTTTGGGAGCTCCTGTCCGCTGCTGCCTCCCAAGGGGGACTGAGTTATGGAGACACCCCGCTCCCCTCTCGGCTAGCCAAAAAGGCTCTCTCATTGACCTTTGGTGCCTGTGGGTGGAGGGACCTGCACGGCCACTGGAGATTTTGTCCCTGAAGCCTGCTCGGATCTGCTCTTCTCGATGCCAGGCAGCCAAGGTAGGATTGGGCTCTATCTGGGTCCAGTGTGCGACAGACCTTTGGTGTCGGTTTTTCAGGTCTTTCTGGAACAGAAATCTCCTCCACTCCGTTGCTGTATGGCTTCCACTGCTCCAGCATTTGTTGAGAGTTCTTCTTTGCAGGTATTTTATGGGCTGTGGGTTAGGAACTAGCATATGTGTATCTGCTCCGCCATCTTCTAAATCAAAGCTTTGAACACACAAAACTAGGTGTCATTGCTGACAAGAATAGTGAAGTCAACAGATGGAACAAGTTTGAATGTTTTATACAAGTTGAGTTTGAGGCACCCATAGTTCTCCAAGTGAAAATGCCCTCTATGTAGTCAGAGGTGAAGATCTGGAGCAAAGAAGAGATGCCAAGAGAGATTGAGGAATCATTTGTATAGAAGTGATAGTTGAGTGGGGCAGGATGCAGGGAAGGGGGGCAGGGAATGAAATTGCCATGTGATAGAGTGTAGAAAGAAGAGGACAAGGAACTAGCAAAGAAGAATGAGAAAAAGCAGTTGGGAGAAGTAGGATGACAAGGAGAATATAATATGTCTGAAGTCGAGGGAGGAATGACCATCCATATAGAGAGAAAGTCAACAACACCTAACACTGTTGAGAGATCAAAGAGGATAAAGATGACAAAAGCCTTTAAAGTTGGGTATCTTAACTCTTGAGAGGGCACTTCAGTAGAGTATAGAGATGGAAGCCAGATTTCCAGGGGCTGAGGGAAAAGAGTGCATGGTAAAGAAATAGAGGCATGAAGAATGCAAAATGTTTTCAGGAAGCCTGTTCGGGAAGGAGAAAGGAGAGATTAAATGAGATGATAGGTAGGTGCCATTGAAGGGTCAAGGGAATGCTTTTTTAAGATTAGGAAAATGTAACCATATTAGCATATCAGATGGGAAAAGTTCTTAAGTAGAAGAATTATTAGTCCTACTGTCTTTGAGTATAAGACAAAGGAGTACATGAGACAAAGGGGGTCCAATGAGTCTAAAGATGATGTGTTTTAAGAGGTGGTGAATTCCCCATTACTGGAGATAATTAAGCAAAGGCTGAAGGATCATTTGTTGAGGATGTTTGTAAGAGTTGTTTGTGTGTCTCGTTAAGAGCTGTTGGACTAACTTTTTAGAGGGTCTTTTCCAAATCCCAATCTGTGATTCATCTTCTATGTATCAAGGACAGTGTAAATATCTCCCAGTGGACATAGGGGTCCTACTAAATCACTTGTCATTTTTTTCTAATTGTATCATTCATTTTAATGCCTTAGGGTAGAGATCATTATGTAAAATATTTAAGGCAACTTACAGAAGCAACAATAACACAGCACAATGAAAGCTAGTGTAAAAACCCTTGTCTTTCTCAGTCACTCCACCTACTTAAGCCACTATGTTAAAAAATGCTTTTTGCACATTGTCCTGAAATTCTCACCAGAGCTGTCCAAACAAAGCAAGCTGCCACTGTCCCATGATTCCCAAAGGAAACAAGTTCTAGAATTTTTATTGTTTTCTTATTTGATGACTGCTGTGTCTTAAATGGCGCTGCCCTTGAGGAGGGACCGTTGATCCAGAGACAGAAATACAGCTATTCCTGTCCTCTGACAGCTTACCTTCTAAGGGGGAAATATGATGTATGCATGTGAATATTCAAGTAGAATATTTGGATTTAGGTGAGTCTTGCTCATTAAAGAGAGGCTAAAGATTCACCGGACACTACAACTGATCATCCACCATCTTCATTGTTTTCATCTCTGTCCAGACAAATTAGACCATTGTCTCTAGTCCTATGAACCCCATCTGTTAGGCAGTTCATCTACTATTTGTTTTCACTGCAATGAAGCCCACCCACTGCCTCTTCCCATGGAGGGAGCCTCTAACACATCTGTCACTCAGAGATCTTACAGTTTTTCTTTTTCATGTGGTTTGGCAGAGAGATTCTGTACCTCATTTTTTTCTTTTGCATAATGCAAAAAATGTGAAATAGAAATATTATTCATAAAGGCAATTTGGCATGCTATATCTATAAGAATAATCATTTAAAGGTAGAAATTTCAAATTTCCAGGCATAATAGACTGCCAAGCCTGACATCTGATTGGGTCCAACAAGGAGAATTGGACATTATAGGCACACCAGAGATGACTGACTGAGAAATTAGCTTTGTTTCTGGAGTACTCTGACAGACACTGAAAAACATAAAAGACCTTCACAATCCTTGCTCCATGTTTGTTTTTCAGACTTAGGAAAGCGGAGTTTGATATAAACTTTTCTCATGGGATGGGACAGTGTAGAAGAGGTGGATTGAGAAAGAGAACCCCATGTGGAAAGGAGAGAGAGACAGAGAGGGACAGAGATAGAGGAAGAAAAACACAGAGAGAGGCTCCCAAAAACGATGACTAAGTTGAGATCTAAACCAAATTTAAAATGTTTATGGTCTTAGACTTTGTGAAAAAGTTTAGAAAATTCTTCCTGGCTGGAAGATGAAATAAACATTAGCTTTTCTCTTGAAATTCAGGACAATTGCGGTGGAATGTGGTTTTCCATATAGAGGTGCATTCCACAGCTCTCTCCTTTGCCTATATGGTAATATCCTGAAAGAACTCTCAGCATAATGGATGGGTGATCCATTATGCTGACAATATGTTAATAATGCCCAAAAGGAAGATGATGAAGTATTAACTATAGAATTATGATAGAAACCAGAGGCAGAAAGGGAGAAAGTTGAGTGAGAATGAAACACAACTGGGAAATCCTGAGGTGTAATACTTCAGGTAGAAATTCATGAGAAAAAGATTTAACCTACCATTCGGTGGATAAGGGAAAATGGATTTTTTTAAAAACCCCAAAATCCTTCTGGGCCAACTGACAGAAAGTCCCATGGCATCTGGTACATTCACTGCAGGCAGTGGGGCAGAGATATTCTTATTTGGAAAGATAGGCATCAGACTCAGGAAACCAGGGCTCAGTCCAGTTTTTTGTCATTCAGTCATCTCAGTTGTGCCTGGCTCTTCATGATTTCATTTGGGGTTTTCTCAGCGAACATACCGGAGTGGTTCGCCATTTCCATCTCCAGCATTTTACCTATGAAGAAACTGAGGTAAAAGAGTTAAGTGATATGCCCAGGGTCACACAACTTGTAAGTGTCTGAGACTGGATTCGAATTCAGGCATTACTGATTCAAGGCCCATCACTCCATCCCTTGTACCACCTAGCTGCACTCTCAGCCCAAATTGTACACCAGTGTTTTCCCAGTTTCTAGGCTATGAACCCTTGAGTTTTTGTAAGGAGTATGAAAGTTTAGAAATAAACAGCTTCCATAAGTGAAATAAATGGTATTTCATTCATTTTATTTTTAAATATAAGGAGATGACATTGTGATCAATATAATGTAGCTTCATTTACAAATGTTGATAAATTTGTACTAGCTTTTCATTATTTTCTATTTCTCTTAGCCATAGTGTGTGTGTGTATAGCAATATGGACTACTAGAATGGCAGTTATAGTACAACTACTCTCGAGAAATTTTCCAAAATGTTGTTATGTGAAAAAGAATCCTTGTGTTTCAGAAAGTTGCTGTTCCTCCTACCCCTCAACCGCATAGCATAGTTTCAGTTAGAGATAATCTTCTATTGAGTTAACTATATGCTTGGGCTTAACAAGTAGCCTTGTATACATACCCAATGTTTACTCTATTGTGGTATGTGTAGGGGGAAAAGGGGAATGAGAAAACAAATTAACCCCTCAAGGCAACCTTCATCTCTCCTAATTCGGCTGGTATGTGAAGAAATGATAATATACAGTTTAGCTGGTGATCAAAAATCCGGAGCAAAGTCAAGAGCATGTCTAGTCTTAAAGTAATGTTCCTGAACATGCGCGTGTTCCAAGAAACTCTTTAGCCAGCTAGGCAGCAAGCGTTTATGGAGCGCCTGCTGTGTGCCAGGCATCACCTCAAGTCCCGAGGCAGCTGCTTCCCCAAAGATAACATTCAAATGGGAACAACAATTTGCAAAACAGTCGTTTGCGGAAGGTGTCTGGTGTGAATGGAAGGTCACCCTGGAGGGCACGTTCTGAAGGGGAGGGAAGGAGACTGGAGAAAGTCCTACTGTGGAAGGTACGATTTCAGCCCAGTCTTGAAGCCAGGAAAGCTGAGCCAGAAACGTGAGAGAGGAAGTGAGCTCTCCTGGTGTGGAGCACAGTCAGGGAGAAGACAAGGAGGGATGGACATGGGCGGTGGGCTGTGGGAACAGCCAGAGGGCAGGTTCGGCTGCATCACCAAGTGTGGGGAGAAGAGTCAAGTGCTAGGGCCCTGGAAAAGTAGGAAGGGGTCGCGGGAAGGACTTTAAAAGCTTAACAGAGGATTTTCTATTGGATCCTGGAAGTATTGGGACCAACCAGAGTCGTGTGTGTGTGTGTGTGTGTGTGTGTGTGTGTGTGTGTGTGTGTGGAGGGGGGAATATGGTCAGACTTATGCTAATCAATAAGCAATATTGACTGTTAAAGATTTCATTATTCTACCTTCCCGAGGCTTAAAGATGGCCAGATTTCACATTCCCAGACTAGGCCTCATTTTATACTTTGCCTTTACCGTGGTGGGTGCTCAGTCCTTCAGAACTCAGGCACAGTCTCTTCTCTCACGACTTTCTTCATCCTTCCCACCAGATGTCAATTAGTTTACAAACATTTCATATCCATTTTCTATGTACTTATCTGTGTACATGTTGCTTCCTCCAGTAAAATTTAAGCTCGTGGAAGGCAAGAGACTGTTTCATTTTTGTCTGTGCATCACAAGTGCTTGGTACCTTAATGAATGTTTGACTATTCAATTGAATTGAATTCTGAGGAGTCTGTTTGTATATACTTTTATACGTGTGTGTAAACATGCATGTATAGGGAGTTGTGTAGATATGCATTTATACATATATGTATAAACATGTATGTTATATACTTTTAAGTAGTTGTCTAAATGAGGTATATAGAAACTTCACATTTACATATAATATTAAAACAATGAATTTATATTTGCTTTTGCTAATGCTTTTCTTACTCATTGGATGAAGAAGGAATAAGAGTTGTAATTTGGAGAATTCTTAGAGCAATAAAACAGTGGTTCTCAAAGTGTAGTCTGGGGATGGCTGGGGGTTCTTAAGTCCCTTCCAGGGAGTCTGTAATTCAAAACTATTTTCATAATAATACTAAGATGTCAATAAATATAACCCACATAAACCAAAGCTCTTGGGGGGAAAGTATCTTTAATGATTTTTAAGAATGTAAAGTGATTCTGAAACCAGCGTCTGAGAACACTGGAATAAGCAATCACAGATTCAGAGCTGGAAAAAATCCTAAGTGTGGCAGCTTTGGCCTATCTTTGCCTGAGAAAAAGTCCCTGCTGTTGCAGTCTTTGCAGACTGTATCCCCCTGATCTGGGACTTCATTTTAGTCTAACATCAATATACGCAAAATATGACTGTTTCTGCCCCAGGGTATTTTAAGGCAGCCAACTCTATTGACAATTACTAGTATATTATCCTTTTTTTTTTTTTTTTTTTGCCTTGATAATCAATAGGCCAAAGAGGAAGAAGTAGGGTTAAACCATATATTTGGAATGGTTGAGGCCATCTAGGAATTTGGAGGAGTCTTCTGATTTCCTCAATAGCTCTTTATTCCAGAGGCAGAAATGATGAAGAATGAGTTAATGACCTTCCTCCTCCCCAGTGCTTTGTCAGTCAAAGGAACTTGAAGTAGGAGTGACCATATTTAATGAAGGAGGAAGAGAGGAAGTCAGAACAAAGAGTTGGGATGGAACATTCCATTGCTTCCAGATCCCAAACATTCAAAATTTTGGAGCCTTTAATAGACATGCTTGTGTGGGTAGCTGTTTTTCCTATGATGAGTTAGAAAGAGAAATGATCTTTACTATAAAGATCTCAAGTCACTCAAGTCACAGGATCCTTAATCATTCAAAGTTAGCACCTGGAGTGGCACTCAGAAGGAATGTTGAAAGTTGTGTCCACAGGAAACACAGGTGCCCTGTCTCCTATGCCGAGCTAAGAATAATTCAGAATTAGGAAGAAATATACTTTTTAAAATAAAAGATATCATCTGGTTTGATAGAGTGCTGTCAATAGATAAGAAGCCTAACTGTTCCTGGCTTTGTGAACTGGCCCAGCCATTTTGGAGAACAATTTGGAGCCATGCTCAAAGCACCATAAAACTGTTCATACCCTTAGATCCAGCAATGCTACTACCACTAGGTCTGTATTCCAAAGAGATAATTTTTTTTAAAAAAGGTAGGGTAGAAACCTATTTGTACAAATAGCTCTTTTTATAGTAGCAAAGAATTGGAAATTGAGGGGATATTCATCAATTGTGGAATGACTGAAAAGTGGTATATGATTATCGTGGAATACTATTGTGCTGCAAGAAATAATGAGCAGGGTGCTTTCAGAAAAACCTGGAAAGACTTAGATGAACTGATCCCGAGTGAAATGAGTAGAACCAGGAGAACCTTGTACACAGTAACTACAACATTATATGATGACCAACTGTGAATGACAATGATCCAAGACAATTCCAAAGGACTTATGATGAAAAGTGCCCTCCAATTCCATAGAAAGAACTATTGGAGTCTGCATTGAAGTGTACAATTTTTCACTTTCTGTATTTTTTTTTTCATTTTTTCCTCCATTTGGGTCTCTGTTTTCTTTCACAATATGACTAATATTGTAATATGTTTGCATGATTGAACATATATAATATATCAAATTGCTTATTGTCTCTGGGAGGCAGGATAAGAGGGAAGGAGAGAGAAAATTTGGAACTCAAAAAAATTTTAAATGAATGTTAAAAATTGTCTTTACATGTAATTGAGGAAAAAAATAAATATTATTTAAAATAAATAAATAAACAAGGTACACGAGCTGCCTCTATCTTGTTGTGAGTCATTTGTGATGAGTTTCATTCAATCAATTTCTTAATCAGTCTCTCCCTTTTATGTGGTCTCATTAAGATTTTTCACCTTTCTCTGTGACTCCATGCAAAGACCATTGGAAAAAAAGTCAAGAAGTTTGACCCTTGGCTTTGCACTCAATTGACTGTATGATCTTGGATGATTCATGAGATCTCTGTGAAGTAGGGGGAAGAAACTAGTTGATTTCCAAGACTCCTTTCAGTGACACCATTCTATAGTTCTCCCAGAGAAATGGTACATGAAGTGAGCACAATGGACAGCAAATACTGCACAGACCTTTAAGTTCTGTCCAAATGTCAGTGTTTTTATTCTGTGGCAGAAGAATACATGCCTTCTGGGAGCTGACTTAATTGCAACATAAAAGCAAAAAAAAAAAAAAAAAAAAAGTAATTGCATGATATTAAAGCATTTCTGAAAGCAAATTTGGTTCTGCCCATCGCCTTTTTGGAAAAAATAGCTCAGAGACTGCACAGAGTTCTTTCCTCATTGCATGGAAACAGTTTTAGAACTAGCTTCAAACCTTACCTTTGACATTTGCTGGAAGGGAGACCCTGAGCAAGCTCTTGACCTTAGTTTTGTCAGCCACAAAGAGAGAGCTCCTTTATCACAGACAATTGTGAGGCTCAACGATATGGCAAGTGTATAGGGAGAACATTGGATAACGTGGAAGTGCCATGTAAATGTCAGCCATTATTATTGTTGCTGTTGTTACAGCATGAGGAAGTCATTGAAACATCATGAAAGGAAATACGAACACATGGCCTGATGGGAAAAGAGAGAAAGTCAAGTGATGTTAAGTCAAGTCATGAACTGATTACATTGAAAACTCTTGGGCAGAGCACCTCAGCAAAAGTTTTTGAGAAAATTTTTGTTTTTCCTCTGAGCTTTTGCTCCCACATCTCTGCTTAATGTACAAACAAGTGGGTAATATTGAATATATATATAGCATTTATCCATGTCCATGTCATTATCCATGTCTAATGTCCTCCCATTAGAATGTAAGCACCTTGAGAATAGAGATGGCTTCATTCTTTCCATGTGTAGGCCCAGCTCCTGTCCAGCACTGGAGGCCTTGGCCCTTCGGAAGCCCTTCAGAGGTGCTTGTTGATGTTTGATCTCTTGATCGGTTGATTGATCAGCTTCTGCTCACATCTGTATTTAAGATCAGCAGAGCTCTGGGCTCTTTGGCCAGGCGAGTAGCAAACTGAGCCCAGGACCCAGAGAGCTCAGAAGTGAAGATAAGCCTTTCTGCTCGCAGCAGCAGCATCCTTCCAGAGGGCACCGGCCTCCCTTGTTGCTGCTCCAGCAGATGTGTTTGCTTTATCAACAAATACTTCTTTGGGTTCACCTGATTGCTTCTTGGGATGTGTTTACCTCTCCTGTTACTTTTAAGCCTCACTAACCGTGGGGTTACCCTTTTGTTTAAAAGGCAGTTGCTAAAAGTATATTTCGTTTAAAGCTAATGATTGTGAAATAAAAAATCACCAGCCTGTTAACTTTCATAAAAAACTTTCTTTTTCCAATCTTATAGAAAAACATCCTTTATATGAAAAATGTAGCCAGTAAACTTAAATTTTTTTTGTATTTGCTAAATGTCCATAGTGGAATGGTGGATTCCTACAATAAATCATTAGCACTTTTGATTGAAATTACTTTCAAGGGGGTGGAGCCAAGATGGCGGAGTAGAAGGACGCACGTTTACGAGCTCCGAAACCAAAGCCCATAGAATTAATGTAAAAAGAGTCCCCCATAACTTCTGGGTCAATACAAGGTGTGCAGAAGCAGAGTGGAAGAGATTTCCGTTCCAGGGAGCCCTGAAGACCCGTCCCCAGGGTCCGGCGCACCCCGGAAAGTGGACCCGACCCCCAGCGCTGCCCTGGCCGAGGCTCCAGAGAAGCTGATCCGAGCAGGCTTCAGAGACGGAAGCTCCGGCAGCCAGGAAAGTCCCTCTGCCCACAGAAGCTACAGGTCAGTGAGAAAGAAGGCCGGGCTGAAGGAGAGGGGAAGCGGGGCGTCTCCGTGACTCGGGCCCCCTCGGGAGGAAGCCGCGGCGGCGGGGACGGGGGCAGGAAGCGGCGGAGGCAGAGGTGTGGGCGGCGGCTGAGGCGGCAGCGGCCCAAGACTCAGGAATCCCCCAACAGCAGGCAGGATCTTCATTACGGAAGATTCCCGCATAAAACCTGACGGAGCTGAGCCTGGGAGACGGCCCTGCCCCCACCCCACTCTGTTACTGAAGGCTTCTGCTTAAAGCCCCCAAGGGAGCAGGATTTGGGAGGCGGGCCCCCCACCCCGCCCCCACCCGTTCCATTCCTGAAAGTCTCTACATAAAGCCCCTGAGGGATCTGAGCCTGGGAGACGGCCCTGCCCCAACCCCAGCACCTGAACTAAAGCTCACTGATTGACAGCCAGCAGGAGGAAAGGCCATTTAAATCTCAGAGGCCAAGCACTAGATGGGCGGATCCAGACAGGGGTGGAAAGGAATCTCAGAAGTCACGTAACTGACTGGGAAAATGCCTAGAAAAGGGAAGAAAAATAAGACTTTAGAGAGTTTTTTCCAACAAATGCAAATGATCCCGACTTTCGGATCTGGATGAGGACATATCCTTGCCATCAGGGAAAGATGTGGAGGGCGGGGCCTCAGTACCCCAGACACCCCAGGGGGGTGGTGGGTGGGCTCAGGCCCTGGAAGAGCTCAAAAAGGATTTTGAAAAGCAAGTTAGACAGGTGGAGGAAAAACTGGGAAGAGAAATGTCAGAGATGCAACAAAAGTATGAAAAACAGGTCAATACCTTGGTAAAGGAGACCCAAAAAAATGCTGAGGAAATTAACACCTTGAAAAATAGGCTCACCCAATTGGCAAAGGAGGTTCAAAAAGCCAATGAGGAGAAGAATGCTTTCAAAAGCAGAATGAGCCAAATGGAAAAAGAGGCTCAAAAGCTCACTGAATTTAATAGTTCTCTCAAAATTAGAATGGAACAGATGGAGTCTAATGACTTTATGAGAAACCAAGAAATCACCAAACAAAACTAGAAGAACGAAAAAATGGAAGAGAATGTGAAATATCTCATGGGAAAAACAACTGACCTGGAAAATAGATCCAGGAGAGACAATTTAAAAATTATGGGACTACCTGAAAGTCATGATCAAAAGAAGAGCCTAGACATCATCTTCCATGAAATTATCAAGGAAAACTGCCCTGACATTCTAGAAACAGAGGGCAAAGTAAGTATTGAAAGAATCCATCGATCACCACCTGAAAGAGATCCAAAAAGAGAAACTCCTAGGAACATTGTGGCCAAATTCCAGAACTCCCAGCTCAAGGAAAAAATCTTACAAGCAGCTAGAAAGAAACAATTCCAGTACTGTGGAAATACAATCAGGATAACCCAAGATCTAGCAGCTTCTACATTAAGGGATCGAAGGACGTGGAATAGCATATTCCAGAAGGCAAAGGAACTAGGACTCAAACCAAGAATCACCTACCCAGCTAAACTGAGTATAATACTTCAAGGGAAAATATGGTCTTTCAATGAAACAGAGGACTTTCAATCATTCTTAATGGAAAAACCAGAGCTGAAAAGAAAATTTGACTTTCAAATACAAGAATGAGAAGAAGCATGGAAAAGTAAACAGCAAAGAGAAGTCTTAAGGGACTTACCAGAAGTGAACTGTTTACACTCATACAGGGAAAGACAATATTTCTAACTCTTAAAACTTTTCAGTATCTGGGTAGTTGGTGGGACCACACACACACATGTACACGCATGCACACACATACACACATGCACACACATACAGAGATAGAGAGCACAGATTGAACTGAATAGGATGGGACCATACCTTAAAAGAAACTAGGGTAAATGGTGAGAGAGAAATGTAGGGGGAGGAAAGAGAGGGAAAGGGAAGGGGGTAACTATATGTCACTTAAGAGGCAGGTAGGAGTTTTTCTTAGTGGAGGGAAAAAGAGGAGAGCTGAGAAAAAAAAAAAAAAGAAGTTTACCCTCATCACATTTGACTAAACGAAGGAGTGAAATGCACACTCATTTTGGTATGAAAACCTATCTTACAGTATAAGAAAGTGGGGGAGAAAGAGATATTGCAAGGGGGGGGATGATGGAAGGGAGGGCAAAGGGAGTAGGGAGCAATTTGAAGTCAACACTTGGGGAGGGACAGGATGAAGAGACAGAAGAGAAACAATGAGGGGCAGGTTAGGAGGGATGGTAATCCAGTTAGTCTTACACAACACAACTATCAGGGAGGTCATTGGCAAAACTACACAGATATGGCCTATATTGAATTGCCTGCTGTCCCAAAGGGAATGGGTAGGGAGGGAGGGATGAGGAGAATTTGGAACTCAAAGTTTTAGGAACAACTGTTTAGTATTGTTGTTGCAACTAGGAAAGAAGACATACAGTTAAGGAGGAATAGAAAGTTATCTGGCCCTACAGGAGAAAAGAGAAGACGGAGACAAGAGAAGGGAGAGGTGACAGAAGAGAGGGCAGATTGGAGATAGGGAAAATTAGATTGCTTGGGGTATTGGGGTGGGGGGAGGGGATAAAAGGGGAGAAAATTTGGAACCCCAAAATTTGTGAAAATGAATGTAAAAAAATTAAATAAATATAAAATGAGAAAAAAAAAAAAGAAATTACTTTCAAAACTTGCTTTCAGATGCTGTCATGATATGCCAGTGAATATCCTCTTTTCCCAACAATCCAAGGTAGAACTTTTCATAAAAAGTGCACCATCACTGTTTCACCGTAACATTTTCACCTAAATATCTTAAAATGGTTTCTAAAATGTATTTTCTAGGCTTCATCATATTTGGGCCCCAAAACAGCCTGCCGAAAAACCTAAGTCCTGTGAGGGCTGGCACTGCCTTTTTTTTTTTTTGGTCTTTGTATCTCCACTGCCTCCATGGTTTCTGGCCCATGGTAAGGGCTTATCATCATGAATAACTGACCTTCTACCTAGCTGTCCTCAATGACTAATGAAGCTACAAGTTGATGTTTGTATTTTAGCCAGCTGTTTGTGAGGCATTGAACCTGTTTTATTACATTAAAAAAAAACTCTTGTGCTGTCTTCTGATATCCATATATGTTAGCAGCATGGTGTTTTCCACATTAATTCTTGAGAAATGCATGAATGATGGCCTGGAAGAAGAAGTAAGACTTCTTTTACTTAAATTCTCATCATCCTTGGGACCCTAATACAAGATTCACATGTACTCAGACCTTTCACTAGGACTCCGGTTGTGGTTGGATTTGCACTCCCCAGTGTCTCTGCTATCAGAAAGCTCTTCCAATTCGTGAAATGAACACAAGCTCAGAGCAGTAATAGAGTAATTCCAGGTTACATTTGTGTCATTTTTCTGAGTTTTTTCTGGCTCCACAAATATCTGAAATCTACCAAATTGGGGACTAAGGAGATTTGGATTTGAATCCTTGCTTGTCACTAAGCCATTCTGTGATTTTGACCCGATCATAGAAGGGGTTGCAGGGAGGGACTTGGGGTCAGGAATCAATCAATAAGCATTTGTTAAGTTCCTACTATGTTCCATGCAACACACTGTGGGAAACAAAGGAAGCAGTTCTGTTTCCACAGGGTTAAAACTCCTTTCAGCTTTAAGTCATAGCAGTTAATCAGAGTTGTGACCTAGCATGATCAGATAAAAGATCAGAAACTTGTGAGCAGGCTTGACAAGCTATTTGAGGGAAAACCTATCAGAGAGGAGAACATGAAGTTACGTGGTCAATAGATGGTGTGGTGGGAAGTTTAAACTTGAAACAGTATAAAGGGCTTGCATTGGTCTGAACAAATCGTAATCTTCCTGTAGCTTTCCTTGGGAGCTACGCGTTCATTCAGGGGGAATGAACGTAAAAATTAATAACAGCTTTCCTGATTTCACAACAAGGTGAGCATATTTCTCACAGTTGAGGTCTTGCTGGGTTCATTTCTCACTGTACTAAGTTCTGGGGATACAAAGAAAGTGAAAGGACAGTCCCTTCTCTCAGGGAGCTCTTGTCTAATGTGGGAGATGACCTACAAACAACTGTGTACACACAAGATATGGGTAGACTAAATTGAAGGTAATTGTCAGAGGGAAGGCACCAGTATGAAGTCAGACTGGGGAAGGCTTCTTCTAGAAGGCAGGACTTTATCTGGATCATGAGGGAAGCCAGGAAAGACCAGAGAAACAGAGGAAGAGAATTTCAGGCATGGGGGCAAGAGTAGCTCATGAAAATGCCCGGAGTCAGGAGCTGGAGCGTCTGTGACTCCTACTGACACACACTGGCCCTCGATCTAAGAGTCTGGGTGGGGAGTGGAAAAAGGAAAGTTATTAGAAGACTGGAGAGGGAGGAGGGATTTCTGCCATTGATGATCACAGGCCAGTTACTTTGTTTTTCTGAGCCCTGCTTTCCTCATCTATAAAATGGAAATAATGCTATCTGGATAACCCCTACCCCACAGTGATTGAGACTTACAGGGTCATGATGTAGGTGATGTACTTTGACACCTTAAAGCCCTAACTTAATGTCAGCTTTTATTCTTTGGGCTTTAGTTTCCTCCTTTGTCAAAGGAAACAGTTGTAATAAGGTCTCTGAGGTCTCTTCCTGCTTGCTACTGAATGTATATTGATTGATCAGTTTCAATTCTCACCATCCAAGCATTTCGGGCTTTTTACTTGATCAGACATCCACCAATTGAAGTGGTCTCTACTGTTAGCTGTGCAGAAGAGCAGAAATCCTGAGAGGTGAATAAGGTTGGGCATCTGAGAGTCTGGGTATAAATTGTGAGTTCACAGTCTAGATTCAGGATACGCACATCATTATGAGAGGTCAGGTGAAGCATGGGGTCAGGCAGCAAAGAAATGGGGGCCAGGGGTACTTGGCACATTCTCAAAGGTTTAGGCATGCAGGTGGGAATTCTGTAATAAACAAATCAGCAAGAACCCAGATTCTAAGTCATGGGTTCCCCCCCCCCCCACCCCCAGGCAAAAAGCTTTTTATGTTCTTGTTGCTAAGACTAGTCAATCTAAGCTCATTCAGTCACCATCTCTTAAGTGGAAACAGATGAATGAGTGCACTTGGCTTGGATGAGGAGGTGAAAGGGCAGAGCTGCAAATATACCCATTATCCTTCACCAGCAGAAAGCAAAAATATCCCTCCTTCAACAAATATGTAACAAGTCCCTGCTGCCTACCAGGCTGTGTGAGCTAGGCTTGGGAAGCCAAAAAAACCAAACCAAAACAAAACTACTCTCAAGAAGCGCTCTTTTTCTAGATCTATTTCCTAAAACCTCTTCCTGGTCCTCCCTTTGGCTGATTGATTACCCGCCATTTCCAGTACACCTGAACTAGTCCTTATCCTGGCGTCTAAAGGATTGTTTGTCCCTTACCTCTTTTCCTCCCCGCCTCTGGTCCCTTGCAGGTGTCTGAAATGTACATTTCTTCACACCTACATCACTTACCTCATGTCTTCTAATACTCCCACTTAAGAAGAGTGTAATCCTCCTAGGAAACCATCTCAGACTTCTTCCACAGGTCTTTGACAACCTCATTTTCATCAATTCAGAAAGTTAGAGAAGTAGAGAAGGACTGATCCTCAAATAGGTGAAATAAAGATTCAATTAACTTTCACTCAGAAGAATCAGTGAGACTTCAGTCATGTTCTTCTGGCTTCAGTGCTAAATGAAATTTTATTCAAAAGGAGAAATGGACCACTGAGGAACTTTTTATGCATTCAAGCAGTTTTTTGTTATTAGCTTTTCCACTCAAGTTTCAGTGTTGTTGCTTTTTTTTTAGACATATATCAAAGCTTATATTGAGTGTTGGAGAAGTTTCCTGCATTTACCCGTTGATGTGGTTCTTGTTATAGAAAAGCAAAAACAAATATGGCAGGCTGGGAAGGTTTCAGATGCAAAAAGAAAGTGTCAGCAATTTGGTCTATTACCATTTACCAAATTCTTGCCTGTGCAGCCGGTATTTCCTTATATCTAGGCCTCAGGTGCTTTTTCTTTCAATGAAGGGGTTGAGTGAGATGGAATCCCAAGTCAGTGGGAAGAATCCTGGCTGAGGAGTCAGAGGACCCCAGTTCAGTCCTTGTCTCTGCCTCCCAGGGTGTGAGCCTGCAGTGCTTATCTACTCTCCATTGGCTTCAGCTTCCTCAGTCATAAAATGAAGGGATTGGACCAGACCTCAATGTTCTTTTCTTGTTTGGAATCCTATGATGTCAGGAGATACCTTGGAGGACACTCCCAGATCTTAATCTATGATCTTATGTATTTAAACCTTTGTTTAAATGCATAAGCAGGCAGCCATTCTCTTGTAAAAATAATGTATTTGCCATTTCCAGAATTAAGAATATGCCCTTTAAAACACCTCAAGGTCAGTAAACTTTATTTTGGAATCTAGTATGGTTGCAAGCACGCTAGACTTGGAGGTGAGAGATCTGTGTTAGAATCCTGGTTATGACATCTACCAGTGGCATAAATGTGGGCAAGTTATATTACCCCAAACTCCCATTTCCTCATCTGCAAAATGGGAACAAAAGTCATTAAACTGCCAGTCTCATAGGACTGTTGTTAAATCTAAAATTACCCTAGTGAGTCACGGCAAGCAATTGGAACTGTCGGTCCAGGGTTTTCTTTTCCTGCCCACCGAATCAAATCACTATACTTGTGTTATAAGTCCAACGTGCCCACTCAGTGAAGTCCTGAGAAAAAAAGTTGATTAAAAATGGAGCTGGCTTTCTGTGGTGCACTTATCTCCATCTGCCTCCCCTGCCCCTGCATTAAGAAAAGAAAAAGGCAGCTGTTAGGAAGAGAGCTCACTAGCTTTACATTCTTAACCCCTGACTATGAGAAAGCTGCAAAAGGTCTGTCAGGATGGCTGGTGCCATTTCTAATCTCTTAAGGGTTCTGATAACGGTTACATGAAGCTGTCATGCATTCTGTTAATCTCTTTTAAAGGAGCATCATTGCAATAAATACCTGTGATCATTGAGATTAACAAAGATGACAGTTCAAAAGTGTCAGTAGAACCACTTGGTGAGTGGGGGAGGTGGGGAGAGGAATAGGTGAGCTCCATTTTCTCAGCAGAGCATCAGCATGCCCAGACTAGCATTTTGTATCTTGCTTTAGATAGAGGAATACCTGAAAGATCTGTCTGTGAGGGAAGCTTCCAGTAGCTAAGTCCCATCTAGGAAGTTGCC
>JAJHZJ010000170.1:2287111-2330725 GCA_023548195.1 Bettongia penicillata ogilbyi | reverse complement strand
AAAGAAGTACAGTGTGGATGATTTGCGTTCAATGGGAGCTGGAGAGCTGCTCAACTCCATGTTTGAATTTAGTGAGAAACTAAATTCTCTCCAACTCAGCGATGAGGAGATGAGTTTGTTTACAGCTGTAGTCCTAGTATCTGCAGGTAATCAATTGATCAACGGGCATTTATGAAGTACCTGCTGTGTGCCTGGCACTATGCTAAGCCCTGGGGATACTGAAGGGAGCATAAGGCTGGCCATGGCTTCACCACAAGGCCAGGAAGACAGTGCCAGGGAGCTTGGGACCTGCAGCTGCCCGGAGAAAAGTGGCTCCCTAGAGTCAGCACAGTCTGACCTGTTTGTTTGTCACTGTTGTAGTGCCCAGGTTTGGCCGTAATCCTTACAATGTCCTCACCCCACTGCTCTGTACTTTAGCTTCTGTTGAATATTTACAACACATTTGTAATTCTCAATTCTTAGTTTATTCCCTTAATGTAGCCTTCACAAAACTATTCAAGTCAGACAAATGGTACTTGGCAGGCATGCGGTGTGATGGAGGTGTTCTGTTAGCTAAAAACATGCAGAGACTGTCAAATAGAAGAACTCTTCCATCATCACCTTCTCTTTTCTTCTTCCTTCATTTTCCCATTAGGAGAACTCAGCCTCAAACTTAGCGGTCCTTTAAATCCCTCAAACCTGGCTTAATGGCTTTTATGTAGCAGGTGCTTAATAAATGTTTGACTTAACTGGAATCTTTAAGATGGGATATTTTTTGCTGTGTATAAGGAAACAGGTTGAACCATGTCTGAGTCACTGAGATGCAATAGTATACCTCTCTGTATGCTCCATCATTAAGGTTTTGTGATATGTTGGTGTAGAAAGTAGGAAATGGGGCTGATATCAATTGATCAGCAGAGGTTTATCAAAGGCCTCCTGCTTTCTGCGCAGATCTGTGAGCAGTACAGAGCTTTGATCCCTGCTTGGGGGTGGCCCAGCTGCTGGACATATCTGGAGGCTGGATCAGTGAAGAGTGTACAGTTCTTTCACACTTGGAGGGTATATTTCAAATGTATTTATCACATGTTGAGTAATCAGGAGCATCATGTAATACTACCACAAAAGGATTCTGCCCAAGGCTGCTTTATTCACCAGATAAACTTTACAAGTCTCTTTTATTTTTCTTGACTCTTGACTATCTTTGGTAAGTAATAACATTAGATAATAACCCTACCATCTACAACCACAGGTTTTAGTTTGGACACAAATCCACATTTCCCTACAGTGTGTTGAGGGCTGGGGTTTCTACCTGTAAGGAGCTCCTTTTCTTGTAGGAGGAACGAAGACAGTACAAGGCATATTGGGCAGCGGGATGCCAACTTGTGATCAAGGAGATGTGACTGTGGGCTGGCAATGTCCCTAGGGGAGCCAGGCAAGGAGGAGGGCTGCATGGGATCTTAAGGTATCGGTTCACCCCCAGGCCCCTCCTTTTACAGGGGAGGAAACTGAGCTGAACCACTAAGGGAATGGTGGTACTGCTGGCAGAAATAGCATGTTTCAGAATTCAAGACGGGATGTTAAGATGGCAGATAGTGCATGCACAGGTGGCTGCTTTATAGGCTTGGGGAGCTAAGGAAAGGAGGATGCCAAGGAGAAGTCAGGGCTGCAAGTGATGGTCTAGGGGTTACCTACAGGGAAGTGACCATTCCCATTTGGTTCAGGGTTGTGAGCAGGGAAAGAAAATGTCTGCATATGGGAGCCAGGAGGCAGCCCAGGTGTCAGGTCACAGGACACAAGTCTTTATGTGGATGACAGTGCCCCATGGGTCATCCCCCACCTGGCCTATGCATTCAGGGTCGGTGCTGTTGTATAAACTTGGCTGTCATGTGTATCAGGGGACAGGAGAGGATGAGATGTGGAGAATACTGCCCATTGCAAGGTGTTTGTCTCAATGTCTTCTGTGCAGCTGCTGGGAATTCTTCATAGTGACCATGTTAAAGGCTGTGTTAGCAACCGAGGATCTTTGATGTGATGGATCTCTTGGGCTTGGGAGTTGTGAAGGCCATCAGGCTGCCTGAGGAGGGGCAGACTGGGCCAGGTTGGAAAGCTCCACTGTTAACTAGTGATGGATGGGCCCAGTTCTGGGAGTGGCCCCCATGCTTACAGCTTGAATGGGAAAGAGGGAGACCAAGTCTCTAATACAGAACCAAAAAAAAGTGGCTTTTATTAAACAGCAACACAGTGGGCATTTTCATTTCTCTTTACAAGTTAATTTAAAGTGTGTATAAAAGCATGAGTGAGCACATGGTTGATTACAGGGGTCTTTTTTTTTCTTCCTTGTTGGTCAGATGCCGGAATAGGTCAGAAGGTACCTCTTCGGGGTGTTGAACAGCTCTGTTCATTTTGCACTCTGATGTGAAGGTGGAGGGAGAAGTTAATGTTCTCACCACTGGGCTGGGGATAGGATGGGGGGGCAGGCAGAGAGCTCTGTAGGGTGAGAGGCTGAGTGGCCGGCCTGTTGGGGAACTTCTGGAGACCTGAGTTTGCTAAGTACATATACACTTTCAAATAGAAATAGTTGTACTCAGTGATGATAGAGAACTTTGTTAAATTACAATATTCATTGTATTAAAGTATCTAAAGCTATAAAGAATGCAAGTTTATTTCATTCACCAAATGGCAACGTGTTTTTTAAAAAAATGCTTTTTTTATAAACCGTTCCATTTCAGATTTACTTAGTTGTACAATTAGTGAACATCAAATTGGTTCATGTTTCTTAGAACCCTTTTTTATATCATTAAGTGCTGTTGTATCAGGCTGGTGAGTAAGAATTAAATGCTAATCCTTAATAACATTGTTTAATCTCTCTCTCTCTCCTTTCCTTGTCTCCCCTTTCTCCTCCCTCGTCTCTCTCTCCTTCCTCTCTCCTCCCCCTCTCCCATACTAGATCGATCAGGAATAGAAAACGTCAACTCTGTGGAGGCTTTACAAGAAACCCTTATTCGTGCGTTAAGGACCTTAATAATGAAAAATCATCCGAATGAAGCCTCTATTTTTACAAAACTCCTTTTAAAGTTGCCAGATCTGCGTTCTTTAAACAACATGCACTCAGAAGAGCTTTTGGCCTTTAAAGTTCACCCTTAGAGCTGTTTATTTCTACATGGACTGGTTCATGCAGACTGTACATTTCGTGCTAAAATGCTTATTTATAGGTTTGTACCCTGTGTGGAGAAAGAGGAACCCTTAAGACATTATTTGATTGCTAGAGATCCCTGTAATCACGCAATAATACTGAGAACTTTACAGCCACTCGGCAGTGCACCCGACAGCGTCCTCCATGGTATACACCAAATCAGCTGTGTCGCTCTTAAACAGGAGAAGCTACACTGAATTATAATTACACTGAATGTTAAGGCTTTTTTCATCCTCCAAAACCAAAAAAGAATTTTCATCTCCCTGTGGTATAAACAGAACGCACAATTAAAAGGAGGTGGGCTCTGAAGTTATCCTACTTTCATGGAAATTGCACATCCCAGACCTCTGTTTCAGCACCAGGCAGGCAGGGTGACCTCATGAGCCGTGGGTTCTCCCTCGCCCTGCCGCCAGCGAGCTGCTTGGGACCCTCCACAAGCCACTGAACTCCTTAGGCCTCAGCTTCTCATGTGGAAGCTGAGGTGACTAGCTCCTTTGCCTGCATCACAGTGGCATCGTGAGGGTTACTTGGAAAATGTCTGTAAAGCATCTTTACCTCCTGGGAGATAGGCACTATGTAAATAAAGCATTATTTTTCTTCATACTCATAAATAACTTTTTTGGAATGATTTCACAGTCCACACCAACTCATTCATTATTTAGGGCACATGCATATGTGTATGTGTAGCAATACATATACATTGCATGTTTATGAACATGTGAATAACATAGTTTTGTGTACAAATATGTATGTGAATATAGTTTAACATATTTCTTCACAATATTTTAAACTGTGAAGAAGTTTATCATACAAAAGGTTTAAAAAATAGAGGTATGAAAAGAACCACATAGGTACTTACTGCCTACTGATCGATAATCTGACCATCTCTAACACGTTTTGATGTTATTAGATTGAATTTATGCTCTATTTTTGTTAATTTAAAGAATACGTAATGTAAACATACAACCATTAAGTCCAACCCTAAGTAATATATTTTAGAGTCTGCCTTTGGGAAAAGAATTAATTGTTTAAGGTACTAGTTCATCTAACAGCCCATTTAGCTGAGATTCCGAGCTTGAGCTGATAAAATTGGGGCTGCTGACCACTATTCACATACTATAGCACTGCTTAAAAAAAAGAAAAAAGAAAAAAAATAGCAGCAAAGTGGTAAAGAATGTTGGTTCTTTCTACAGAACTAATAGCCTGTAGCTTAAGGAATACTGTATTTAATATGTTAATAGCATATTTTTCATATTCTGAGACCATTTTTCTACACTACAAAGAATTTTGTGTTTTATTATTGAATAAGGTTTAAGTCCAAAATCAGAAAGTATCAATCCAGTGGCCTAACTTGACCTTTTCTCTGCTGTGCTCATCTAGACTTAGAGGGAGGTGGTATGTGCAAAAACTGTTGGGATTTTGTTAACTCTGATTTGTAAAAATGTCCTCTCATTTGCAGCAATCAGGAAAAATGCCCAATGGGAGCTGCTGATTTGTGTTTCTGTTTTCCCTTCCCTGCCCAGAAAAGTCAATTAGTGGTGTTCTCTGAAAAAGAGGTGTCCATCCCCTTTGTTATTTGTGAGTTGTATGAAATTGAAAAGATGGAAGGAGTCTAGTTTACTGATACGCCTATTATTGTCATGTAATGTGAGCAAAATGCCTTATTTTGTAAAAGTCTCATTACTGCTGTAGAGCATTGTGACTAGGATTTGAATTGCTGCCACACTCCTGCTTAACCACGCCCTTCCATTCTCCAAGGCTACAAATAGCAGCAACATTTCTGATGCCATCTCTCTGAACCATAAGTGGGATTTACCTTTGGCTGGGTATGACTTTTATGGACTGTCTAATGGCGTTTCTGTGAATTCTTTACATGGTAGCATTATCTTTTTGAGATTTTTTTATTTTTAAAGATACCCAAGGACATGGTTTGCTTTCTTCTGTGGGAATAGACACAGCTTTTTGGGGTATGTTTGGGGAAAAGAAAAGGTCAAACTGATACCCAATTTTTGCCTTTTGCATATGCCTCTTTTATCACATGTATCTTAAAAAAATGATTAAGCCTTTAGGAATGTATAACCAGAACTGTGTAAGTATTGCTTATTACAATTTTAGTTAGGTTCAATATATACATACATCTATATATACACATATATATAGGTATAGAGATACGTATTTTGTCTTGTGACCTTTTATTTGAATGAATTCTTCCTGTAGATGATGGGAAATGAATGGAGTGTTCATATGAAAAAACAAGGTGCCACTCACAGCACTTCTGTGTTGGAAAATGATCCATATATTGAAACCTCGAATTCCAAAATTAAGCCAGCAGTGTTTTTACAAGCACATTCTTTTATCAAGTCACTGGTCATACACTACACTTATTAAATGCTGAGAAGACAACTGATTTGGACAGACAACTTTCTCAGTTGGTGGAACATGGCTGATTGACTAAATAATGTACTGTATGAGTTCAATGACATTTTACTTCTGCTTTTGCATTTTAAGACACATATGGGCATTATGTCAGCAAACTAAGGGCATTCATTATGTCAGCAAACTAAATCTTGTCTCTGTTTTTCATGTATCCTTCTAAGACCCCGGGGAGGGGAGGATCAGCTTGTAGAAGGAAGAGACTGAGGAAAAGGGCAAACCCTGTCTTTTGGGAGGCACTTTTTCTTAAGGGGGCGGTAGGAAGACCAGAGGTAAATTAATTGCGGGTTTAAAGAACTTCTGAGTGGGTAATGGTTATGGGTTAAGTGTTTATCTTTCAAATCTACATTTCAAGAAACTAATGTAACCTGATAAGATCTGATTTATTTTCTGTAAACATCATCTAGACTTTCTACTGTGCACGGGAGTAACTGCTTATCTCCATTGTTATATTTCTTTTCCAGTATCAAGTTTGCTGAATGTAAAAGAAGAGTTTTATCACGTAGGGTAGAGAATTTTTTTTAGGGGGGGAGGGAGGAGCATCTTGAAATCATGAGACTGACAAACAAGGAACTTGTCTTCATATGATCCAGAATAAAACTTGAAGCTATCCTTGCATTAAAAAGAAAACAAATGGTTTTTGGATGTTTTTTTTTTTAAAATGAGAGATGCATTATTGTAGACGGGTTCTGTTTATTGACAGAATGATAACTGATGAGGGCATGGACAATATCTCATCCTGTGTTTCTGAATAGTAGCCTGTACATGGGATGGGGCGGATAATAAATAGAATTTCTAACCAAATATTTGGTTTGGAACTTTCTAGTTTTTTGTTTTTGTTTTTGGTAAAACCGTTTGTAATTCAAACTTACTGTCTAACACCTACGTCTTGGCCACAGGAATATCTAAAATCATTTAAGTGTTGAAGTCAACAAAATAATCAGCATTTATGAAGCACGTCCTATGTACCAGACACTGTACTAAGTGCTAGAGATACAAAAGAAAAAGAAAGCCAGCTCCTGCCCTTAAGGAATCCACAATCTACCTGGGAAAGACAACACAGAGGAAAATTGGGGAGTGGGGGGAGGTGTCTGGCATGGGATGTATGTGCTGGATAGCAGTCTAAAATGAGAGGTACCAGTGGTTCCCAGGAGCATAGGTTTGGAGCTAGGAGGTACCTTGGAGACAGTTGAGCCCAGTAGTGTCAAAAAAAGAAAAATGGGGGCTGTTAACCCATACACAAAGATCCTTGCAGGCCCCCATATTGACGTCTGTGTTGTATTTTTATTAATTTTGTTAGGTGTTTTCCAATTATATTTTAGTCTGATTCTGGACACACTTGGGTGTGTTGGGGTTGCGTGTTTGACATCGCTGATGTAACTCCCTTCTGCCCCCATTTTACAGGTGAGGAAACTGGAAGGATAAGTGACACACAGCTAATATGATTTGAACTGATGTTATCGGCCTCCAAAGTCACTTCTGAACTGCGCTGTTGTCTCCCCATGAGGAAAGGTTGTGCCTTCCCAGTGCCTCCCAGTTTAAATCACAGCTCCTTGGGGGGAGGGGGCGGTCTTGGGCCCCCTCACTCATAAAATCAGAGGGTCGCATGAGGACTTGAGTCCTGAGGTCTGCTATCTTGGCCTGTAGGATCAACTCCTGGCAAAACGAATGTTTGGTTACAGTTTATCAGTTCAGAACAAAGTGCCATCAAGGAAAAATGATTATGTTGGGCTTCAGTCAGCAGACCAAGCTATCAGCTAAGGTCATCACCAGACTGGGTGGTCTTACTTGGGCAGACCCAATGCAGGAACGAGGAGTGCCGAATCAGCAGAAAGGCCTTTGGTGAGCACAGCTAATGGGGACATTAATTTCTAAGATTTAATTTTAAGTCCTAGACTAGAATTGACGTGGGCTGAGATTTGTTCTGTTTTCTGGAAGTTCTGAATTTTTCTGAGTGTTTAAAAGGCTGCTGTGGGCCAAGCTTTGTTAGCTAAGGTGCTAATTGCCAGTTCAATACCCATGTTCTTTTTGTAAAAGTATCTCTAGTATATTATGACAAACAGCTTTGGCAGGGGATTATCCAGACTGCTTCTTGTGATGACCAGGAGGACTGTGAAACTCATTCTCAAAGATTTTTATACATCTTAGATTTGTCTTGGTAGCAGGATCAGTTTCTGCAAAAAGGCACCTCTCATTTGCCTAAGTTTTTCTTTTAGGTTTTCTTACACAATGAACGTGAATATTCCTATCATTCTTAATTAAGCTTTGGGAAGCCAGTGCTGGGTCTTCTTCCATTTCTGTTTCTCAATTGGTTTTTTAACTTCCAATTCTTTAGGTAGTCTCACCTGGTGTGTTTTCATTCCATTTGTTTGACTGTTGCTCAACTTGTTAAGTTTTTCCAGTTATTTTTGTTACACCTGTCTTTAATTTTCTCATTTGTCTGCACCTGTTTCCTCCATTTTTCTGTTTCCTGCCATTAGCGTACGTAATTTTCCTCTATGAGACACATACTCATTCTCTCCTGATCACTAATTGGATATTAATGAATATTGTAATGTTCATCCAAAATATTCAGCAGAAGCTATCTCAGAGTCCTGCAGGGTGCTAGGCACAGTGGGCCCCCCTGTGTCAGCTGCTCCGAGAACACTCAGTTTTGTCTGTAACAGGACTTGCAGAAGGTAGAGGGGGTGGTGGACAGAAGATAGTACTACCTGCTATTTTTCTTTCATTTTCTTTGCCATTGAGAATCATTGCTGAACTGGAAAAGGTAGAACAACAGTGGTTAATAAGGAGTTAAGACTACCAATACTTAAGGAGATTGTAAGAAAGGTATTAATTGCCCTGGATCAATGAATCAACTAGTATTTGCCTGCTGTATTCTAGCTGCAGGGGTTAAGTTGGAGTCACCAGGCATGAGTCAGATACATTACAGGTTAGTGAAGTAATTTGCTGGTAGATTTGAATACTAAACCTTCCGTGATCTTTGAAAGGGTGTGTAAAGTGGGAGAAGTATAGGTATAGAGAAAGTCAGATGTTCTGATTTAAAAAAGGAACCATGGAGCTCACAAAATGTATGTATAAAAAACTTAACTTGGACATGGGGCAAAATTTTAGAACATATTATTAAAGGGATGGTTAGACACCACCTAGAAATGGAAGGAAAAATCACTGAGAGCAGCACGGTTTCATCAAGAGCAGCCCTTGCCAGACTGTATAGCGAGACTTGAGCCTCACAAAAACTCCAAGTGGTTGGTGCTGTTGTTATGCCCATTTTACAGTTGAGGAAACTGAGGAATGACTTGCCTAAGGTCACAGCGAGGGTCTGAAGCTGGATTTGAACTTAGTTTTCCTGATTCCAGAGTGTATCAAACTGCTTCTGTGGTAACTGCATGTTGTAACCATAGTTTTCCTGGATTTCAGCAAGCCATTTACATTCTCCAGCACAGCTGAAATATGAGGTGCATTTGGAATTAGTGGAATAACCGGACAGACCCAGAGAGTGGTCAGTAGGTCAATGTCAATTTGGAGGGGAATATCTAAAGGTGAACCACAGGGTCTATGTATGGCCCCTTTCTGTTTATTATGTTTTATCCATGATTGGGACTAAGGCATAGAGAACGTGTTGACCATGTTTTAAGACAAGAGGAAGCTGAAAGGGACTGCTAACAATGGATATCCGAATCAGGATCCAAAGTGACTTTGACAGGCTAGAAAATTGGCTCAAATATCTAGGAAGATGAAATGTGATGAAGATAATTTAAAGTCCTTTGTGTGTTAAAAAAAAATCAACTTTACAAGTACAAAATGGGGAGATTGTATGAAGAATTGAAGAGTTTTCAATCAACAGGGTGGAGGGGGGAGCCACCAATGTCCAGAACATGGGAAGTGACAATCCTGTGATATTCTGCCATCATCTGTCCATGACATATATTGTGTTTCCTGGGTATCCCATTTTGGGAAGGGTGGTTATATGCTGAATAGTTTCAGGGCAAAGGGAATCAGGATTTTGAGGGTTGACCAGTTTATACAGGAATCAGTTGAAGGAACTGGAAATATTTGTCTTGGAAAATTTAGAAAGGGCACAATACCTGTCTTCAAGTATTTGAAGGGTTATGTGGAAGAGGGGAAGGGTTAGGAAACAGAAGGAGGCACGATAGGAGTATATTTCAGAGAAGTAGATTTAAGCTCAATTTTAGGAAAAACTTGAACAATTCTAAAATGGAATGGGCTACCTCTAGGCACAGTGACTTCTTCCTCACTTAAGATAAAGCATGGTGGAATACTTGAGGATGTTAGAGGATTCTTAACCAGATACCAATTAAACTTGACTTCTGAGAACCCGACCGACATTTTATAGTTTCAATATGCCACAGCTTCAACTTTGCATTGCTTCTGCTGATGGAGAGAAAAACCTGCAGCAGCAACAGTCTTGGGAAAATGAATCTATATATAAATAAACCATTTCATTACCTACCAAAAGACTAAGTGACACTATCCTACAAAGGGTTGTTTCTCCTGTTACTTTATCCTATCTTTCTTCCCTCCTAGTTCACTTTCTTATTTACAACCTCCGTGTTGGTGATGGACTGCTAATACAACTGGATTCTTATTTCTCTCTTTTTTAAACTATCTCTACTGAAGTCCTACACTAACATCAGAGCGTGGCACGAAGGTGACCCTGGGCTTTCAAAGGTAGTGCTCATCAAGTTCAGATTCTGTCTGGTTCTACTGAGAAGGAAAGGATTGAGCAGAAAGATCTGATGATGAATTTGTTTGGTTATCAGCCAAACTTAGTTTGAAGAGGCTCATCCCCAGGTTGGCTCCAAGGTGATAAATTTTGGCCACAACAACTCATAAGGTGTAGAAAAGAGAGAGAGGCAGGGTGCAGAATTTTAATGCCAGAGAGATCTCCCTGGATCTGCAGGCATGTGGGAGATGGCTTCCTTACATATCCCTTAATTACTAGTTCCTGCCTCCAGAGACAGCTTAGAATGTATGTCTTGGATGAGGTTCTCTCCTTGGTTCTGGGGAGATTTCATCTAGTTCTTGAGAGAAGAGCCCCTCTCCCCTTGTGTATTCTATCAGCTAAGCTAATCTGTATAATTTCCTTGATTGCTCTTTCAGATAAATAGTCACGTTATCTTATGATTGCCTTTTGTGTAATAGGCATTTGGTGGGATAGAATTAAACTTCTCTGTCCTTTGGACCAACAGAAAAAGTGACTATTATATTGGACCCCCTTCTCACCTATGCCCAGCTAAGCAAAGAGCCTCATACCTATACTCCAATCTGATCCAATGAATATTTATTGAATGCCTACTGTGCATCATGCACTAGCCAGAATCCAGTTAATAAAAGAAATACAGTCTGCGTCCTCAATGAGCTAACAATTTAATGCTGGGGGCTGGGGAGCGGAGGGGAGGAGAGGGGGACTACACATAAAAGGAGGCAGGAAAGATGGAGAAAGGATATACCAGGGAGTATCTTGTTCTCTAGAGTTGAAACCATACAGGGCAGCTGATGCAAAGTGGAGTGGTTTATGTTCAAGTTTATGCCTTCTATAAAGGAAGGCATTGGGAGGAATTTGGTACTCCATCCTCCAGCCCTCTAAACAGAGAGGAGACAAGGCTGAGGGAAGTGGTATTAACCAAGGCTTGAGTTAGTAGCCTGGTGGCAGGTTTAGAAGTGATGAGCTTGTCCTAAGAGGGGCATCTTGTTCCTTGGAGGTGAAACTAGGCAGGGCAGCAGATGCAAAGTAGCATTGTATTAGAGAGATGTGATTCTAAACCATATCCTTCTTGGAGACAGGATAATAAAAGAGTCTATGCCCAGCCATGGTCCTCTTCCTGCTTCCCACAAAGGTGGAAATTGAAATCTCCCAGGCAATAGGCTTGACCAGATCCCAGCTCCCATCTATGTAAATACATCCTTGCTTATCCCAGATCCCATGGCTTAACTTTGGGCAGTTATCCACGTTAGGCAATGTAATAACTGGTTAAACACGAGCTCCATGTGAGTGGTCTCCCACTGGTGCTCTGTTACTTGGTTTTCTATTATAACATGGGCTTCATAGGATGCTGTATGTTGCATGATGCCTGTGACATGAGCTGATCTATATCTGCTATGCAATAATGCTTTTTTTTTTAACTGTGTGGGGGCTGTGATAAGCTGGAAGGGTGATGTAGTGGAAAGTCTCTGGCTTTGGAGTCAGAGGACCCATTTCTGTTTCTGTTACTCACCACATACTACTATGTGACCTTGGGTGAGTCATTTTCCTTTGGACTTCAATAAAATGAGGAGCTGGGATGAGGTGATTTCTAAGGTTCTTAATAGCTATAAATCTATGATCTATTATAGTGGGAAATGAAGGGAAGGGTCTGGGATTTTACTATTATTGTTACTGGTTTATGCTAGTTCCTAATAGAGTTTACTAGTATAGTTAACTTTGTGATGAGGATACTCCTTCCACCAACATAGATCAGCACCTTCTCTGCAACTTCTGGTCTTAGAGAGTTTTCTAGAGCAAAAAGAGGTTAGGTGACCTACCCAGGGTCACTCAGCCATTATGCATCAGAGGCAGGGCTTGAACCTAGACCTTCCTGGCTCTGACTCTGACTCCATCCTACTTTTCTAGGGTGGTTAGTACTGTCACCATACACAAACAATTGGGCATATGCTCTAAAAGTAATAAAAAACAAACAAAAGCTCTGTGCATAAAGGTGTTTCTGTCAACATTCTTCCTAATTATTAAAACCCAGCAGCAACTTAAATGTTCAGCAGTTGGGGAGATATGAAATTAATTGTAGTACTCTAATATAATGGAATATTTTGCTAATATCATTAATTATCATATTGACAATTACCAATTAACATTACCAATGAAAATGAATTTCAATGAATAATCAGTGAAATTAGTGAATAATGAAATTAATAAATTCAGTAAAAATAACCAGTGAAATTAATATCAGTAAGTATGAGAAAAAAAGAAATTTGGAAAGATCTTTATAAAATTATCCAAAGTGAAAAAAGCAGAATTTAAGTATACGCTAACCAAAACAAGAGAAAAAGTATACACGAATGTTTAAAGGTTGGGACTGAAAAGTTAAGATACTTTATACATTAAAATTAATTTAAATATAAACTATCATTAGTAAATTTAGTTGCATTGAGCCATTATCAACTATTTAATAAAGCATTAAAAATCTCTTGCATCTAAGAAATAGTTTGGAAGCAGAAAGGCTAGATAAAACATTTCATTCACTAATTTAAAAATTTTATAATTGAAATTTTTTTCTTTCTCCCAATAAAAAGACAAAAATAGCCTACATCCAAAAATATTTTAGTAAAAAAGAAAAATAGTGAATTTCTCATTCCTCCTACTCATCACTTCTCTGGGTGTATGCAGTGGGATCCTCTGGAAGTTCCAGTAGGTAGCCAACTGTCACATGACCACCCAGCATCCTTTCCTTGATTCCCTTTAATCTTTAGGCCTCCCATTGCCTGGTGAACATTTAAAGAATACCCCCTTCTCCCCCCAACAATTCAGTGCCCAACTTCGTAAGTTTATACAACTGAATCTTCCGGGTAACTCAGAGATTGCCAAAAAAGACACATGCATCTTCTTCCATCACTGGCAGTAGCTGCTTCCTATCCCAGTAGGAGCTGGTCTCTCATCTCTGGTGAGAGCCAGAGCAGTGTATGGCTGGTAGAGATGGGCTAGCTGATCTCAATAGTGGAGCCTGTGTGCTGAGCTACCTGGCAATGGAATGTAAATTGGGGAGAAGTGGCCAAAGATGCAGGATTGCTCAGGGGTGGGGGGACCAAAATGGATGTGGTCTGCAAATACTTGGCCTTGGCAAGGATTGTATGCACACACACACACTCACACACACAAACACAAACACACACAAGACTAGATGCTTTCCAAGGTACCTTCAGCTTAAAAGCCTATACATTTACTGGTTGGACAATTGAAAATTCAGATATGAATTACATATGAAAATTTACCATATTGGTTGAGTGATCTTTTTCCTTCCTGTGCTAGAACTATTGGTCTAGACCTCTGATTTCACTGGTTAGGGAACTCCCAGGCAGGGAGCTCCCTCTGCCAGTGAAGGTACACATGTGTTCAGTAATTTCTGATAGGGGGAAGAGAGGTCAAGAAGTTGTGATTTACCCAGGTTTAATCAAAAGGTCATAGACTTAGAGCAGGAAGGGACCTTAAAGACTAACAAGTCCACAACTATCTCATTTAAAAAAAAATGAAATACAGCCCAATATCACACAGTTAACACAATTTGAACCCCACTGGCATCCTCATGAGTTTGAATCCAGCCACAGACACTTACTAGTTGTTTGGCCCTGGCCAAGTCATTTCATTGTGTTTGCCTCAGTTTCCTCATCTGTAAAATGATCTGGAGAAGGAAATGGCAAACCACTCCAGAACCTTTGCCAAGAAAACCCCATGGAGGTGTCATGGACACAATGGCTCAAAAATAACAACCACAGCAATCTCTGACTCCACATGTGGCACTCATGAGATAGGTGGTTCAAAACCCAGAAGCAAATTAAGGCCAAAAAAGCTGTCGTTAAGCTCAGGGGCTTTAGTCCCAAGGAAACCACTTGAGTCACCATTTAGAGGCAAGTCATTCTGAATTTAGGCATGGTTCCAGAACCTTGATAACATTCAGTTAGTGAGGGAAAGGACTGCTTAGGAAGTGCATGCAGCAAAAAGTACACTGGACATGGGGGTGAGCAAACCTGGGTTAGCGACAGGGCTGCTATTTACTGGCCGTGTGACAATGGGAAGGCCCCTCTGGCTCCCTTGCTCTCTGGTAGCTCCTGCAAAGTGCATGATTTATTTGTCATGTACTATTTAAATGTGAGTTAGCACTATTATTAGGCACAACAGTACCAAGAAGTGACAGCTCACAGCATCCCTAACAAGGAAAACTGGGGAAAACTGTCAAAATTCATAAAAGTGTAGGGGAGTTTAGTGGAGGTACAAACAACTCTATAGGCTTCCATAGCCCCAGAAGTCATTACCATGTTACAGTGTACTTAGCAAGTAATGCTCATAAGATGATGAAAAAGATAGGCATTTATGATTTGTATATTTTGTTTGAATAGGAGAGATTAGGATCCTGGCCCGTAGTGGGCTGTCTGTTCTCTATCCAAGAACTCAAGGAATCTGGAAGTAAAATTATGTAAAAACTATCCTTCAGTTGGTCAATACTTATTAAGCACTGTGTCCCAAAGTGCACTGCACACAGAAAGTGCTTAATGGATGTTCCTTGGATTCGAACTTGAACATGTAAACAATCTTGAAGTTCTGCTGCCATTTTCTTTTCTCTAATTAAAAAAAATACCTTTTATTTTAAATTATAATTATTTGTGGACCTTGCTTTCCCTGTTCTCCCCCGCATTCAATCATTCCTTGTAACAAAGAAAAACAATGAGGTAAAAATGGTCCACATGGTGACCAGTCATAGGGAGAGAGTCGTACAGAAGCAGCAGCTGGAGTACCAGGACTGGCGAATGGACTGCACCACAGAACAACCTGAAGAGGAATAATGTAAAATTAGACCGAAAATGGAGGCTGGAATCAGATTATAAAGAGACTTCAATATTGTATTTTATCATTGTGGCAATAAAGAACCATCGAAGTTGCTAGTGTCCGAGTCGCCTGCATGGTCAGACTCATGCTTTAGGAAGATTATTTTAGCACTTTCTGTAGAGAATGAACTGTGTGAGAGAAAGCCTGGAAGCTGGGGGTCTTCTTAGGAGGATGTTGCAGTAATAGTCTGACTGGGAGGTGGGGAGGGTTTGGCAGAGTGAGTGGAGAGAAGATGAATGGGAGAGTTGGTTTGACAATTTATTGGCTATGGGGATGGAGAGGGAAGGAGAAGACCAATGAAAGAGGCACCTGGAAGCATGGATATGGCCTCACCAGAGACAGAGACATTATTAGGAGGAGAGATGGATTAACAATGTGAGAAGCTCATGAGTTCAGTTTTGGAAGTGATGAGTTTGAGATACTCATAGAACATTGGTTGGAGATGTCTAATGTTGCCAGCTGGTGATGCTCAGGCGCTCAAGAGATATAGTTGGATATAGGGCTGAGAGCCATTGTAGTCCTTGAACCCATGGGAGCTGATGAGATGAGGAGATGGTGCATGTGCGTATTGCCAGTCTGGGATGGTTTAAACAATGAATCTTGTTAAGGGCTGCATAATTCTAATTCACTTTGCATATTTCCATTGGGCTGGAGCAGTGACCATATTTTATGTAATCATAACTTCAAATAGTGCGTACAGCTACTTCATGAGATTCATTATTTGCACTAATGGGACCTAGCTCTAGTCCTCTCTCTCTATCATCTATATTTATATAGTTTATAAATAAGTCTCTGTTCTTTTTGTCTCTCTTTCGACTATAACTACATATAAAGTCTACACATAGTATAACCTATATTTATATAGATGATATATGTATCTTTAGAGATTGAGAGAGAGAATGAGAGACAAACAGAGACAGAGAAAATGAGAGAGAATTCTGGACCTGGTAGTCTTCTTGGAGGTCAGGAATTGTTCACCCCTCCCTCTTGGTGCCCTCATTCTTTTGTAGGCTGACAGCGGGTTTGGCATTTAGAGCTTTCTCAAAGTTGTTCATTTTCTTCCTTTTCTTTGCCATCTGAAAAGGTCTGAAAAGCCCAGCTTCTCCCAGCCTCCTCCAAAAAACAAAAAACCCTCTTCCATTCAGACCCAGGGATGGATTCCTAAGCAAGTGCCTTCCAATTTTTGAGCTCTACAAGTCAGACACTAACAAGCTGATGATCATCCATTGAGGAACCCTACTTTATTTGCTCAGGATTTTCCATCATTGCTTTTGAATTTAGGAGGTTGGGGAATTGCAGGTTGCTAAGGGAGCACATACAATAGCAGGAACCTTGGCCTTAAAGAGACAGAGACCTCATTTTCTTGGACTGCCTGAGTTCTGTTGCATGTTAAAACGAAGCAGCTACTTCCCCTCCATGCTCCACTCCTGTCTTAGTTTCATCCTCTTCTGTGATTTGGATGTTTACCAGGTGCTAAATGGTCTAGTGTTGGGAGTTAGAGTATCTTGGGCTTTGGACTTGAATTTGCTGGGATTGGATGGACCTAAGGAAGAAGGCTCTTCATGCAGTGGAGAAAGGAGTGGATTGGCTCATGCTGGGGCCTGAGAGTAAAGGAATGTTTCTGAACAAATGAAAATCCTCTTGGTTTTTTTTTTCAAATGGGCACCAAAGATGTCTCCAAAGACAAGAGAAGAAGGCATTCTTGAAGATGCCAGATTTCTGAGAAGTCAGGGAAGCCTAATGGTTTGAAGGGATTTCTGTCCTTAGTATTGTTAAGATAAGCTCAGAAGAGCTAGTGTAGGGCGGGGAAAGAGTGTTAAATTTAGTTTGAAGATGTGACTTAGAACCTTACTTCTGGCAATTATCAACTGTATCTTCTACCACTTTATCTTCTGGGCTTTAGTTTTCTTATCTATAAAATGGGATTAGTGTACACAATTTATGAATTCACTGGGTCTTATATCTAGAGCTGGAAGAGACTTTAGAGAACATTTATCCCAATTTCTCTCATTTTACAAATAAAAAAAACTATATCTCTAGGAGAGAGGGTGACCTGCCCAGTGTTAGGTAGGTGATACGCAATGCTTTGGCTCCCAAACCAAAGCTCTTGCCACTGTGTCTTCTGGATCTCTCTAGAAATCATCTGGTCCAGGCTCCTCATTTTATAGATGGCCCAGAAAGGTGAGTGGAAGAGGCAGGATTTGCCCACAGGTCCCATGATTCTAGATTTATACTTTAGCTCCAGAGCCTTTGATAGATACTAGGTTTTCCCAAAGCCACAGAATGGTGGCTGCATTTGGTCTCAAAGTTCATTAGGAAAAGGGTTCCTGAGACCTGGTCACATACCTCAATGAATGAGTGCTATCTAAATCAAAAAGAATTTATTCAGTGCTTGCTACAGTGCCAAGCTTTAGAGGTAAGAATACAGAAGCGAGTCTTCAAGGAGCCTATGTTCTAATTGAAGGAAGATAACACATAGTCACCAGAGACATGAGTTTTGGGGATTTGTTAGGATCCATTTGGATCCATAGGGTAGTGTCTTAACCCAACCTTTCCCCAAGGAAATGATATTTCTTTCAATAATCTAATTTGAGAGAAAACCTAGGACCAAATAACTTTAGGCAGCTTTGTAAAGAGCAAAATACAATGAAGCACTCATGGTTGGCTGCAAAAATCCAAAATACTTGAAACTAGCTGGCTTTTGACATTTTCTTTTTAAATGGAAGTAGCATTCCTTTACAGAATCTCAGAGCTGAAAGGGACCTGAGAGGCTATCTGCACCAACTCATACAAATGCCCTTTGGGTTGTGCCCAACAAGTGATCATTTAGCTTTTCTTTGGATATCCCCATCTCACTTCCCCACCCCCGAACTCACTACCTTTTTAAGCCGCTTGCTCCACCTTTGGTCAACTTCACTGTTAGGAAGTTTTTCCTTATGTCAAAAAAAAGAGGAATTTTTTCATATATATATAATAAATATATTTACCTGTATCATATATATTTATATATAAACGTGTATTTATTGTTGTCACTGTTGTTCAGTCGTTTTCAGTAATGTCTGACTCTTTGTGACCCCATTTGGGGTTTTCTTGGCAAAGATACTGAAGTGGTTGGCCATTTCCTTCTCCAACTCATTTTACAGATGAGGATACTGAGGCAAACAAAATTAAGTGACTTGTCTGGGGTCACACAGCTAGTAAGTGTCTGAGGCTAGATTTGAACTCATGAAGACGAGGTGCTTTATCTGCTTTAGCTGCCCAAATATATATATATATATATATATATATATATATATATATATATATATATATAGAGAGAGAGAGAGAGAGAGAGAGAGAGAGAGAGAGAGAGAGAGAGAGAGAGAGATGGCTCTTTGTAAATTTGCCCTCGTTTTCACCTCTGGGCCCTGGCAGAACAACTCAACCCCTCTTCCTCGCCATAGTCCTTCAGATACTTAAGACAGCTATCACATTCTCCTTAAATCTTTTCTTCCCCGGGTTATATATTCCTAGTTCTCATATGAATGAGCATCATTTCTCTATCTTTGTCATTGCCTTTTGGATACTTGTCTATGTTTGTCCTAAAATGTGGCACTGAGAACCAAACATGGTGCTCTAGATGTGGCTTTGACTCCGCTTAATTCTGTAAAAGTTCACATTTCTTTCAGCAGTTAAAGTTTTCAGGGTGTTTTCTTTGCAAGGACCTATAAGCTAGATAGCATAAATTTCACTATTCTCATTTCATAGATGAGAAAATTGAGCCTCTGAGGCTAAGTGACTTGCTCACAAAGACACCAATAGTAAGAATTTCAACCTTGTCCATGCTGCATCTCAGTGTGGCATATGGTACAGCTGAGGTCTAATTTCCCATCTACTTTAGGGAGCCTTGAGGGAATGGTATAGTGGAAAGAACCCTAGCTTTGGAGATAGAGAATCCAGGATTGAATCTGAGCACTAGCCATTTATTAATGTTGTGACTTAACATCTTTCCTCTTTTCCTCCATCCTGGTTACCCCCTTTTCCCCCTCTCCACTCCACTCCAGGCTGGGTATCTTCCCCCATCCCCAGTTTCCTTTCCTATTATATGTAAGAGTCACATCAGATTCTTTTCAAGGTTTTTTCTAACCCTAGATCCATCGTTCTATGATGCATTCTGCCTGAAATGCTCTCCTTCATTTCATTGAAAGAGTGGTCATAATTTAGGAGTGAAATCTCTTCACAGGGCACCAGGCCAGAACTTGGCAGCTCTGATTTTGAGCCATCTCTGGATCTGCTATCTGATTTGCTAGGAGACACTGATAGGCGCTAAAATATGTATTTACTTATCCTCATCCATGAAATGGAAATATAATCATAAAATATTAGAGCAAGAAGGAAGCTTAGGGGTCATCTAGTCCCATTTTGTTATTTTTCAGATGAGGAAACTGAGGTTCAGAGAGAGGAAATGTTGCTCCATAGCTAGTCCTTGGCAGAAGAACTAAGGGGAAGGGGGAGGCTGGAGGCCCTGAAGAAGTTCTCCTTTGGGCTATAGTTACTGTGTGTCACTGAATAGTAATTATTTTTACTAAATAGCTACTAAATGTGTTTCTTTTTTTTTCCTCCTACACTGTTGGAGTGACCTCTAAATTCTTCAGCTCTTTTCTATACTGTGTTAGCCTCCTCACAATTCTGGCGCAAGTGCTACCAGCTACCTCCAAATTTCAGTGCCCTGGATCAAAGCTCTGATTGCCTTGTCCTAGTTACAACTCCTCAGTTAGATACAAGATTATAACAAATGCTGCTCAGTGAAGAAAGCCATTTATCACCTAGAAAATGGAAGCATTTCTGGATGGGAGGTCTGGTTTGACCAGGTCAAAGTCACTGTATAAGTTTTAAATTTAGAACAAATCTTAAAGAATAGATAAAGAATCAAGTTTGTATTATGCATATTTATGGAATCCCTTGAAGTTCAAAGGTGTTAGGAGGCTTATAAAATGACTCAGAATGTGTCTTGGCCTTGAAGTAGCTTTTACAAAATAAAATTTTGATGAATTTGGGGTAAATAGCATTAGTAGTAAATAGATTCCATTCCCCTTAGTAATCCACATGGGTTTGGGAATGAAAGGAAAAATCCTCAAAGAAAAAAATGTGTTTTGGGTTTAGTAAAATGCAAAACATCAGAAAAAAATGGTTCCAGACACTAGCTGAACCCTAACTCCTGTCATATTTACCCATTCTTCCTTAAGACCAGCAAGGCTGATTTATTATCCACATTCTAGTTGAAGTAGGTCATAAATCCTAGATTATGTCAATAAGATGAAAACCATTGGGTTGAAAAATGGTCAATAAAGCATTTCTGGCAGACTTTAAGTGATTCACATGGGTTCCTTGGCTGTTCTGATGCAATGCAGAATGTGGATGTGGATGTGGAGGATTGTGAACTCAGCCTTTGTCCCACTTACTATATGAAGCCTCTCCTTAGCTCTCTTCCCTTCCTTCTCTCCCCATCTGCCATTTCTTCATTGGAAATTGAAATATGTAATTGTCTGGGTCCTCTCCTTTGCCCTCATATACGGATGGGTGTAGACATGTGCTGTCCCCCCAGTTAGAATGTAAGGTCCTGGAAGGTAAGAACTATTTCCTTTATGCCTTTGTACTGCGCCCCCCCACCCCCACCCCAGCACCTAACACAGTTCCTGACTTGTAATTGGTACTTAATAAAGGTTTATTGATGAGTACATTGGACCCTGTATCATACTCAGTTGCGTATTTTGACTCTCTCCATTTAGTCTGTAAAGTTCTTGAGAACAGCGATTGTGTCATAGAACAAACAAGTCAACCAACCTAGTGATAAAACTTTTAAATCAGCTCCAGAATTCATACGTACAAGATGGGATGCCCATGTTCCTTTTCTTATATAGTCACCAACAGTCTGAAGCTGAGAGCAACAAAGTATGGATTGATTCTAAGATGCTTGTGCTAATTTTGGTCTAATGATGAACATCAAGAACACACAGGTGCTCCATCAGCCAGTACCACACCATCCATATGTGGAGCCATCAGTTTCAGCAAATGGAGGAGTTTTGAATGCTGTGGATAAGTCCACTTGCCTTGGTAGTGTACGTTCCAGGGATGTACACAATGATAATGAGGTTGATACATGCATTGCCAGAGCTAGCTCAGTGTTTGGGAGGCTTTAAAGGAAAATATGGGAGAGAATGGGTATTAGGTTGCCTACCAAACTGAAGGCCTACAAAGCCATTGTGCTGACTTCATTGTTGTATGCCTGTGAAACCTGGACATTCTACCAGTGTCATGCCAGGAAACGGAATTGCTTCCCTTTGAACTGTTTTAGAAAGATTCTGAGGATCACCTGGCAGGATAAGGTATGAGACACTGAGGTTTTTCTTGAACTAAACCTCCAAGCATTGAAACTCTACTACAGAGAGTGCAACTCCGATGGGCTGACCACATTGTTTTGAAAGCCAAACATACACTTACCAAAAAGACTGTTTTATGGAGAACTCACAGGTCTCTCTTAAGAACTTTGGAATTGATTATGTGACATGGCAGACACTGACACAGGACCTCCCAGCATGGTGAGCCCTTATTGAAGAAGCAGCTGTGCTCTCTGAGCAAAGTAGAATTGAAGTAAATCAATAAAAACTTGAGATGCTCAAATTTAGAGAATCCACCCCAAATGGTGGATTTGTGCCCATCCTGTGGTAGAGCATTTTGAGCCACAGCTGGACACACTGTGACCTGACTCTAACATAGTGATGTCATCTTGGTCCTCTTTGAGAACGAAGGACAACCACTGTCAACCACCATGAAGGTTTGTTTTGTTGATTTTTGAATTGAACTGGAGTGAATCTTCTTAAGACTCTCTTGGCATCCATTATTTATATACAAGACTCTAGGCATGAATCCTATTAAATGATAAGACTTTCAGAAGCCTTTTTCTTCCAAAATTCTACAAATTCATTAGATTTCAAAAGTGTTAAGGGTCTCATAAAATGACTCAAGATTCATTCCAGCCTTGAAATGGCTCTTTTAAGAAAATTTTTGATGAATTTAGTGTAAACACTAGTTTACACAAGTATTTGAATTTAGTGTAAGCACCAGTGAAACTTTGTTGTTCAGTTGTTTCAATTGTTTCCTACTTTTTGTGACCCTATTTGGGGTTTTCTTGGCAAAGATACTGGAGTGGTTTGTCATTTCCTTCTCCAGTTCATTTTACAGATGAGGAAACTGAGGCCAACAGGATAAAGTGACTTGTCCAGGGTCACACAGCTAGTGTCTGAGGCCAGATAAGAAGTTAAGAAGATGAGTCTTCCTGACTTCAGGCACTGTGTTCTATCCACTGAGTCACCTCAATGCCTTTAGTGAAATTTAGTGAAATGCATAACATCAGAAAAAAACAATGGTTCCAGATACTAGCTGAACCTAAAGTCTTGGGCGACTTCAAATTAAGGTTGATTATGGCGCAAAGGGTTCCTCTCTCTTGGGCTTTAAGTCTAGATGAGTAAATTCAATTCAATTAAATAAATATGGATCAGGCACTTTCTTTGTGCTCATTACTTGCCAGATGGTGGAAATTATAAACAAAAACCTTCCCTGACCTCAAGGAGGTTATGTTTCTCTTAGGATTCTTTGAAAATGTCATCTGTAGTTGGCTGGTTCTTTACAAAGATGGAAATTGATTTTTGCCTTCAAAGTTCAATGACTAAACACATTAATGGTAGAAATATATATATTTTCCTCATATCATCCACACTCACTTTTCTGAGATTTTGAGTTTGGCATGTGGTATCAGGATGTCGCCAGTTTTTCAAATATATGAGAAGTAAAAAATTTGCTGACTAAAATTATGATTCGCTCACTCAGTTGCTAACCAAGTAATTCTGTGAATAGGTGGTGACCTTCTAGGACATAGACTCTCAAGTAAATTGAAGAGGTAGCTAAGCCTTCAGAAGTCTCACCAGACACTTGTGTCATTTTCCAAGTATTGAACCAAGGGTTGGACATCTTTTGAGCACATGTGTGGAGCACCAAGGGAATAATTTTCTGGACCACATTGTATTACGTGATATTCTTAGAGACCAGTAACAGTAATAGCTAAGGTTTGCAAAACACTTTACAAATATCATCTTATCGAACCCTCATAACAATCCAGGGAGTTTGGAGCTATTGCAACCTCCATTTTACGGGAGAGAAAACTGAGGCAGACAAAGGTTAAGTGACTTGCCCAGGGTCACATAGCGAGTAAGTATCTAAGACTCGATTTAAACTCAGTTC
The DNA here is from genome assembly GCA_023548195.1 of Bettongia penicillata ogilbyi. Taxonomy (NCBI): domain Eukaryota; kingdom Metazoa; phylum Chordata; class Mammalia; order Diprotodontia; family Potoroidae; genus Bettongia; species Bettongia penicillata. The sequence goes on along the minus strand of JAJHZJ010000170.1, from coordinate 2,307,227 downwards.
TGCCTGACTCTGGGTCTAGCACTCTATCTACTGCACCAGCTAAATGCCTGTTTCCTTAAAAATATTTGTTCTTAATGTTAGATATTTTAATAAGAGACTAGTTTAATAAGGGACTTGCCTTGGTGGCGAGGGGAGAGTGGGAAGTTGTAGAGAAATGAAAGGTCTAGCTGGGCTGAAATTTTCCCATCGGGATCATTTTACTTAATCTTTTTTTAAGTTTACAAAGCACTTTATTTTTAAAAAATTTTTAAAAATTAATTTAATTGTTTTCAGTTTTCAGCAATCACTTCCATAAGTATTTTTGTTTCTCACTTTCCTCAACTGTAAAAGTGAGCACTGATAGCTCACCTGGCATGCAGTGGAGAATTAATAGTTGTGGTTCCATATGTCAAGAATTCAGGCTGATATCTGTAATAACCTACATAGGTCGGTCGTTTGCTCAGTCAACAAGCAGTTATTAAGCACCTACTGTGGGCCAGGAACTGTGATAAGCACTGGGGCTACCAAGAGAAGCAAAAACATGGTCCTTGCTTTCAAGGAGCTCCCCTTTGAATGAGGGAGACAATGTGAAAATAATACTCAATAGTCATTAATATTTATTAAGTGCCTACTGTGTGCCAGGCATTGTGCTAAGCACTGGGGCTACGATTATGGAAAAGATACTCCTTGCTCTCAAAGAGCTTATAATCTAGTGAGAAAAGAGAGCTGAAAAGTGTGGTGTGTGTGTGTGTGTGTGTGTGTGTGTGTGTGTGTAGAGGTCATACTCTCTTGACCACTATGGTCTTTGAGGACAGTTGACTCCTTTAAGTGGTTGCTACAAACATTTCCATCACCAATTTCACTTCTGGGTATGGCACAGCTAGTGAACAAGACTCAGGGAGTCAGCAGTGGGCAGAACCTATCCATGTGCATTCCCAGAACTGGGCCTTCCCTCTTTGACTGATTCCCTGTTGCAGAAATTTTGCCTCTTCTGTATGGGTGCCTGTGCTCTCCCGTGCTGTGCAATGTAAGTTTCTTTCTTACTTTTTATTTTATTTATTTATTTTAAGTTTTCAACATTCATTTCCACAAAATTTTGAGTTCTAAATTTTCTCCCCATCTTTCTCCTCCCCTCACCCCAAAGTGCTGAGCATTCTGATTACCCCTTCCACCAGTCTGCCCTCCCTTCTAACATCCCTCCCTTCCCTTATCCCCATCTTCTCTTTTGTCCTGTAGGGCAAGATAAATTTCCATACCCCATTACCTGTATTCTTATTTCTCAGTTATATGCAGGAACAATACTCAACATTTGTTCCTAAAACTTTGAGTTCCAAATTCTCTTTCTTCCTCCCTCCCCATCCATCCCCATTGAGAAGGCAATCAATCCAATATTGGCTATGTATGTATAGCTTTGATAAAGACTTCCATAACAGTCATGTTGTAAAAGACTAACTATATTTCCCTCCATCCTATCCTGCCCCTTTTCTTCTATTCTCTCTTTTGAACTTGTCCCTCCCCAAGAGTGTTTACTTCTAATTGCTCCTTCCTCTCATTTGCCCTCCCTTCCATCATCACCCCCCCTCAGCTTATCCTCTTCTCCCCTACTTTCCTTTATTGTAAGACAGGTTTTCATACCAAATTGAGTGTGCATGTTATTCCTTCCTTGAGCCAAATGTGATGAGAGTAAGCTTCACTTTTTCCCTCTCACCTTCCCCCTATTCCCCTCCATTGAAAAGGCTTTTTCTTGCCTCATTTATGAGAGATGATTTGCCCCATCTAGAAATGTAAACAGTTCAACTTAAGTAAGTGCCTTATGATTTCTCTTTCCTGTTTACCTTTTTGTGCTTCTCTTGATTCTTGTGTTTGAAGGTCAGATTTTCTTTTCAGCTCTGGTCTTTTCATCAAGAATGCTTGAAAGTCCTCTATTTCATTGAATGACCATTTTTTCCCCTGAAGTATTATGCTCAGTTTTGCTAGGTAGGTGATTCTTGGTTTTAATCCTAGTTCCTTTGACTTGTGGAATGTCATATTCCACACCCTTCAATCCCTTAATGTAGGAAGATGCTAGATCTTGTGTTATCCTGATTGTACTTCCACAATACTCAAATTGTTTCTTTCTAGCTGCTTGCAATATTTTCTCCTTGACCTGGTAACTCTGGAATTTGGCTGTAATATTCCTAGGAGTTTCTCTTTTTGGATCTCTTTCAGGAGATGATCAGTGGATTCTTTCAATATTTATTTTACCCTCTGGTTCTAGACTATCAGGGCAGTTTTCCTTGATCATTTCTTAAAAGATGATGTCTAGGCTCTTTTTTTGATCATGGTTTTTAGGTAGTCCCATAATTTTTAAGTTGTCTCTCCTGGATCTATTTTCCAGGTCAGTTGTTTTTTCCCATGAGATATTTCACATTATCTTCCATTTTTTCATTCTTTTGGTTTTGTTATGTGATTTCTTGGTTTCTCATAAAGTCATTAGCTTCCATCTGTTCCATTCTAATTTTATTTTATTTTATTTTTTTATTTATTTAACTTTTTACAATCATTTTCACAAAATTTTAGGTTCCAAATTTCCTCCCCTTTTAACCACTCCCCCCACCCCAATACCCCAAGCAATCTAATTTTCCCTATCTCCAATCTGCCCTCTCTTCTGTCATCCCTCCCTTCTCTTGTCTCCATCTTCTCTTTTCTCCTGTAGCGCCAGATGACTTTCTATTCCTCATTAACTGTATGTCTTCTTTCCTAGTAGCAACAACAATACTAAACAGTTGTTCCTAAAACTATGAGTTCCAAATTCTCCCCATCCCTCCCTCCCCACCCATTCCCTTTGGGAAGGCAGGCAACTCAATATAGGCCATATCTGTGTAATTTTGCAAATGTCTTCCCTGATAGTCATGTTGTATAAGACTAACTGAATTACCCTCCATCCTACCCTGCCCCTCATTGTTTCTCTTCTGTCTTTTGATCCTGTCCCTCCCCAAGTGTTGACTTCAAATTGCTCCCTCCTCCCTTTACCCTCCCTTCCACCATCCCCCCCCTTGCTTATCTCCTTCTCCCCCACTTTCCTATACTGTAAGATAGGTTTTCATACCAAAATGAGTGTGCATTTTATTCCTTCCTTTAGTCAAATGTGATGAGGGTAAACTAATTGTTTTTTTTTTCTCAGCTCTCCTCTTTTTCCCTCCACTAAGAAGTCTCCTACTTGCCTCTTAAATGACATATAATTACCCCATTCCATTTCACCCTCTTTCCTCCCAGTACATTTCTCTCTCACCATTTACCTTAATTTCTTTTAAGATATGGTCCCATCCTATTCAATTCACTCTGTGCTCTCTGTCTCTGTATGTGTGTGCATGTGTGTATGTGTGTGTGCGTGCATGCATGTACATGTGTGTGTGTGGTCCCACCAACTACCCAGATACTGAAAAGTTTTAAGAGTTACCAATATTGTCTTTCCATGTAGGAATGTAAACAGTTCACTTCTGGTAAGTCCCTTAAGACTTCTCTTTGCTGTTTACTTTTTCATGCTTCTTCTCATTCTTGTGTTTGAAAGTCAAATTTTCTTTTCAGCTCTGGTCTTTTCATCAAGAATGATTGAAAGTCCTCTGTTTCATTGAAAGACCATATTTTCCCTTGAAGTATTATACTCAGTTTATCTGGGTAGGTGATTCTTGGTTTGAGTCCTAGTTCCTTTGACTTCTGGAATATCCTATTCCACGCCCTTCGATCCCTTAATGTAGAAGCTGCTAGATCTTGAGTTATCCTGATTGTATTTCCACAGTACTGGAATTGTTTCTTTCTAGCTGCTTGCAAGATTTTCTCCTTGAGCTGGGAGTTCTGGAATTTGGCCACAATGTTCCTAGGAGTTTCTCTTTTTGGATCTCTTTCAGGTGGTGATCGATGGATTCTTTCAATACTTATTTTGCCCTCTGGTTCTAGAATGTCAGGGCAGTTTTCCCTGATAATTTCATGGAAGATGATATCTAGGCTCTTTTTTTGATCATGGCTTTCAGGTAGTCCCATAATTTTTAAATTGTCTCTCCTGGATCTATTTTCGAGGTCAGTTGTTTTTCCCATGAGATATTTCATATTCTCTTCCATTTTTTCATTCTTTTGGTTTTGTTTGGTGATTTCTTGGTTTGTCGTAAAGTCATTAGACTCCATCTGTTCCATTCTAATTTTGAGAGAACTATTATCTTCAGTGAGCTTTTCAACCTCCTTTTCCATTTGGCTAATTCTGCTTTTGAAAGCATTCTTCTCCTCATTGGCTTTTTGAACCTCTTTTGCCAATTGAGTGAGCCTATTCTTCAAGGTGTTATTTTCTTCAGCATTTTTTTGGTTCTCCTTAACCAAGGTATTGACCCATTTTTCATGCTGTTCTTGCATCTCTCTCATTTCTCTTCCCAGTTTTTCCTCCACCTGTCTAATTTGCTTTTCAAAATCCTTTTTGAGCTCTTCCAAAGCCTGAGCCCACCCGACATCCCCCTGGGGTGTCTGGGGTGCTGAGGCCCCACCCTCCACGTCTTTCCCTGATGGCAAGAATATTTCCTCGTCCTCGTCAGATCCAGATCCGAATGTCGGGATCATTTGCATTTGTTGGAAAAAACTCTCTATAGTCTTATTTTTCTTCCCTTTTCTAGGCATTTTCCCAGCCAGTTACTTGACTTCTGAGATTCCTGTCCACCCCCGCCTAGATCCGCCCAGCTAGTGCTTGGGCTTTGAGATTCAAATGGGCTTTTCGCGCTGCTAATCAATGTGAGCTTTAGTTCTGGTGCTGGGGTGGGGGCAGGGCCGCCTCCCAGGCTCAGCTCCCTCAGGGGCTTTATGCAGAGACTTTCAGGAACGGAGCGGGTGGGGGGGGCCGTCTCCCAGGCTCAGCTCCCTCAGAGGCCTTCAGTAAAAGAGCGCGATGGGGCAGGACCATCTCCCAGGCTCAGCTCCCTCAGGTTGTTTATGCAGAGATCTTCCTTAATGAGGATCCTGCCTGCTGCTGGGGGGAGTCCTGGGCCAGCCGCAGCCGCTGCTGCCTCCGCTGCCGCCCACGCCTCTGCCTCCGTCGCTTCCTGCCCCCGTCTCTGCCGCCGCCGCCACTTCCTCCCGAGGGGGCCCGAGTCACGGAGACATTCCGCTCCCCCTCTTGTCCAGCCCAGCCTTCTCTCTCACTGACCTATAGCTTCTGTGGGTGGAGGGACTTTCCCGGCTGCTGGAGCTTCCATCCCTGAAGCCTGCTCGGGTCAGCTTCTCTGGGGCCGCGGCCAGGGCAGCGCTGGGGTGGTGTCCGCTTTCTGGGGCACGACAGACCCTGGGGACGGGTCTCCAGGGCTCCCTGGAATGGAAATCTCTTCCACTCCATTTCTGTACCCTTTTCAGTGGTCCAGAAGTTATGGGGGACTCTTTTTACATTAATTCTATGGGCTGTGGTTTTGGAGCTCGTAAACGTGCGTCCTTCTACTCCGCCATCTTGGCTCTGCCTCCACTCTAATTTTAAAAGAACTATTTTCTTCAGTGAGCTTTTGAACCTCCTTTTCCATTTGGCTAATTCTGCTTTTGAAAGAATTCTTCTCCTCATTGACTTTTTGAACCTCTTTTTCCAATTGCGTTAGTCTATTTTTAAAGGTGTTATTTTCTTCAGCATTTTTTTGGGTCTCCTTTAGAAGGCTATTGACTTGCTTTTCATGATTTTCTTGCATCTCTCTCATTTCTCTTCCAAATTTTTCCTCCACCTCTCTTACTTGATTTTCAAAATCCTTTTTGAGCTCTTTCATGGCCTGAGCCCACTGAATATTTATTTTGGATGTTTGAGATACAGAAGCCTTGACTTTTATATCTTTCCCTGATGGTAGGCATTGTTCTTCCTCATCTGAAAGGATGGGAGAAGATACCTGTTCGCCAAGAAAGTAACCTTCTATAGTCTTATTTTTTTCCCTTTTTTGGACATTTTCCCAACCAGTTTCTTGACTTTTGGGTCCTTTGTCAAGAGTAGGGTATACTTTGGGGACCTGTAAGATCTCAGTTCCTCTAAGGTGGCACAATCAAGCCTGCACACTGGTCTGAGAGCAACCAGAAACTTTTGTGCCCAGAATCTGTGAGTAGTAGAATTTCCTCTCTACCACTGCCTTGCCTTTAGTTCTGCCAAGCCAGCACTAGGAGCTGAGATTCAGATCAGCTGCTCAATTCCCTCAGGGGCTTTACGATGAGGCCTCCAACAATGGATGTCAGCTGCTGCCTGATGTGGGAGCCACTGCCACCCACTGAGGCCTCTGAGGCTGCTGCCTGGGGCTGGAGCTATTGGGAGGGACCCTGCTCCTTTCTCAGTGAGTTGAAAAAGCCCTTTCACTGACCTTTGGCACCTGTGAGTTGAGAGATCTGTGAACCCTGAGGCCTGCTCTGGTCCTCCTCCTTGTTCAAGGCTGGGCTTGGCTCTGCTCTCCACCCAGTGTGACAGACCTTTCCTATCAGTCTTCCAGGTCACCCTGGGCTAGAAATCTCCTCCACTCTGTCGTTCTGTGGCTTCTGTTGCTCTAGAATTTGTTGAGAGTCATTCTTTACAGGTGTTTTGTGGACTTTGGGGGAAAAGCTAGTGCATGTGTATCTTTCTACTCTGCTATCTTGGCTCCACCTTCACAATGTAAGTTTCTTGAAGGGAAGTACTGGTTTTGCTTTTGACTTTGTGTCCGCTGCCTGACATGATGCCTGATCCATAGTAAGTGCTAAATAAATGCTTATTGATTGATTATGGAAAACAGTAGAAAGAGAGTTGGAATTGGAACAAGAGAACCCAGGCTCCCATTCTGATCTCTGCCTTCCTATCTCTGCAAATTTGGCAATGACCTTGTTGTCCTCAGTTTTATCAAGTATAAAATGAAGGGACTAGATAAGGTCACCTCAGAATCCTTTCTGTGACAGTTAATATTGTAGGACTAGCTCCTTGCATTGCAGTCTGACTAGCGATGGAATGAGTTTTTTGTGTTTGATTAGGTTGGGGGTGATGGTGCTAGGGAGTCACTGTTTTGATTTTTTTCTTGCTTACTTGTCATTTAATGAGTCAACAAGCATTAATTAAGCGCCTACTGTGTCCTATTCCCTGTGCTAAGACCCTGCTCTCAAGAACTCACTGCCTATTCCTGTGACCTAATTTTTAGAGAGGTGTCTGCAGTCCTGAGAGATCAGACACTTGTTACCTTAGGCAAATCACTTCATTTCCTGTGCTTCAGTTTCCTCATCCATAAAATGGATGCTTTAATTTGATATCTTTTGAGGTCCCTTTGTAGATCTGTGAACCTAGGATGCTAGGATGTGTCAGAGACAGGATTTGAACCCAGGTCTTCTTGGCTCCAGGACTGACACTCTACGTAATACTGAATTGTATGAGAGTAGCGATTGTTTCATTCTTTGTATTTATGTTCACAATGCCTAGTAGAGTACTTGGCATATAGTAGGTGCTTAATAAATGCTCGTTGATCAATTGTGAGGTTGTACCCCACCAGGGACAATGACCAATGCCTTCAGAAAAATGATTGTGAGGTAGGGGGACAGTAGAGTTAGGGACCCCTTTCTTTGTGCCCCATTTACCAGTTTCTTGTCATCAACAAAAACTGCCATTCTCGATTTCCTCAGCAGGGTGTGCTCCAGCACCAGAGACAGCAGCCCGGAGTCAATTTAGGGAAACAAGGACATTTTTGGTTAATGTTTGTTTTTTAGGCGAAGGAGGAAAGCTGTTAGGAAAAACAAACAGCTCATCAGGCATTGCGACAAAGGCATTTGATGGGGAAGGCAAATCATGTCTTCAAGGACAGAAAGAACAAATCTCTAAAATTATGGAAACATCAGGAAAAATAACTTGCCTGTGTAAGTGTGGGAGAGTTTTATAGGGAGGGAGGAAGGAAAAGCAGCAGCAGGAGAGGAAAAAGGCAAATGAAAATAGAGAATAATTTAAAGAGACACCAACTGATTAGGCAAGGACAGCTAAAGAGGAGAGAGAGGACAATTGAGATCAAGGGCAGCAACTTCGAAAGCAGAAATGCAAGCTCAGTCTAACTGGGAGTAATTATAACCATTCAACCATTTGCTGCCAATATAAGATTTCCTGCTTAAGTAATTTCAGCTTTTCTACTGAAGTCCATTTCTTGTTTCCTAATAGTTGGCTGATATGGAGTCCATACTCTTATATCTCATGAAAACCTTCCAGGCTTACCCCAGTCTAACATTAGGCATTGAATGAAGGTGTGGGGTCCATGGAAAGGGAGTCCACTAACAGGAGGAAAGTGAGAATGGGCAAATTTGAATTCAGGTCTTCCTGCACTCTGTGCGCTATGGTGCCACCTAGCTGCCCCACTAACATTTTACAGAAGAGAAAAGAGATCTAGGTGACTTGCGTGACTGACCAAGATCACCCTGGTAGTTAATATTAGAGGCGGGACATAAAGTGTAGTTCTCACTCTCCAAAGTCAGTGCTCTTTACACTGTTATCACCCACTTGCCCTCAAGACTCAGGATTGGGTGGGAGTCAGGAATAATCTAGCCTCTGACACTTAACTTAATATGTGACCTTTGGCCAGCAGTTTAACATCTCTGTACCTCTTTTTTTTTCTTACCTACCATAGGGAAATATTAATATCTGTCATATTTACTTCCATAGACCAGTAGGGAAGAGATCCCAAATATAAAGATTATGCAAATATTGGTTATTATTTAAAAGGTTTTCTGTATATTTCTTTGCATGTATGAAGCCACTACAGGCTGATTTTGTTATTTTAATCTGGAGGAATTTGAAAGTATATGGGATCTGAACACCTGGCAACATGTTGGAGTTAAAAGCCTGCTGGATTGTAACTCACGGGGCATGAGTTTGAATCCTGGCTCAAACTTTTTCTAGCTATGTGACCTTGGACATCTGGCCCTCAGTTTCCTCATTTGTAAGGTGAGACAACTGGACTAGATGTTGTCTATGGGCTTTTCAAATCCTAAATTAATGAGTTTGTGATTCTGCCACTTACTTTCTGCATGACCTCTGGATATCACCTAGACAGCACATCCCTGAGATTTAGTTTCCTCATCTGGGTAGATAGAGATCATGAAACTTTGAACCCCTTGTCTTCTAGGGAAGGGGTGAGGATCAAATGAGAAGCTAAATATCCTTTGAAAATAACCATAAAGGATTGGAAAAATATAAGCTCTTATCATAAAGATTTTAATGTAAAAATTATTTCCTTTGATTAATTTTTCTTAGATAAAAAGTTAAATCAAATTAAAACACAGAAAGCAATTAATATAAGATACAAAATGATAAATTATTCAGTCCTTGATTCATCTTTAGTGGCAGTTTAATGGATGCTATACACACAGTAAAGTGATTTGCAAATGAATGGCGTAAAAGGAAATTTACATTTAGCATGTGAAGCATGTGAAGCCTTCCCCTGGTTATATGGGTGGATGAGAACAGCTTGTTCCAGCGGCCATGTAGGCGGCTGAAGCAGGTGTTGCGGTGTGCTCAGAATGTGGTCAGACATGGAAGATGTCAAGGTCATCCACTACTTCCTGAGCCATTGTCCGTCATCCTGACTTTTGTCTTGCCGCTGGACCTTGATGACTCAGGAAGAGAGAGTGAGGCTGATGACTCTGTGTAACCTGCCTCACTTAAATCCAATTCATGGCAAGTCAGGACATCTCCTGGTGTTGTCGTTGGTCTTTTTCTGAAATGAAGGATGAGCGACAACAGTTGCAACGTTCAGTGGTAACATTTTGTGTTGACCTTTCTAGTGTCACACCAGGGTTCCAGAAGGCTGGAATCGTGTCCTCATTGAACAGAAGTTCTCAAAGCCTCGTGGCAGAACTCTGCTGAATTCTCATCTCTTTCTTTGGAGAGAAGTGAAGATTTAAACCAATTTTACTGTGGAAATTAATAGAGGAGTCTGGAATAGAACCAGGCTGATTCTGGGGCTTCCAAGAGAGGGAAGGCAACATGTCTGTCTCTTTGTTGACAAAACCCATTCCACAGTTCTTGGGTTCTGCCCTGTCCTCCCCTGATGCTCTGCCTCTCCTGAAGGTGCAAGTTTTTGAATAAAACTTTCCTGTGTTAACAACAAGCAACTTTATTGGATACCCATCTGGGTGGTAGGAGCTGAGCTAGCTTCCTGGTTCAAGGTGTAGGGGACATTTGGACAAAAGCTCCCCAATTTTGACTTTCTTTACCATTGACCTCTTTTGTCAAGGCTGGAATACTTTGGCCATGAAAATTCCCATGCCAAATATTGGGGCGTAACTTTTAATGATAGTGTTTGTTACTATGCTTGGCACATAGTTGGTACTTAATGAGAGCTTGTTGATCGATCAGTTATTGAAAGAAGAAAGATCTGTGCAAGATCACGGGGGAGGGGGACTGACGATGGGGAAAGGGAGATAAAACACCTTCACTCATCCATGCGTTGCCTGGGTTGGAACAACATCTGGACTACAGTTACATTTTGGGAAGGACCTTGACAAAATGGGGCATGTTTAGATGATAGCTATGAGCCTCATGCCATGTGAGACACGATTGAAGCAATAGCGGACGTTTAGTCTGGAGAAAAGAAGATGGAAAGACATGATATTAAAATAGAATTTCATTTCCTCTGCTTTGCTCCGAAGGCAGAACTACTCCACCCTTAGTAAGTGGAAGTTTACAGATCGCCAGAGTTCACTTTATTTGAGGAAAACACTTTTTAACTATTAGAATTGTCAAAAATCAGAAAGGGCTGCCATGGGAGGCTGTGACTTCTCTGTTAGTGGAGGCTTCCAATTAGAGGTCAGGTCACCATTTTTGGGGGATATCAGAGAAGTTCCTTCTAGGGCAGCTAGGTGGTGCTGGGCCTGGAGTCAGGAAGATATGAGTTCCAATCTGGCCTCTTACAAGCTGTGTGACCCTGGGCAAGTCATTTTAACCTTTGTTAGCCCCAATTTTCTCTTCTCTAAAATGGGGATTGTAATAGCACTTACCTCACAGGGTTGTTGTGAGGATGGAATGAGATAATAATTGTAAAGCGTTGGGACAAAGTAAGTACTATATAATTGTAAGTTATTCTTATGATTAATGCTGAAATGTTATTTTTCTGTTTCTCCTTTTTGTCTCATTTTTACCCAAGGTTATATTACAGATCACCAAATATGCCCTTCGTTCAGTCATCATTTGTCACTTATTTCTTTATCCTTCTTTAAAATGAACCTTGAAGATTTTCCTGAAGATCCTGTAACTGAAGTTTTTTTAAAAAAATATTACTTCACTATAACTTTAGGCAAAGGGGGCTTGCTAGGTGGTGCCAAAGTGCATAGAGCACCAGACCTGAAGTCAGGAAGACTCATCTTTATGGGTTCAAATCTGGCATCAAACACTTACTAGCTGTGTGACCCTGGGTAAGTCACTTCACCCTGTTCTGCTGTCTTCTCACCTATTAATCAATCAGTCAATTAACATGTATTAATTAAGTACTTATTATGTACTTTACACTATGCTAGGGACCAGAGATGCAAAGACTAGGATGAAAATGTTCCTGCCCTCAAGGAGATTAGAGAAGACAAGATGTGTACTCATAAGAGTTAATCTCTGTACCCATTAAACAATTAACATTGAGCATCTATGATGAGCCACAGACATTGATGAGGATGCATAGACAAAGTAAATACAGTTTCTGCCTTCAAGTAGCTTACTTTCTACTGAGAGGTAGCAGTGGAGGAGAGGAAGGAGAAACAGGTATGAAGACATGGAAATACCAAATAAATACAAGATGAATCTACTTTGCTCCTTTGACTCTTCACTCAGAGATGGCAGGACTCCAGGGACTCCTCAGATGCTACTTGTTACTTCCTGTTTGGACATTTCCAAAGCTAATGTATTTTTTTTTTAATACATTAAAGCTAAATGCTAAAACCTCCATTAACAGTCCCAGAAGGGGATGTTGCGGTTCAGTTCATCTCTCAGTTAACTCGTAGTTAACCAGAAAATCCTTTCTGTCTCAATTCCCATTGTTGTGCAATTTTTAATTCCAAAATGGCTTTGGTTCACTTCTCTGCCATAACATGCTCCACTGCTCCAAGCATCTGTAGTTTTTTTTTCCCTGAGTAGCGACTCCCTTGATTGACAGAGATTCCCAACTCGGCTACAACCTTAGTAGTTTTCTGGAGTTGTTGTGGCCCCAAAATTCACCACCCTGTGACCCACCTGGCTTCTGCAAAGTTAACACCACTGGTGTTACATGATAGATGACCTGCTGACAAGCAATACATATGAAGGTTTTACAATTTAGTAGAAACTTGACGTTAGATTCCTGCTGAGCACTTGGATGAAGGCTCTTCCAGAGGGACAGCTCCTTTCTGCTGTGCACACACTGAGGGATTCTTCCAGGAACTCACTAGGAAAGGACAACATAATGTCATTGAGAAAGGCATTAGGTTGCTGTGCCATTGAGAGCCACATGATTATAACACCAACCAATGTTTTATGATTCTTGTCAAAGGCAAACTTGATGTAGATGCCTAACTCTGTACAGATGGATGGTGCCGGCTGGAATTTGATGCTGTATTGCCAGACTTTCCATTCCACTGGCGTAGACTTTGAGAACTGAGATTGCTCACCTCCAACCCATAATGAGGCATCGGGTGGAAGGCTTCATTGGAGTACAGTAACATGGTAATCATCAGTCCCTCCATTTATACTTGATATATGTCTCTACAAGGAATTAACGGTCAAGGAGCACTCATGACCATTGTCTGCTCCCGTGGGGATAGTTGTAGAAGGAAAAGGACATTGGGAGAGGGCACCCTGCTCCCAGGACAAACCTTGGAATGCCTTTAATATTTTGTTTAAATGAAATCTCTGATATCTAGATTTCTTGGAATTTACCTTTTTCTCCTAAAAGTGAGATGAAGAAAAATAGCCTGTTAAATTGAGACAGTGAAACAGATTTCAGTTCAATACATAAGCATCACCTAGCACAGTGTTTGGCACAAAGAAAGCGCTGAATAAAAATTTGTTGATCAATTACTAAAGAAAATGGAAGAACTTCCTATCAGTTTGAGCTCTCTAAAAATGGAATGGGCCACTTTGGGAGCAGAATTTTGATGAATTCTTCTTAGGATGTGTCAGAGGCCCTCATGCTTTGTATGAAAATTGGATCTAGATCAGGTGTTTTTAACCTGGGATATATGGACCCTTTGGGGTCTATTTCTAAAGACTGTGACTTTGGATGGAAAAAAATACATATTTTTTTGAATATAACTGAATTTCTTTGTCATCCTATGTATTTTATGTGTTTAAAAATATTTTTTTTGAGAAGGCATCTCTTTACTAGATTGATTGCCAAAGGGGTTCATGATACAACAAGAGTTAAGAATACTTTCTGCTGATGACCACTGTAGTTAGTTCTAGGATCCTATTGTTCTATGAATGTTCTAGTCACTAAGGTTCTGGACTACTCAAGGTTTAGATTTCTCATTTCTTAAGTTTTTTCCCCTTATCTCTTTTCTCAGTAAACAGAATTTGTACTGTGATATTGGGAGCCAAACAGTAACTCTTTGTTAAGAGAAGGCAAACTAAATAATTGGGAAAGATAAGACATGGGAAATTTAAGTGCAGCTAAGAGTGCCATTAATTAATGTAAGTCAGCAACCCAGAGGAGCCACCTGAATCTGAGCTTGTGCCAACAGAGCCATTAATTAACTTGAGGCCAGACCTCGTTTGGGAGGGAAGGTGTTGATTTCTCATGCTGAGCAGAAGACACTGGCCCACACAACTGGATTCATTTGCACTAAATGACTGCAAAGTAACATGCTCACCCAGCATCAGGATATATAGGAGTGAGTGGAGGTTGAAAATCTGGGCCCCCAGCAAATTTCAGAAAGGGCCTCCTGTTCTTAATTCACTATAAAACAATCATGGCTCCCATGGAGAAGGGCTCTCCTTTCACAGGGATCATTGGAACGAATCTGTGCCTCTAAGAGAAGGCCATAGATTTCTTCTCTGACCAGAATGCCAACCTACCTGAACACATCTGGAGTGTGTGCCATTTTTACCTCCCCCTGAAGTGTTCTCCATTCTCACTTCCACCTGGGAGAGGACCCAGTTTCCTTCAAAGCATACTTCAAGTGCACTTCCTAAATGATGCCTTTCCTGATCGCTCTTCCATCTCTGGAAATAATTTTGTATTACCTTGTACATTCTTTGGACTTACTTACTCATTTAGGCATCAGTGTAGTACAGTAGATAGAATGCCAAGCTTGGAGTTAGTAGGACCTGACATCAAATTTGCCCTCAGATGCTTGGAAAATCAGTTAACCTCTGTTTGCCTCAGTTTCCTTATTTTCAAAATGGGTTTAATAATAGCAACGATCTTCCAAGGTTATTCTGAAGATAGATCAATAAATGTTTATGAAGTACCTACTATGTGCCAGGCACTGTGAACTACAAAAAGAGGAAAAGGGTTGGCCTCAAAGAGTTATAATCTAATGGGGAAGGAAGCATATAAGGAAATATATACAAAGAAAGATTTTATTACAGAGAGAAGATATTAGAATTAAGAGGGGTTGAAGAAGGCTTACAGTAAAAGAAGGGATTTTGTATCAGTTCAAATGAGATAATATTTGTAAAGTGCTTGGTACAATGCATGGTACATGCATAGCTATAGATTTATGACAGCTCTCATTATGGTACAGTATAAGCTCTTTGGGGCAGTTACATGAGCACTGAACATGGAATCAAAGACCAGAGTTCAAGTCTGTCCTTAGACACTGACTAAGCTATGTGATCTTGGACAAGTCACTTCTTCCCTTTTGCCTCAGTTTCCCCAAATGTACAATGGGCTGGAGAAGGAAATGGCAAATTGCCAAGAAAACCCCAAATGGGGTCACAAAGAGTCATATCTGACTGAAATGACTCAACAGCAGCAATACAGGGTCATTGTGGTATCAAATGAAAAGAGGCACATCATATGAGCCATCATTATTATCTGGATAATTTGGGTTATAGGAAAATTTTTGACTGAATAATTAATGCCCTCTGCACTTGGAATACAGCACTCCTTCCTTCCCTATATCTCTCTGAATCCCACTGCCCAGTTAATTTGCATTATCTTTGTCTATGTTTGGCAAGCATATCTGTATATCCATATATATATTTACATATGTGTATATGTGTGCATGAGGGCAAGGGTTGGGTTTGTTTCTGTCTTTGTATCTCTAGCACTTGGCACAGTGCCTGGCAATAGTAGGGGTGTGTGTGTATGTGTGTGTGTGTGTGTGTGTGTGTGTGTGTGTGTGTGTGTTCCCACAATAGAACAGAAACTTCTTGAGGACAGGGGTTGGGTTTGTTTCAGTCTCTGTGTCTGTAGCACTTAGGGAAGTGTGTGGCAAGTGTGTAGGTATTTAATGTTTGTTGATCGATGGATCCTGGATGGTTACAAGAATCTACAGATCCCTTAGTGGGTGAAGGAATGTGGAAATATGATGGATCTAAAGCAAATCTTTTATTTGAATGGCAGGGCTAAGAAAAACCATGAAAGTATATGGAGAAAAATCAGGAAATCCTTTCCTTCCATCATGACTATCAAGAAGCATTTTTCTAGTCTATCCTCATTGTCCTTCCTTTCCACAGAAGAGGTCAAAGAATCCCTTTTAAAACTTCAATGGACAGAGTATCTTTATTGATTAACTGACTAGGTCTACATGGCTTTTAGTTTCTTGCAGTGCTCAAGTGATTAGGCTCTCTATCTGTTATGAGTTGGCCATATCTTGCTATATGGCCTCATCACCTCCCTTTCTGATCAAATATGTCCTGGATGATATATTTTCTAGCCCTTTCTGAGAATGTCATAATTGATAATATGCCACGGCATACTTATACTCACCGTGCATCTCTTCATTATCCTTTGAACCACCCACAGTTGCAAATCTGGTGTTCCATGGTTCACAGTCATATCACCTTACCAGGAAAATATCAGTGTTAAAAAGACAGGTTCTTCTATGTGTGGAATTGAGCCTCCACAAAAATCTTGCTCTGATGCTGCATCAAGCTCTCTGAGTTTTTTGGGGCCATGCCAATGGAGTGCAAGCCTGGTGAGGTTCCACCATGTTGACAAGGCTCCAAATCCAGTCATGGTGATGCTGTCCAGTAAATAAGTCTGGAGAGGCTTAACACCTCTAAGTTGGCTACTATGTGACAAATTGTTTGTCACACCATGGTATCCTCTGACATGAATTCTCCAGTTTAAAGGTGATAGCTCGTTAACGGGCAACAAACATTAGGTATTTGTGAAAAGCTATTGTCTCACTGATGGCAGCATGGGACATAACATGGACTGGTATTTAAAGTTCTTGTCTAAGGCAAGCTTGCAAAGGATGTCTGACTTTTCACAGATGGATGGTGTTGAATGGAATTGGGCACAATACTGAGCCACACTGATGCTCTCTGAGCCTTGAAGGCAAATCAGAAAGAAGTCTCCAAAGGCTCAGTAACCTGAAGGATGGTCAAGGATATAACCAGAAGCCAGATTCATGAGGCTGCTCCGGATAGATGCAGCAGCAGGGATGGGAGTCTGTCTGCTGTCCAGCCTCACCATTCTTTCCTATTATCATCCTCAGAAAAATAAGGATGATGATAAAAATAATATTGATAATAGTAACTGACAATGATAGGATGATTTAAATTTGTATACAATGACCCTCACAACAGCCTTGTGTGGTTGGCAAGACTGTTACGCTCATTTTACAGATGAGGAAAACTGAGGCTCAGATGGTCATTTGCCAATAGTCATTTATCTGTTCATTCACCTAACAAGCATTTATTAAGCACCTAGTATGTGCCAGTGGCATACTACGTGCTAGGGATACAAAAACAAAAGTGAAATATTTCTGCCTGGTCATATAGCAAGTAAAGTCAGATTCAAACCCAAGTCTTCTTGATTCTAAGTCCAGTATGATATTCATCCATTACATCATGTTGCTTTGCTCCAACTCATTAGAGCTAAGGTATTTGTCATCAATTGGTAATAATACTAGAGACATCCAGAATGTTGAGTGTGACCTAAGGGAGGGTACAGACAAGAAGCATGCAGGCTAGGCAAGCCTGGGTGGGTTGTGACCTGGATTGTTGGACAGAACATCCACATTGATGAGGTCATAGATCCATCTGAGCGCCTCATTAATAGTTGTTTGTCCATCTTCAAAGAGGACCATGGCATCAGGGAAACAATGACATGACTT
Organism: Bettongia penicillata ogilbyi; assembly: GCA_023548195.1. Classification (NCBI taxonomy): domain Eukaryota; kingdom Metazoa; phylum Chordata; class Mammalia; order Diprotodontia; family Potoroidae; genus Bettongia; species Bettongia penicillata. The sequence goes on along the minus strand of JAJHZJ010000170.1, from coordinate 2,290,025 downwards.
GCAGTTAACTTTGATTTGAGTAAAGGAGAGCTGTGCAAGGTCACTGGCCTCACTTTCTCCTCCTGAGCCATCTGGATCCAGTGACCAGGTATCCATCAGGATGACTGGAGATGGCCCAGGATGCCATAGAAGACTCTGGTCCTTTTAGGCTAAGGTCTTTTCACGTACTTAGAGTGAGTAGATGAATAGGCCTCCTTAAGAAGTGAGTCAAGGGATGGTCCCTTTAATTAGAAAAAAGATAAGAAAAATAGTAATAACCAACAATTATATATGTTTTAAAGTTATCACCTGTCATTTTCCTACAGAGGGTGTAGCGATATTTTCCTCTGTGACGATGCTCATCATATCTGTAACTTTGCAAACCAAAACTATCCTTCCCTAGCTACTGCTCCCCGAGATGGAGTGCCTCCCCCATTAGAATGTGAACTCCCTGAGATCAGGGACTGCCTTTGATTTTGTATTTATATTTTTAATACTTAGCAAAATGCCTGGCGTATAGCAGCCGATTAATAAGGGCCCATTCATTCATCTATCCATTTATTTATCTGGTTTGATTGATAAAACAACTTTGTGGGATCATTATATATGTATCTATATATAAATTGTATATATGTGTGTCCACATGCATATGTACATATACACATATCTGTGTATATCTATAATCTCCCCATGTTACAGGAGAAGACTCATAATGGTTTATCTACCAAATGTCATACAACAAGTGCGTTAGAAACAGGACCGAACCCTAGACTTTCTTATATTTCTGACTTTTTCATCTATACTTACCGATCACTTTGCCTCCGATGGTATGGGCCGTTGAGGCTACTGAAGGAAGATGCCCACTTTTCTCAGCTGCAGAAGAAAACAAACTAGGAACTCCCCCGCTTCCAGAACTTGCTTACCTTCTTTGGGATCTGCTAATTTTGCCAGTCATTTCAAGGTTGTTTATGCTTCTCCTTCTAAGGGACCCCTTCTTTGGGCCAAGGTTCTTTCTCAGGGAAGGCACAAGGATTTCAGGGGCTTCTGTCAGTGACAGACAATGTCCAGTCTGTAAAATCACTTAGTGGTAGGGGTTGTCTGGGTGATGTGGGAAGAAAAGAGCTCGGGGGAAAATATGTGAAATGTAGAGTTGAAGGCTGCTAATTCTGACCTTAAGAACATTCCTTTACCATTTCCTCATGAATGGTCCCACCTCCATGGCCCGTCCTTCCAGCTGTTCAACTGATAATAATAATAAATATATATATATAAATAATAATAATAATAAAACAAAGAGAAGGAAGGAAGAAAGTATTGATGAGGCATCTCCTACGTGTCAGGCAGTCATGAGCACATTGCAAATGTCATCATCATTTTTTTTTACCAAGACCCATCATGAATATTATCCTAGAATGTCAGGTTTTGAAATTTGTAAAAGAAAAATTTTTGAAGTCATAATTAAAGAAAGGCTAATGAACTAATACTATTAAGATCCTTGGACATTTTGTGCCTCATCACTGTTTATCAGTCCTAGAGAATCTGCATGAATGCATTTTGGAACCAATAAATGGTCCACTTGAACTCACCTTTTTAAAGAGTTCATACTCAAAATTTATTTAAATTTGCAAGCACACTGTTTTATAGGTAAGGTTCTTTAAAACTCTTAAAACCATTCCACATTAAAAGAGCAAACAAGTATAAAATTTCAAAGCTTTTCCATTTTGTCTTCATCCACCTGCGTTTTTGAATGTGTGTTGGGCAGAAAGGGGGCTAAAAGCTGCAACAACAAGAAGCTAAAGTTCATAAAAGTTATTTTCTGAAGATTTTGTTTTTGTGCCAGACCTGTCTGCCTTCCCTTCAGGTGTTCGCATCTCTGTCTGCTCCTGCGTCACCACCGGCCAATAGGGTGTGCCTTGGGAATTTTGTTTCTGGGGTGGGGCTGAGGTTGGGGGACAAGTGTCTGGAGGATTTTGCCCTCTCTCTTCCCTTGCTCTGGCCTAAAGGGCCCAAGGTCTCCCAGTGTATCCTAGGTCACCTCCAGTCATCCTGATGAACATCTGGTCACTGGATTCAGATGGCTCTGGAGGAGAAGTGAGGCTGGTGACCTGCACAGCCCTCCCTCACTCAAAACAAAGTCAAGGCAAGTCATGTCATTATTTCTCTGATGGCGTGGTCTTCTTCAGCAATGAAGGACGAACATGATCCCTTGCTCTGATAGATTTGTAAGAGGAAGGGGAGCTGTGTTGGTGGTATGGCCTGTGTCCTTGGGCAGAATCAAGTGAACCAGCCCTCCTAGGATGGAACTCATGACCTTGGCCTCCTTAGCAATGTATTTTAACCAGGCCGTACTGTGATTGCATGGTCCTTATACCATGACTGGCCTTCCCAAGACTGTACACAGTGCACGCAGGATGAAATGAAGCTGTGGGAGGAGACAGGGAATGATATCTAAATAAGGGAAACATTATGGATTTCACCTTGAGCTAAACAAGAAATAAGGAAAATTTCACAATCATTCAGTTAATCAATATATATTTATTATGTCTGCTCTTTAGAAAGAAATTAGAGGCTGTAGGTGGCTCAGCGGATAGTGTGCTGGGCCTAGAGTGAGAAAGAACTGAGCTAAAGTTCAGCCTCAGACACTTACTAGCTGTGTGATTCTGGGCAAATCACTTTGCCCCTATCTGCCTCAGTTTCCTCATCTGTAATATGGGGATAAGAATGGCCCCTACCTCTCAGGGCTGCTGGTATGAGGATCAGATGAGTTGATATTTGTAAAGCACTTATCACAGTACCTGACACCCAGGAGTCACTTAGTAAATGCTAGTTTCCTTCTCTTTCCCTACCACATGCCAGGTATTCTGGGTAGCACCAGCATCCCTAGCAGGGATGAGTAAGAGGAATTTTTGGGTTGAAAGGCATGGAGGGGAAGGAG
>JAJHZJ010000170.1:2147111-2284611 GCA_023548195.1 Bettongia penicillata ogilbyi | reverse complement strand
TACCCGTCATTCTTCCCACTAAAGAAATGAGTCTTATTTATGCAAATGATGCAGGAACGAATCCTGGGTTATATAAATATATACAAAATAAAAAATGACGGTGTTTTACCTTTATTCATTTATGTTATTCTTATCATATAGAGAATACTGGGAAGATGAGCTGGAAGGATAAAAAGTGTTCATGTGGAAGGTATCACTTAGTAGGCACTCAATCAAGACCTCTTCAGCAGATTTCCGCCCTAGACCTCCAGGTTGGAAGGATGCTGTGCATTTCCCTTCTATTCCTGTAGTCTCAGTCAGTTGATAAGCATTTTATTCAGTGCTATTATTGCTTGCTATGTGGTGATGTGGAGAGAGTGTTAAGCTTGGAGTGAGGAAAGACCTGAATTCAAATCCTGCCTCTGACACTTACACACTGTGCAACCCTGGGTGAGTTAACTTCTTTCAACCTCAGTCTCCTTGTCTATAAAATAGGGAAAAAAAATAAAACTTGCCTCAGGTTCAGGGCAGCTAGGTGGCACAGTGGATAGAGCACCAGTGCAGAAGTCAGGAGGACCTGAGTTCAAATCTCACCTCAGACACTTGACACTCACCAGCTGTGTGACCTTGGGCAAGTCACTTAACCCCAACTGCCTCATCCTAGGTCATCTCCAGTTATCCTGATGCATATCTGGTCATTGGATTCAGATGGCTCTGGAGGGTGAGGGTGGTGACCTGCACAGCCCTCCCTCACTCAGAATAAAGTCAAGTGCAAGTCATGTCATTATTTCTCTGATGGCATGGTCTTCTTCAGCAATGAAGGATGAATACACACAAAATTTGTGAGGATCAACTGAAATAACATTGGTAAAGCACTGAATAACCTTAATTCCATTATTATTAATATTACAACTACTACTACCACTACTGCTACTGCTGCTACTACTGCTACTACTACTGCTGCTGCTGCTGCTAATTACTACTACAACTGCTACTTGCCAGGCACTGTGCCTCAGCACTAAGGATACAAGAAAGGCAACTCCCTCCAAAACCCCCAAATCTGCCATCAAGAAATGGGGAATCTAATCATCCAGGAATCTAATGGGGAAGACAACATATAAACTACACATGAGATATAAACAGACTAGATGGAGAGCAGTCTCAGAGGCAAAGCTCAGGTATGCAGTCTCATTTACGTCATAGAGCTAGAACTTGAAAAAAGCTTTTTATTTCGGTTGTTTAGTTGTTTCAGTCATGTTTGACTCTTCATGAATCCATTTGGGATTTTCTTGGCAAAGATACTGGAGTGGTTTGCCATTTCCTTCTCCAGCTCATTTTACAGGTGAGGAAACTGAGGCAAACAGGGTTAAGTGACTTGCCCAGGATCACACAGCTACTATGTGTCTGAGGTCAGATTTGAACCCAGGAAGATGAATCTTCCTGACTTCCAGCCCTGCACTCTATGCACTATGGCACCCACCCAGCTGCCCCTAACTCAGGAGTTCTGTGTACTAATGAAATCATAGATCCAGGCCTTACCCCTGCTTTACCCCTAGATTCTAGCTCAGTGCCTGGCAGATAGGAGGTGATGATTCAATGCTTCTTGTTGACTATATCCTCTTTGGAATTTTTTGATAATATATTCTTGAAAAATAACATGAGACACTGTTAAGGATCATCTACTAATGGGACCAATTGGCTGAAGGCATCTTGAAGACAGGAATTATCTTTCTTTTGTCTTTGGATCCCAGTGCCTAGCACACAGCTGACTTTAATAGCTTTTGTTGATTTATTGGTTGGTTGATGGAGGATGAGATAATAGATGGCAGGATTAAGATCTGGAAGAGATCATAAGGGAGCATCCACTCAACTTTCCACTTGACAAATTAGGAAACTGAGGCCCAGAGAAGAGCTGGGATTTGAACCTAGGTCTTTTGATTCTAAAACCAATACCCTTTTTGTGGTACTCAGATGACACTTTGTCAGGTGTACTATAGAGAAACCTAAGGGAAAAAACCCTCCAGCTCTGATTGAGAATCCCTTTCCTCTCGTAGAATGGATCGCCAAAGAGTGAGGAGACTGAAGATTCATAGTACAAATAGACAAAGTAAGTGTGACCTCAGTGTGATCTCCAAGCTGGCCTCTTCTCAGCCTTTGGAATTCAGAGCTGGATGTCTCTGCTAAAGCCCTTTGGGACCATTTGGAAATCATGGACCCTGGGTGTTTTATGTTCAAGGAGAATGCCCAGTTATTTTTCTCCACACCCATAGAAAGGGACATCCAGATGTCAAGAGATTTCTGAGTGAGGCAGAAATAGCCACTGCAGCCAAAAGTGCTCCTTCATTTCCATCTTATGCATTTCATTATCCATTCATTTTAGTTTCATTCATTCCTTCCACTTATTTAATGTTTGATTCAAGAAGTCAGGAAACAATACTAGGACTTTCAGTTATGCAAAAATTATATAACATGTTTTCATTTGTGCAAGACTGTTAGAGTTCACATGTTCTCTTTGATGAATTTCTAAATAAAAAAGAATTTTAGGTTATGTTGTTTATTTAAAGCTTACACAGAATTTTAAAACCTGGATTCTGGACAGGAAAGGACAAGAGAAGAAAGTGGGGGGGTGGCGGCAGAGTTAGGCATGGAAGAGAAAAAAATATATGGGTCGTGCAAAAATCATTGGATTGGGAGTCCAGAGACCTGTGTTGTAGTTTTGGCCCTTTCATTAACCCCCTGTGTAACCCTGGACAAGTTGTACACCTCTTGACCTTTTGTAAGAGGAGAGAATTGAACCAGATTCTTTCTGAAGTCTCTTTGAGGGGCGGAGTCAAGATGGCGGAGTAGAAAGATGCACATACGCTAGCTCTTCCCCCACAGCCCATAAAATACTTGTAAAGAAGGACTCTCAACAAATTCTAGAGTAGCAGAAGCCACAGGACAATGGAGTGGAGGAGATTTCTAGCCCAGAGTGACCTGAAAGACCAATGGGAAAGGTTTGTCGCACTGGACACAGAGCAGAACCCAGCCAAGCCTTGGCCACATGGCCAAGGAGGAGCAGGACCGAGCAGGTTTCAGTGACAGAATCTCCAGTGGTAGTGCAGGTCCTTCAACCCACAGGTGCTAAAGGTCAGTGAGAGGGTTTTTTTGGCTGGCCAAGAAGGGAGCAGGGTGTCCCCATAACTCAGGCCTCCTCAGGTGGCCACAATAGAGGCAGCAGCGGATGAGGCTCCCAAAGCAGGCAGTAGCCCGCATCCATTGTTGAAGGTCTCATCATAAAGCCTCTGAGGGAACTGAGCCCTGTGTGGCGGCCCTACCCCCACCTGAGCAGCTGATCTTAATCTCACACTGAATAGTGGCCCTGCTCCTGCCTAAAGCCCCTGGGGGATCAGAGCATCTTATCTGAATCTCAGCCCCCAGTGCTGGCTTGGCAGAACTGGAGGCAAGGTGGTTGTGGAGAGGAAACTCAGAAGTCAAGTAACTGGCTGGGAAAACGCCCAAAAAGGGGAAAAAAATAAGACCATAGAAGGTTACTTTCTTGGTGAACAGGTGTCTCCTCCCATCCTTTCAGATGAGGAAGAACAAGGCATACTGTTAGAGGAAGTCAAGACCCCCTGGCTCCAGGGCCTCCAAAGGGAACTTAAATTGGGCTCAGGTAATAGACGAGCTTGAAAAGTGAGTTAGCAGCTTAAGGAGAACGAAAAAAATGCTGAGGAAAATAACAGCTTTAAAAAGAGCTAACTCAATTGGAAAAAGAGGTCCAAAAATACGAGGAGAAGGAGGCTTTAAAAAGCAGAATTAGCCAAATGGAGGAGAAGGTCCAAAAGCTCACTGAACGAAACAGTTCATTGGAAGAGAGAACTGAGTTCAGGGAAATGAATGACTATGAGATAAATCAAACAGTTAAAAAACAAAGCCAAAAATTTGAAAAAAATAGAAGATAATGTGATAATCTCATTGGAAAAACAACTGACCTGAAAAAAAGATCCAGAAGAGAGGTTTTAAAAATTATGGGACTCCCTAAAAGCCACTATCAAAAAAAGAACCTAGACATCATCTTCCATGAAATTATCAAGGAAAACTATCCTAATATTCTAAAACCAGAGGGCAAAATAAATATTGAAAGAATCCACCAATTGCTTCCTGAAAGAGACCCGAAAAGAGAAACTCCTAGGAATATTGTGGCCAAATTTCAGAGTTCTCAGATCAAGGAGAAAATATTGTAAGCAGCTAGAAAGAAACAGTTTGAGTATTATGGAAATACAATCAGGCTAACACAGGATCTGGCAGCTTCAACATTAAGGGATCAAAGGTCTTGGAACAGGATATTCCAGAAGTCAAAGGAACTATGATTAAAACCAAGAATCACATACCCAGCAAAACTGAGTATAATACTTCAAGGGAATAAATGGTCATTCAATGATATAGAGGACTTTGAAGCATTTATATTGATGAAAAGACCAGGACTGTATAGAAAATTTGACTTTCCAACACAAGAATCAAGAGAAGCATAAAAAGGTAAACAGGAAAGAGAAATCATAAAAGACTTTCTAAAGCTAAACTGTTTACATTCCTACATGGAAAGAAAATATTTATAACTCTTGAATCTTTTCTCAGTATTTGGGTAGGTGGAGGGATTGTACATGCACACACACTTATGTGCACATGTATAAATAGAGAGTACAAGTTGTGTTGTATCAGAAGAGATGATATCCACAAACAAAAAAAAATAAAATAAAAATTAAGGGGTGAGGGAGGAAAATACTGGGAGGAGAAAGGGAGAAATGGAATAGTCCAGGCTATAACTCATAAAAGAGATAAGAAAAATGTTGTTCAATGGAGGAGAAAAGGGAGAAGGGGAGAGAGGAAAAGTAGAATCTCTTTGAGCTTTGACACTCTATAATTATGTCCAGCTAAGTGTATTCTTCTCAGTAGAGCAAGGATTGTGAACTCTGACTCCCTCACAGCTCATATATAGGAGAACTGAAGAGAGACTTCTGGAGAAGCAGGTTATTTGAGAAGCAGCTGAGGCTCTTGCTTCATCCAGAACTTAAGGTGGTGTTTGAAACATCCTTAAAACAATTCATTCATTCACAGTAAAATTAGACTCTTTCCACTTAGTGTAGCCTCCCATCCCCAAAGAGATGCCCAGGCCTGTTGGAGAGAGTGAGTCAAGTTTTTGTTACTCTTTTTGAGGACTGACTCAGTCAGGTGACTCCTTCCAGGTGAATTTATGAAAGAGAGTACTGGGCTTGTCCCTTTTTCAGAAATACAGGATGTCCCCAAAGTCTTAGTTTTGGGAAACCTGTACAATGACACTTAATCTCTGGACATTGAATGGCAAATGAACTGTGAACAGGTACATGAGCCTTGAAAAGGATCTCCAATATGGAACATTATTTTAAGATTTGTTTCCTCTGCCCAAAGTGCTATAATCATTGGTCAGCTCAGTAGGGGAAGCTTTGAGGTGACTCCTGCCAATAAGTTGAATGGTCCAGTATCGGCATGGGGAACCTGTGGCCTCAAGGTCACATGTGTCCCTCTAGGTCCTCAATGGCAAACCTTTGCCTGAATGCAAACTTTAATACTTAAATATGACCAATACAATCATAGGTACAGTCCCTATTCTTATCTTATGACTGACATACTTGAGATATTGGTTATTTCTCCAAAAAAAGGCTGTCAGCTGTATGGCCTAGTTGATGAGTGCCAACATGATCTGGGCAAGGGGCCACCCTTGAGGACTTAGAGGGCCACATGTGGCCTTGAGGCCACAGGTTCCCCACCCCTAGTTGGTTGAGAGAAGAAACTGGACTAGGAGACAGGTAGCCTCACCAAAAGAAGTCAGCTGACCAAACCAGCTAATGGTGTGGTATCCAGTTGGTGAGGATGGATGGCATAGAGCCCATCAGTAATAGATTGGGAACCATCACCTGCAGTGTTACTGTTGTGATAATCATATCCCATTCTCTTCCACAGGAATTCCCCAACCTAACAGAAAGTTGCCGTTCCTGGCTTAATCAAGTTTTGTTCTACGTTTCACCCTTCAAACCCAGAGGTCCTCTGTGTCAGGGCACAAAGCTGTCTCTTCAGAGTCTAGCACAGTGCTGTATTTCAGTGATGTTCTAAGGGCTTACTGATCTGTACATACATCTAGTTGATGGCCCTACGCTGGGGTCCTTTGTTAAGTCCTTTATGGTTTTTGTAGCTTTTCTCTTTTCTCTACTGTCCCCCCACCTTCCTGCTTCAAGGTTTCAAATGAGAAAAGCCGAGATGATTCTGACTTTCATCAGCTAGGCCCTACAACTGACCCCCCATTTTTTCTTTTTATTTTTTTGCAGAAATAGCCATTGTACCAAGTATGTTACACATGAAATTAGAATAGGGATTGTACTTAGGATTGTATTGATCATATATTAGGCATAAAATATAAATATCCTCTAATAAAAAAAAGAATGAACGTATTTATTCGTTAGAGTCTGGTTTATAGTTAAGCCAAACCTCTGATTGGGCAGCGGTAAAAGCAATGTCTTCATTTGTCTGTTCTTTTGCTTTCATTTGGTAGGAGTGTTGGGAGGCTGCTGAGCTCTGAGTCAAAGGGTAGAAGCAGAAAGAAGGAACAGTGCTATACAGTAAAGTTAACATATGTGTTATTTTTGTTTTTTGGAATGTGGATTCCTTTCACAATTCTTTAAATAAAGTCAAATTTGCCATAAAGTGAGAACTGTCTGTAGGACCTACTGCCTCGTGGTTGTTGTGTGGATCAAATGAGACAGTTCTGGTAAGGTGTTTACTTTTCATAGTGCTTGGTGCATAGTAGGTACTATATAAATAATACTTCTTATTACTGTTATTACCACCTTGGGTATGTCACCTAATCTCTGTTTGCCTCTGTTTCCTCAACTATAAAATGGGGATCTCAATAGCACCCAACTCCTAGGGTTATTATGAGAATTAAATAGTACTTGGAAAACACTTAGCAAAGTACTTGGCACAAGCAAAAGGTTAATATTATTTATTAATTCAATTTTTGTAATTTACATTTTAGACTATGTCATATAGTAAACATATAAATTTATAATTATTAATAATAATTAATATTATTAACCTTAAAGAGGAAGACTCTATCCCTGAGGATAGGCACTGTTTTCTTTTGGAGTCTGTATTTCTAGTACCTAGGTGTCCATAATAGGTGCTTAATACATGCTAGGGGAGTTGAAGTGACCTGAAGCTAACCACCATAGGCTGTCCTGAGTTCACTGCATACTTTGCAATGCTTTCCCCTCCTTCTTTTCCCCTTTTCTTCCTCCTCCACTCAACCCAAAGGGCCAGTTCCAAGATGAGTTATGGTATGGCCCAAGTTGTATTTACTAATAGTTATGACCACCCCCCAACACCCATCATTTTCTTTTGATACCGTTTAAAAAGAATTCATTTGACTTCTTCACAGCCCTCTTGAGGAACAGGACTGCTCAGCAGGAGCTCAGCTGCTGGGTGGCAGCTTTTAAGCCTGACCTCATCTTCGCTCTTCATTAGGCAGGTCAGTCCCGGAAGCAGATGGATCTCTGGCAGCCCTTTTCCTCCAGGCTGCCTTTGGTGCGCCATGTTATTTTTGCTCAATAATTGTACTCTCACATACTGCACAGGACTAAAAATAGGGACTTATTCCCTTGTTCAACAGAGAAACTGTAATATTTCCCCAGGGGGAAAAGAAATGTTGATTTTTTTCTTGATTGGGGTCAAAGGAAATGGAAAAATTTCTGGAAACTCAACCCTAAACCCTTCTCTGAATCTCTTTATCAGACTAAGAGACACAAACATTATTACTGATGCTCTTCAGCAGCAGCACTCCCTGTGGGCCAAGTTATTTAGGTAAACTCATAACCTTTTCAAGAGTTAAGTAATTATGAGGAAATTCAACAAGTCAACAACTAGCATTTATTAAACACCTGCTATATTTAAGGGACTGTTTTAAGTTTTATAGATTCCAAAAAATAGTCCCTGCTCTCAAGAAGCCAACATTCTGCTAATGGACGGGGAAGATGCAACAAGTACCTAGAGAAATAAATCCAAGATTGTCTGAGGAGGGGGAGCAGGAAGGGTCCCCATGTGAGGTATCTCCTGAGATAAACCTTCCAGGCTTAAGGGAATTTCCTTACTTAGGAGATCTCTACATCAATGAAATCACAAGTCCAGTGATTTCCTCTACTACTTGCATTGGATGCCTCACACAGCTTAAGACGAGGCCCTTAATAAATGTCCATTGTGGAGACGAAATGAGATGATTTATACAGAGTCCACTGTACATGTATACATATAAGAAATCGTCATTATCTGGGTTTCTTCTCGACTTCCTGTTTTCTTCTTTTCCTCTTTTTGTCTATCTCCTCCTCTTCTTTTTCTTTACTTTTCTTTCTTCCTCCTTTCTTCCTCCTTTTCTTTCTTCTCCTTTTCTTCCTCTTCCTCTTTCTCCTCGTCTTCTGCTTCTTTTCCTTTCTGCCCCTCTTTTCCCATCTCTTTCTTTTTTATCCTTATTTCTCCTCATATCCTTCCCCTTCTAGGTACTAGGCATTGGGGATACAAACACCAAAAAGGAATCAGTCCCCACCTTCAAGGAGCTCATGAGGGAGACAACTAGTGCATGTATAAGAACCAGGATAAGGTGACGAATACGAATAAATATGAAGTCATTAAATACAAGCTTATTGGAGGGAGAGCATAGCATGGGGAGGGCATGAGGAAAGGCTCCATATTGAAGCCTCACTTGGGCTGAATCTTGAAGAAGGAGCCATCCTACTGTCCCCATGAGAATAAAGCCAAAAATAACTTAAAAGTGGGATTTGGTTGTTGATGATGGTGAAAAGGAAAATAATTTGTATCACAGATTCCCATTGATATCTACCTAAATAAAGGGTGACAGACCCTGTCCTGTCAGGGACAGACCCATTGCCTGCTGACCACCACTGATGGTCATTGGCAAGTTACACTGGAATTCTTGTTTATGCTAAGTCTGAGCACAACTCCTGAGGTGGAGACAGGATCAACTAAATCTTGGAATGAGGAAATCCTTGGTGACACCTTCCATTTCAGATGCATTTGCCAAGAATCCGGATCTACATATTTAGACTTCTTGCTCTGAACTTAGCAAGCTGTTGTGCACATCTGGAATCTTGCTCTTGGATCAGCCTGACTTTCTTTCTCTTCCCATCTGGACCAGCTGTTATTCTGGAATCTTTCTGAAGGGCGTAGATCCCACAGAGAGATGACATTGGCACTAACACCTGGCATTTTATGAATGCTTGAGCTCTGGTTCCCAACTTCTTTAAAACTTGAGGACCCCCTTTTAATGTGGAAATATTTCACAGAATCTACACTTGGTTGATTGAGAAAATAGTTACCCATGAAAACACTATTACAAATTCAGGAATTTGTTTTTTATGAAGCATAAAGAGTCATAATTTATGATTTAATAAATAATATAATAATAAAATTAATAAATAATATAATAAATAAATAATAATAGCTCTCTATATATACACATGGAAAGGGCAATACATCTATATGGGACATTTTTTATTCATCCTACTGAAAGTATGCTTGCTTATTTACAATATTAAAACATAAGGTTATAGATTTAGAGATAGACAGGACCTCTGAGGCTATTGTATTGATTTTTTTTTTTACAGATGGGGAAATTAAGACTCCAAAAGCTTAAGTGACTTCCTAAGATCCACAGGCCACAAGCATTGGAGGCAGGGATGGAACCCATGCCTTGTGACTCCAGAGTCAATACTTTTCCCATTGCCTTGCCCTGCTCCCAAACCTGTGACCAGGAAAGATGCCTGCATCAGCACGGCACACAAGCTATTAAATAGGAAGGAAATCCCAGAAAGGACACGCTGCTTCCTTCATGAGGTTCAGCATAGAAGGAGGACCACATCGGGATGTACTCACTTCAAGGAAGTTTCCCTGGAAACCCAAGCAATCAATCAATTGGTGTAATAGGTAGAGCATAGGACTTAGAGTCAGAAAGCTCTGAGTTCAACTCCTGCCTCAGTGATACTAGCTGTATGACTCTGGACAAGTTAATCTCCCTCATCTGTAAAATGGAATTGGATTTGAGGCCTCTGTGGTTCCTTCCCACTCTCAACCTATGAACCTAAGTATATACAAGAGGTGTGAAGAACATACCATGAGAAGGGTGAAAGTGTGCGGGGTGGAGGTTACTTCCATCTGGGATGGAAGGACTTCATTGAGGAGGTAGCAACTGGACTATACCTTGAAGGATGGGAAAGATGTCAGGAGGCAGTGGTGCCTGGGTTTGGGGTAGGGAAAAGCATTCAGCTATAGGCATGAACAGAATGGTGTCATTCAGATATGGGAAGGACGTGATGGTCGCTAAGATTCCTTCCAACCCTAAGATTATCTGTTTCAGTGACTAAATGATCTTCAAAGTTCCTTGAAACTTCAACAAACAAAAAAATCAGTTTAATATAAAGTAAGGTGAGGCAAGCTTGGAAAGGTAGGTTGATTCCAACTTGTAGAGACCTCCCATGCCTAAATGAACTTTATTCTTGGAGTAGGGAGCCCTTGATGATTTTTGAGCAGGAGAATGATGTTTTCTGAAAAACAGAATAAGTAGAGGTCATTATCATTTTAAAATAAAACGTCGTAAGTTATGACAGACTTCAGACTAGCATTTCCTTAGTAACTTTATTTATTCTTTTCCTTTCTGTGAAAAACCCAAAAGCCCAAATGTGAATATATTGAAGTTGAAATATACATTCTGAGGCCATGGGTAAACATTATACTAGAAGAAGTTCTCTGAATTGAGCCAGACACAGCAAAACCCATCCCACATGCCCTCTGGAAATAAAATTGACATGATGAATCTGGTACTTTCAATATTGAAATAAATATCTGCTAGTGGAATATGTAGCAATCACCCATCAATCTCTTTCCCAACCAAATAATTCCCTATTTTTCTTACTGAATAAAAAAATAAAATAAAATAGCTTTGAAAAATCAGTTGCTTTGTTCCTTGAATTGCATCCAGTGTTTACTGATTGGGGAGGAGAATACTGCTTCTATCAAGTGCAGTGGTGAATTATATCATTTGTGAACCAAGTTCTTTGCTTGAAGCCCAATGTGAGAAGGTAGGTTTTGGGTACTGTAGGACCCCTGTCTTGTGTGATGCTTTCTCAGTGTTCTGGTGGCTGGATGACAGATTGTAGGTCTCATTCTGATGAGACCCATCTTACTCTCATTAGGATATTCTGATTTTGTTTTGTGGGTTTTCTTGACTTCCATTAATAAAGTCCCACAAGAGGTCTGTCACTTATCTATGAACACTCTGAGTGACACAGGAGAAGAACACAGAATTACAGATTGTAAGAGTTTGAAAGAACCTTAGAGATCTTATCTAGTTATTGAATCAAAGAATATCAGTTGAAAAGAACCACAGCCACTTTCAAGTCTCATCCATACCTGAACAAAAATCTTTCTTATACATTTGTGAGAAGTGGTCCCTCACCCTTTGTTTGAAGACACACCCTGCCAAAGAGGGGATACCTACTATTTTCCATGGCAGTCAGTCCATTCCCCCTTTACGTGCCTCTAATAGCTGCGAACTTTGACATCCAGCCCAAATTGCCCTCTTTTGAAGCCTCTACCCATTATTCCTGATTCTGTCCACTGGGACCAAACGACATATGTCTGATTATTTTTCTAGAAGATAGCATTTCAAATAACTGAAGACAACTGTTGTGTCTTCCTTGAATCTTCTATTTCCCAGGCTAAACACAGCCAGTTCCTTTACCCACTCCTCAGATGAGATGGACTCAAAGTCCTTCACCACTCTGGTCGTTTTCTTCTGGAAATGTCCTAGGTTATCAGTGGCCTAAACAGTGTCACCAAGAACTTAATAGACTATTTCAGATGTGGTCTGACTACAGCAGAGTACAGGACAGTCACGTTCTTCTTCCTGGGAGCTCAGTTTCTTTTCATGCAGGATCATGGTATTTTTTTTTATGGTTGCCTTATCATACTGTTTACTACTCAGATTCAGCTTGTAGTTCAGTATTCCCACTTTTTTCAGACAAATTGGTATGTAATCAAGCCTTTCCTGTCTTATACTTGTGAAATTGATTTTTTTTAACCTGACAGCACAACTTTACATTACAGCATAGTACTGTTGAATTTCATCTCATTAGATTCACCCCAATGTTTAGACTATTGTCATCTTTTTGGATCCAGGTTCTATCATCCAATGTATTAACCATCTCTCTCTACCTTTTTTCAGGTACAAACTTGGTGAGAATTCCTTCTAAGTCATTGGTATTGGATAATATGCTTATATAAGTCATTGACAATAATGTTGAACAAGTCAAGAACTAGTGCAAGTCCTGTGCTTACAGGAACCTTGTAGGCTTCCTAAGTTGGACCATTAATGACTATTCTTTGAGTCCATCCATTCAGCCAATTCTGAATCTACCTAATTATACTGTCCTCTAGCCACAATAATTATATGAGGTACTTCATCAAACGCTTTGTTAAAGTCTAAGGAAACTATAGCTACATCATTTCTTTGATTTACTGCTCTAATTTTATATTTTTTTTGCTTGAGATTTTCAGCCAAACTCCTTGAAAGAGCTGTCTACTGACAGTCTTCTCTTTCCTTTGCTTTAATTCTACCTTCATTTTGTTAAGTCTGGGTTTTCATTTCATTGGCCAATTGAAATTGCTCCCAGTGACCTCATAATGACCAAATCTAATGGTCTTCTCTTGATTCTCATCCATCTTAACCTCTCTGCAACATTTCACCTTGTTGACAACTCTCTCTTCCTTCTGGATGTACTCTCTTCTGGGCTTTCATGGCACCACTCTGCTGGTTTTCCTTCTACCTATCTGACTGCTCCTTCTCTGTCTCCTTAGCTAGATCTTCAGCCATGTCACTTACATCCCAATGACCATCTCCATGCAAATGATACCTACATCTATATCTAGCTTTAGTCTTTCCCTTGCACCTCAGTCCTATGTCACCAACTGCCTACTGGACATTTTGAACTAGATATCTGGTAGGCATTTCAAACTTAACATGTTCAAATTAAACTTATTATCTTTTCTCCAAACCAATACTTCCTCTGAAATTCCCTATTACTGTTGAGGGCACCACTTTTCAGATATCACAAGAATAAAAAAGGGCAAATGTTGTGCTTATTTTCACAAAAGGGAACAGAAATGAGACCCAGGGCATTAACAGGACTCTGGCAAAGTTTTGAAGGTAAAGAAGTATCAGAGGGAGAGTCTGAGTCATGTCCTTTGACTCCCAAGTCAGTGCTTGATTCCATGCTCCTTCACAGTTAGATCATCCCATCCTGGGCCATTTTAGGATGAGACAACTGAGGTCCAGAGGAGCGAGCTGACTTGCTCTAGGTCACTGAGTAATTAATGACAGGGTCAGGACTAGAAAGCAAGCCTTCTGAGGTCCTTTTTGTATTGTACCAGCCAGACTTCTCTTTTATAGGAGATATGTATATGTGTGTGTGTATATATATATATATATATATATATATATATATATATATATATATATATATATACATATATACTATATGTGTGTATATATACATATATACAAATATATAGTATGTATGTATGTGTATATATACATGTGTACATATATATGTATATATATATATATACAGACAGAAATAAATGAAGGTAACTTGACTCAATAGGCTAAACAAAGAATTCTAAACTGCTAGCTTCCATTGCTTGTGAATGGAGTTGTTTTTCCTTCCATTTTTTGCATATTTGAGTCTCCCTTCATTGTAATAAAGTTATAACCTTGTTCTGACTCATATTCCCCCCAGTCACACATCTCATATGGATGGGGTAACTGGGTTTGCAGGTCAAGGTGACTGAGTGTGGACTGTTACTAAAGAATATGGATTTTTTTCTTATTCTACCAGTGACAATCTTTCCTAAACTCCGCTCCAGGGGCCTCGGTACATTTGAAAGAACATTAAAATGATGGAGAGGAGGGTGGTGCTGGTGGGGGCTCTTTCCCAGAAGCACCGAGCTGCCTGTGAAAGGGCTCTTGAGGAGAAGTTGGCCAGTGACTAGAGAAAACGATTGTTTGGGATAATCCACTCTGGCCAGATCTGAACAGAGCCAACTAGAAGAAAGTAGCCAGGTTCAAGGTTTGTATATGCTGCTGCTGTTTTTTTCTTTTCTTTTCTTTTTTCCTTCTTTGTTTTTTAAAAGAAAATGGTAAATGTTCCAGGAATTGTTTAGTTAGGCAGGGCTCATTTTGTGGATCGCAGTGTAGTGCTAAGTGCTCATAAGTGGTTCTTAGTGGTTGATAGGTGTTGATGGATGTATTCTCACTATAATAGAAATACCACCATTTAAAACATAACTGTTTTGCTGCCCCCTCCCCCACTTACATCAGATGAACTCAGAAGCAGTCAATGATATGCCAGTCATAAAAGCTTAAATACAGAGTGAGAACTCCTGTGATAGTTTCTACTTTTCCCAGGTCAACCTCTTTGTAAATTGCATTTTCTTCTCTGTTATTGAATTTGTGGGCAGCTTTGTCAAGCAAGACCCATCAAAGTCATTCTTTCCGTGAAGTTTGAGATTGCAGCTACTAGGCAGGTGAATGGGTCATGGGATCATGGAGTAGGAGCTGGAAGGGACCCTTGGGACCATCTTGGCTAATTTCATCATTCATCAGATTAAGTCCAAGGGAAGTGATGTGACTCATCTGAGATCCCACAGGTAGTGAGTGACATGTGGAAGCTGAACCCAGGTCCTATTACCAAACTGCTTGAACTCTGGAATATACCTCTGTGCAATTGAGAGGTTAAGTGATTTGTCCACGGTCACATAGTCAAAGGCTGTATCTGACCCATACTTTTCTAATTCCAAGACTAGCCCTCTCTCCAGGAAACTATGCTGCCTCTGTTCATGTTACTAACATGTGAGAGTATGCAAATATTGTAAAGCAGGTGTAGCATCAGTTGGCTGGAGGCCACTGGTATCTTAGACTTGCTCAAAGCAGACATATTTTTCAGAGGCCATCTCTTGTGTTCAGTCATTTTTCAGGCATGCCTGTCTCTTTGTGACCCCACTTGAGACTTTCTTGGCAAAGATACTGGAGTGATTTGCCATTTCCTTCTCCAGTTTATTTTATAGATGAGGAAACTGAGGCAAACAGGGTTAAGTGATTTTTCCAGGGTCACACAGCCAGTGCTCTGCTTTTGCTACAGCCCTTCAAAAGAAGCTTCTTAAAAAATGCAAAACTATGAATCCCTATTACATACAGCTTTAAAAAAAAGTATATGTGTGTATAGAGTAATCAGTTCCTACTTGAAGTGGGTGATAAGATACCTAATCAATCTATTTTAATCATGGGCCTGGAACTGAAACTGAAAGTAACTTTGAAAACCATCTGATGAAGTAACATGCCCCCAGATGACAGTTCTGTTCCAATTGGTTGAGGGATTTTGTTGTGCCTTCTGTTAAACAGAATGGAAGATTTTTGAAAAATTGAGAGTGAATGTGGAGTTCTAACCAAACCTCTTGAAAAAGAAACACCTGTGGGGAAGGAGAGGCCTTAACCAGGTGTCCTACCTGATCCACCCATCCCTTTGACTGTAGGAATCAAAGCTGCAAAGGGCCAGGAGGATGCTAGTGTTCCCATCTTCCCACTGATGTTCACAACAGCGCCCCTGGATCAGCTGGTGGCAACGTCTCCACTGAGAGTCAAGGACAAACTGAATGTAGATTCTTTACACTTATAGAGAACTTCTTGAGTACCACATAAACGTGGAAAAAGGACTTCCAGCCACCAGGCCTATGAGTTTCCCCAATATTATATGCATTCTCTAAGCATGAGCACACTTTTGCTTGGTCTGTGAATATACCTATGGGAAAGTGTATCGCAAACATTTTAGGAATTTATTTTTTTTGTGTGTGTATTCTCATTAGTAAGTAAATATGCTATATGTGTGCAAGACTAACTGATTAAATTGATTTTCAATTGATAGCCTTATTGAGAGGAAGCACACCAATGGAGGCTCAAGCCAATGGCATTAGAAAATCTCCCCTGACCTCTCAGGGGTACCTCTAGAACCCTGAGGGGAAGATGCGGTCAGCCCACTGATGGGGAACCAATAGGAACGAGAGTCAGAATAAGGATGCCTCAGAGTTTAGATGGGCTACATGTATCCATCTATATTAGTGACAGGGATAGTGGCTGGACTTGTGATGTTATTGGTAATAGGGTTTTCTGGGTGAGAAAACTCCCTTTACAAATGAAGGTTGGCAATTTTGAAAGTGAAAGTTTTAGAGAGTTGTTTAGAGCACTCAAGTTAAAGCACTTGCCCAGAGTCAGAGTGTCATAGTTTCAAAACCATCTAGGCCAGCTTCCTCACTTTATAGATGAGGAAAGTGGCTGGCCCAGGGTCACATAGCCACTATTTGTTGGATTTTTCTTGTTTCAAGGCTGGCTTTCTATCCATTACACTGCGTTGCTCTACCATGTTAAATTTGCATCTATTAAACAAGAAAGACCTTGATTCAAATCCCTCTTGTGACATATGTTGACTTTGTGGCCCTGGGTAAATCATTTGACTACTCAGTGATCCAGGAAACTCTAGAAGTTGCAGAGAATTTGCTAGTCTGAATCAGAAAATGGATTTTCCTCACTTGGAGTTCCCTATGAAAATGAAGTTATAGATTCAGTCTCCAATATGGTAGCACCAGTACTGCCCTTCTTCTTTATGTCCCTTTCTGAATTCCCCTCTGTTTTCTTTTATAAATTTTTAAATGTTTCATTTCCTCTTTCTTCTTTTAAGATTGCTTTTATTTTCCCCCATGTCTCTGTCTCAGTTATGCCATTGACCCAAGTAAATTCTCCTCCTATTAACAATTAAGTATAGTCCAGAAAAACAGATTCACATGGTGGTAGTATCTGAAATAAGAGAATCTTTAAAATCTAAGAAATAACAATTATGTTCTTTTAGAATTTTGGACCACACTCAATCAAACTTACAGTATCTTTGTGATCTTAAACTATTTCCATTCCATTTAGAGCAGCATATTCTGCTTCCAGAAATGGAGATACGATATTTATTCATTCAATAGCTATAAGAAAATGCTTAATATGTCCTCACTTTGTTTTAGGTGCTGAGACATAATCTCATTCGGGTATGGTTGGATGGTTGGATTAAATGACCCTTCCAAGTGCTAATCCTGGGATTCTAAGATGTGAAGGTAAGGAAGGAGTGCCTTCCAAACATGGGGGACAGTCATCAGTAAAGACACAGGAATGGGAGATGGAGTATTTTGTGTAGCAGCAAGAAGAAGAAATACACCAATGAGAGGTGGTAATGCCTAATAATGCTAAAAAGGTAGGCTGGGGTTAGCTCTAAATACTGGAGGACTTTCTAATAAGGAGCCATTGGCATTTATTGAATAGGAGAGTGACATGGTAGGATCTGCACTTTTGGGAAATCTCTTTGGCAGCTTCATGGAGGGTGTCTTGGAGAGAGAAGGAAGATCAAGTAAAACACTACTGCAATAGTGTGAGAGAGAGGTGATAAGGGTATGAACAAGGGTGGCATCACATGAGTAAAGAAAAGGAGATGTATCTGAGAAATACGGAGATAGAGTCAATGAGAACTGACAACTTAATGGAGAGGTAGCCTGAAACAGTGAAAAGGGCACCAGGGGGTCAGAGAATCTGGGTTCAAATCCAATCTTCGCCATTTACTACTGATGTGATCTTGGACAAGTTACTTAACTTTTCTGGGCCTCAGTTTCCTTAACTGTAAAATAAGAGGATTTGCCTGGATAGGTAGCTTCTAAAATTCCTTGTAGTTCAAGATCTATAATCCTATGAGAGGGAGGGAGGGAGGGAGGGAGGGAGAGAGAGAGAGAGAGAGAGAGAGAGAGAGAGAGAGAGAGAGAGAGAGAGAGAGAGAGAGAGAGAGGAATTTCTATTATGAAATATAGATTGTGAACCTGGATTCACCTGGAAAAAACGGTGACAATCTTATTTGTATTTTATTTTTCACCAATTACACATAAAAACAATTTTTGACATTATTTTAAAATCTGAGTTCCAAATTCTCTCCCTCTCTCCCTACCCCACTCATTGAAAAGGCAAGCAATTTGATATAGGTTATACATGTTAATCATGCAAAGCATATTTTCATATTAGTCATGTTGTAAAAGAAAACATAGACCAAAATATAAACCCAAGAAAAATAAAGAAAGCAAAAAAATTATGCTTTGATCTGCATTCAGATTCCATCAGTTTTTTCTTTGGATAACGTTTTTCATGATAAGTTCTTCAGAATGGTCTTAGAAAATTGTATGGCTTAAAATAGATTGCTCATTTACGGGTGATTTTCTTACAATACTGCTATTATTGTGTACAATGTTCTGGTTCTACTCATTTCCCTTTGCATCAGTTTGTACAAGTCTCTCTAGGTTGTCCTGAGAGCAAGTAGCTCATCATTTCTTATATCACAACAGATTTCCATCACACTCATAAACCACAAAGTTCAGCCATTCCCCACTCAGTAGGCATTCCTTCAATTTCCAATTCTTTTCTACCAGAAAAGAGCTGCTATAAATATTTGTGCATAGTTTCAAATTGCTCTACATAATGGTTGAATCAGTTCACAACTCCAGATGGTGACAATCTTGACAGAAATAGGACATTTGGAAAAGGGATGAATCTTTGGGTAAAGATAATGAGGTCTGCTTTGAGCATGTGGAGTTTAAAATGCTTATGCAACATTTGATTTGAAATGTCCAACAGGCAGTTGGTGATGTGAGACTGGACTTGGGAGAGTGTTGGGAATTATGTACATGGAGATAAGAATTAATCCCATGGGAGCTGATGATGTCACTAAGAGTGTACAGAGAGAAGAGGGACTGGCAAGAGTTATGTGGGGAGGAGGCACCCAAAATTAGGAGGTGGAATGTGGAAAATATTATTTGCAGGAAAATTCCCATCTCCAAAGACACCATCCCATTTCAAAACCTTGCCTATAGGGTTCATTTCAGCCACTCTTGAAAGTCCCAGGAGAGAGCTTGCTGGAGGAATCTCTTCCCTGGCACATGCCACACTAGAAGGGTTGGAGAGGTCATTGTCTGGGTCAAGGGCTTTGATCCTGAAGGCTCTAGTACAAAGGAAGTCTGCAATTCCTCTTGGAATTTCAGTCACTATGGTTACCAGCACTGAGTGGCTTCTCTTGGATTCTCAAAAACATTCCTCTGAATGTTGGCCTCTGATGATATGTAAAAATAAAAGTAAAAATAAAAAACCTCCACCAAACAGGAATCTCATGACTTATGGATCTGGCTGTGTCCAGATTCTCTCTTCCTCCTCTTCCATCATCTCTTCCATCACCTTCTCTTCCTTCTCCCTCTTATGAAAGCTTTACCCAGGGCAGGACATTATTGATTCACCTAGGGTCAAAAATTATCAGGAGAATGAAGTGTATTCTCTACTTTTCTGAAGGGATAAAGCCTCCAGGGCCACCAATAAGAGTCACCAGTGCCCTTTTGGGGTTGCTTAGATCTTGGCTTAAGGATATCAGAGGTAGTATAGTATAAGGAATACTAATGGCCATGGAATCAGAGGACCTGAATTCAAATTTTGACTGTATCACTTATATGGGTGACTTGGATTGTACTTCTCTGGGGCTCAGTTTCATCATCTGTAAAACAAGAGGGTTGCCACAAATAATCTCTAAGATCCCTTCTAGTCCATTAACAATCATTTATTAAGCACTTACTATGTGCTGGATGTGCTAGAAGCTGTATTCTGGCTTCTCCCCTGATGCCTATAAACATGCCCAGGTATTTATGGTATTAAAACATTCTTTCCTTGAATGTCTTCCCCTTAAGCTATCATTTTATGTCTCCATTTCCAGTTCTATAACCATGACTTTCTCAGTTAGACTGACTGAGAGTTGATAAAACCTTGGGACTTCCAGAGGGTAACTGAAACATTTCATCTGATAGAGGAGAAAATTGATACCACTGGAAGATAAGCAAAGTGGAAAAAGAAGAGGGGGAAAAAGAGAAAAAAAGAGAAAGAGAGAAAAAAGGAGAGAAAAAGAAAACAAAAGAGAAGAAGAAAGAAAAGGAGAGAGAAAAGGAGAAAGAAAAAAGAGATAAGGAGAGAAAAAGAAAAGGAGAGAGAAAAAAGAAAGGGAGAGAGAAAAAGAAAAGGAGAGAGAAAAAAGAAAAGGAGACAGAAAAAGAGAGAGAGAACATGGGAGAGAGAAAGGGAGGGGGCCAACAGTGGAGCTTAGGAGGCTACTTGGATTGGGGGGATGAGGGGACTGGCGGTAAGAAGAGGATAAGGAAGGGATGAAGGAGAAAGAGGGGCTGCCAGAGGAGACAGAGGAAAAGTAAGCTAGAGCGGGGACTGCACCAAGTTGGTTCCCCAGCCTCCCATGGTCACCATCAGCCATCAGAAGCCTCCCCTTGGGGAGTTCTCGCATCCAACTGTTGTCTGCTGGATTGGGATCACTCTTCTTCCTTAATGAGTTCAGAACCTGACTCAGTTTACCTTTTCACTCCTTCTTGCGATTATCCTTGGTGAATTCAGTGAAACACTGGGTTTCTCCTTCCTCTTCCCTTCCAAGTTTTTCTTCAAGTCCTGCTCCAAACCTCCAGGCTCCAATGCCAGAGCTTACTCAGATTACATCTGTGCCTTAGGCTTCCGCCCCTCAGCTAGTAATGATCACCCTGCTTCAGACAGAACTTTACCTATATTTTCTCACTTGAGATTCATAACGACCATGTGAAGTGGGGGGGATTATGAGTATTTTACAGATGAAGAAAACTGAGACTTACAGTAACTTGCTCATGGTCACAAAAGAATAAGTAACAGAGATGGCATCTGAACCTAGGTCTTCCCGGCTTCAAATCCAATCATCTATACACTATCCCATGTTGCCTCTCCACAAAGGAAATAATATTCTAAGAATTAAAAAAAATAAAACCCCTACATGCGCTAACTTGGCTATGATTGAAAATAGAATGTGAATTTCATCTATTTTCCTGACTGGTCAGTAGAGCTTGTTGAATACTCTGCAGCAGGAGAACTTCTGTGAAAATACATCACTATTTTTGGAAAAGAACAAAAGATTCAATTCGGAAAAACAGTACCAGGTGTTAAAAGGAAGCTTTCAGTGGTTTTTCATATGAGTCGTCCAAAGGAGTCTTTGTAAGCTGAGCGCTTGAGTCAAAAGACAGAATGTCCATGAAGAAAACTCTCAAATGGTTCCAAGGAAGACGGTGATAATTGAGGGCAATGCTCTGACATTGCTATCTGCAAGCAGAGCTGAAAACATCTTTTATTGTGTTAGACTCACTGAACTGAAGCA
Organism: Bettongia penicillata ogilbyi; assembly: GCA_023548195.1. Lineage (NCBI taxonomy): Eukaryota > Metazoa > Chordata > Mammalia > Diprotodontia > Potoroidae > Bettongia > Bettongia penicillata. The sequence goes on along the minus strand of JAJHZJ010000170.1, from coordinate 2,263,210 downwards.
TCCGCCGTGGTAACCAGTCATGGCTGCTGTCCTTGGGGTAATGTTAATGGCACAAAAAATCTGCAGGAAGGGTGAGGGAAGTATGCAGCTTTCATACCTCTCCTACAGCCTGGCACTCTTTATGTCTGGCTGAGGTTCCTCCCTGGGAAATGTGGATTAAAAAAGGAATTCCAAGGAAATTTAAAAAGGGTCATAAGACATGACCTGGAGAACACTGGAGACTCATGGGCTGCAGAGCTGGCAGGACCATAGGATTATAGACTGAAAGGGGCACTAGTGATCACTTAGTCCAATTGCCTCATTTTACAGAGGCAAACTGATGCTCAGGGAAAATCAGGGATCTGAATAAGTCTTAAAAGGTAGAACAAATTGAGATTTCAACCCAGTCCCTTGCTTTCCAAATCCCGTAGCATTTGCAGCATATGAAGGTAGGGATTTTCAGAGTCTTGTTGAACCAAGTTGTACCTTGATGGTGTGTCTGGCCTTCATCTACCACTTGGTGGTTGTGTTAGATGTGTTAGATTGTTTAACAAAATCCAGACCCGTACAAATAGAGAAGGTTCTGCACCCAACCTGAGATGGAAATCACCCATTAAAAAATTATTTACTTTGTTTGCATTGAAATGATCTCCCCTTTCCCCATTTTACAGATAAAGAAACTGAGTCTAGAGAGGTTTAGTGAATTACTCGAGCTCTTTTATGGCCTCAGACACCTTTCTTCACCCTCCAGCCACTAAATCTTTCTCTTTTGCTTGGTGTGTGGTGGGTAAGTTTTATCAGAAGCCAGTTAGTTGAACTCTCTCATTTTACAGATGGGGAAACTGAGGCCTCACAGACAGTAAGAAACGGGGGTAGGATGTGAAGCCACATCCTCTGATGCCAGATGTACAAGTCCTTCAGGCCTCTACAGGTACAGGCCATCTTCCTTGCCTTCAAGAATCTTAAACTCAAGTAGCAACAGGGACCATAAGTCCATATTTAGGATCCCTGTGTGATGCCTATTGCATTAGAAAACCACAGATTAACGAAATCCATATTGTGTTAAACGTTTCCTGATTACATTCTAATCTGATTTGTGTGGAGTGTTGTGGGCCTCTGCAAGCCCAGCGTTTGACACCTGATTCACCTCCACCCCTCCCCGCTCTCTGTTCTGTCCAGTAGCTAGAAAAGACTTCTAGTCCATGAATTCTTAACTAAGGGGTCTGTGAACTTGTATGAGAAAAAAGCAAAATATTTTTATTTCAGTGTAATGGACTTGCTATGTTATCTATGTACTGTTGTTTGGTTATGTCTCACTCTTTTTGACCCTGTGGACCATACTAAAGGGTTTTCTTGGCAAAGATACTGGAGGGGTTTATTGTTTCCTTCTCCAGTGGATTAAGGCAAACAGAGGTTAAATGACTTGCTCAGGGTCACACAGCTAGTAAATGACAGGCTGAATTTGGACTCAGGCTTAAAACTTAATATATAACCATATGTATAAGTATATATGCATGTATATGTTACATAACATACAAGATATCATAAATATACAAGTAATATAATATATAATGTCACATATAATGTGATATATAGTTAATATATTGTATATAAGATATACATACATACATATATATATATTATGAGCGAATTCAGACCCAAACCTAGAACCTCTGATTCCACACCCAGCATTCTTTGTCTTGTACCATGGTACCTAGAGTTTTAAACATAGGAGATCCTTAATAAATATGAATTTGACTGAATGGGATTGAATTAAAATGTACTTGGAAGAGGTTCTTTATCTGATATGAGTCTGAGCATGTAAATATTACCATCAAAATAAGAAATTTAAGTCAGTAAAATGGAGGCTCCCATCTGTTTCTTCTTTGGTGATTACCTTGCTGCCTGTGGGCAAAATGGTCCTTGGGCACCCAGAACGTAGTGCCATGATCAAAGAGCTATTTCAGAATAGAAAACATTTTTTCAAGGATATATATATATATATATATATATATGTACATATATATATATACATCCATATATGTATGTATGTATTATGTGTGTGTGTGTGTGTGCGTACAGAGGAAATAAATAAATTGTCTACTTGTCTGACTCACTCAGCACATTCCCCCTTTAATTGGCTTATTAGAGTAGTGCCCAGGCTCACAGCCCTGTTAAGAATTTCCACTATCAAATGAATCTCACTTTAATTGCCTCTGGCGAGGAAGCTAGTTGCTGGTTGTCTGCCTGGGCATGCATTTATTTCTTACCAAAATTAGTTTTAATCAGCATGGCTGAGTGATTCAGAAGCCAAAGAAACACAGCCAGGAGGTAGCCTGGGAAACTTTACTGACAATTCTGAGGATAACACCCCAAAATGTGCTGGAGGCAAACTTCATGAACATTTCATTTTTAAAGACAAATTCAATTGAGTCAAAGTCGGTAAGAGGCAGGAAGAGTTTCGTTGACTTGAAGCCTTGGGATATAATCAATCAGCAAGCATTTATTAAGCACCTATGTGGCCAGGCCCTGTACTAGGCACTGGGGGTACAAACAGGAGGTCCTGTGAATTCAAACCTCAGGACATGGTTAGGTTATTACTAAGGAGGCTGCTGTGGGGGATAGCTGCCTGGGCTGGGGAGAGACTCATTTAGGGTAGAGCTGTCCAAAGGATGCCATGACCAGCTTCCAGATAATTATTCTCCCTAACTAGGTGCTACACTCAGTTGGCTTTGTCTGCTAAAGGAACACAGAGGCAGTTCCATGGTACAGAGCGTCTTGCTAAGAATCAGAAAGAATTCAAATTCTCCGTTAGACATTTGGCAGCTAGGTGGCCCTATATGATTCATTTTGCTCTTCCTGGGACATCTCATCTATCTCTAGATCTAAGGCTCTGTGATAAGAATCGTCCAGGCTCTTCTAAATTCTGATGCCTGGGGGTGGTGGTGGGGGAGCTGCAAGGCTCTTGGATATCCTGACTCAGCTGCATCAAATGAGATGATATATAGCAAGCCATAGAAATGTTGTAGTTGAGTTGTTTCAGTCATGTCTGATTCTTCATGACCTCCTTTGGGGTTTTCAGGATAACACAGGATTTAGCAGCTTCTACACTAAGGGATTGGAGGGCTTGGAATATAATATTCCATACGTCAAAGGAAATAGGATTAAAACCAAGAATCACCTACCCAGCAAAACTGAGTATAATATTTCAGGGAAAAAATGGAATTTCAATGAAATAGAGGATTTCCAAGCATTCTTGTTGAAAAGATCAGTGCTGAATAGAAAATTTGACTTTCAAATACAAGAATCATGAGAAACATGAAAAGGTAAACAGGAAAGAAAAGCCTTAAGGAACTCATTAAAGTAGAACTTTAATTTACATTCCTACATGAAAAGATGTTATTTGTAACTCATGAGATCTTTTTCAGTATTAGGGTAGTTAGAGGGAATATATATGTATGCATGTATATGTATACATGTGTATATGTGTATGTATGTAGGTGTATGGGTATATTACATGTGTAGGTATGTATATGTACATGGATGTATGTGTGTATGTATACCTATCCATAAACAGAGGGCACAGGGTGAGCTGAATATTAAGGGAGAATACCTAAAAAAAATAAAATTTACTATTGAATGGAATGTGCTAGGAGTTAGAGAAAGGGAGAGGTAGAATGTAGCAAATCATCTTACATGATGAGGGAAGAAAGAACTTTTACAATGGAGGGGTATGGGGGGAGATGAAAAGAAATAAGCAATCTTTACTCTCATGGGATTTGGCTTAAGAAGGCAATAACAAATACTCAATTGGCTATGGAAATCTATTTTACCCTACAGGAAGGCAAGGGGGAAGGGGATAGGAGAGGGAAGAAAAAAAGAACATAGGTGATTCCTATGAAGTCAGGGACTATGTCTTATGCAACATTTGATTTCTCCAAATGCCTATAAACAGCCCATGCTTAATAAATACTCATTGAATATGATTATTTTATATGTTTCCATTTTATATATTTGATGTGTCCCTGGGTATGTTTTTTTAAAAAAAATAAATCTGTAGAGAACTGTACTTTTCTCATGACTTCCATGATCATTTCAGAGATTTGTTCACACATAAACTATTTTTGACCTTATGGTGTAATGAAAATCATGAACAAGATTCCTAAGGTTTAGTTCAAGAAGGATTCTACTTTGGTCAATGGGCAAGCAGTCCCTCTCCTTTGGAATCTCCCATGTGATTGCCTGTAAGGAGATTTAGGCAAATGAATAATCAGCCTTCATTGATGTCTGCTTGTTTTAAAAGTACATACTGAAAAAAACTCACCATAGAGTAGATTATAAGTCTTTGGGCAATTCTCATGGTTTGGAACTGGAATGTTTAAGTCATCATACTGGTCATATTCTTGCTCCAGATAGTCAGTAGACAGCCCACAGATGGACAGAAATGTTTTTCCCCTTTGACTTAGGATTTAAGGAATGCTGGTTCTAGAATACTCTACTTACAGGCTTGTCAACCTTTGGTCCTTAGAATCCTTAGGAGCCCTTTGAGTTATTACAAGGAGCTGATGAATCCGCATATACACCAGTCATGGTCACTTTGATATTTGGTCTAGGGATCTTTGGAACTATGGTCACATAGCTGTAACAAACACTGTCACAATACAGAAGCAAACATCTTCTGCAGACTGAATAAATGTCTTTTATATACATATGTTTTATATATACATTTATATGCATTGCTATCTGTCAAATGTATGTAGATAACATTGTGATGAATAAGATTTAAATTCATCTAAAGGCTTTACTAAATCCATGTACCTTTCCGGCAGTATGTGTTTTCTTAATCAATGGATATCTGGGTGGGCAACTCAGCAACCCAGAGATACACTTACAAAAGATGGCAACTACTCCCATGCTAAATTCATGATCAGATTCTCAGTGTAATAGGTAAATGCATTTTGCTCATTTCCCCCTAGTTTTTTTTTTTAACATTCTTGTTTAAAATTTTGAGTTCCAAATTTTATCCCTCCCTCCCCTCCCCTCTCCTCTACCTGAGCTGGTAAGTAATCAGATGTAGGTTATACATGGGTAATTTTGTAAAACATTTCCATATTAGTTGTTTTGTACATGAAGGCTCAAATAAAGTGGAAAAAAAAGAAAGCGAAAAACAGCATGCTTCAGTCTGTATTCAGTCGTTATCAGTTCTTTCTCTGGAGGTGGATACATCATCACTCCTTTGGGATTGACATCATTGTAATGCTGAGAATAGCTAAGTTTGCCCCCACTTTTTTTTTTCAAACAACTCTATCAAACCTTCAAAGCTTAGCTCAAATCCAAAAGAGCTCAAATATGACCTCGTAAGGGACATATATCCTCATCCTTTAGTTGTCAGTGCTCTTCCTCCAATCCCTAGAAATTGCTGTTTATTCTCTCTCTCTCTCTCTCTCTCTCTCTCTCTCTCTCTCTCTCTCCCTTCCCTCTTTCTCTCTCTCTCCCTCCTCCCCTCTTTCTCTCTCTCCCTCCTCCCCTCCTTCTCCCCTATCTCCCTCTCTCTATCCCTCCTCCTTCCCTTCCTCTTTCTTCTTCCTCTCTCTCCACACACACACCCACATACATATACACACGGGTGGATGTGTGCATGTATACCCACCTCTCTCTCTCTCTCTCTCTCTCTCTCTCTCTCTCTCTCTCTCTCTCTCTCTCTCTCTCTCTGCTTTTCTCTGTATATCTCATTTTCCCTTGAGGGGAGAGTCTGTTTTCTTTTTTAAAACATGTATCTCCACTACCAAGCACAGTTGCCTTGTACATAGCAGGTGTTTAACAAATGCTTAGTGAGTGACCGCATGAATTTGAAGTATATAACAAGCTACAAACGAGTCAAATAACCCAGCGACCACTTCCATAAACTTGGTCTCTCTTTGAAGGTTAGGCTTCTTTTAATTTCTTCAGATTTTTCCTTTGGCTTTCACCAAATATGCAGGAGAAGTTCCCTGGTGGAAAGGGAATCATGAATGGTAGTGGATTAAAACAAAGAAACACACACAAAATGAGACTGACTTGCAGTTGTGGAAGTTGGTGAAAACTTTGAGAAATCTGACTCATCTTTCTTTGTCCCATCGCCATGTTAGGTCCTCAGGCCAAGGCTGTTGCAGTGCAGACTAACAACATAGAACCAAATTAAGCAGTAGTACCATAATGAAATGCAGGTTTTGAGGTTTTGCTAGTGGAACTCAGTACTTGCGTGGAAAGAATGGGGTCTCCTGGACAGGAACCTGTGAATTCAGGGAATTTCCCCTTGGTGAGATCTTTTTTTTTTCCCAATGGGAAAGCTCCTTCACTTTCTACCATCTGGTATGCATTTTCCTAACATAAACTTTCTTTGATTTCTGTTTTGCTATTTCGATAAATGAGTTTCTTCTCCTTAAAAAAAGGAAAAAGTAAAGGACTTTATTTGGAAAGTTTTATCTTCCACTGATTCCCTTCACATTCAAGCATTAGTATTTTGTTCTTAGATTTTTGTTTGTATATATTTGTTTACTTCTTGTCTCCTCCATGAGATTGTGAGGTCCTTGAGGGCAGGGACTGTTTTTTTGTCTCTTTTTGTATCCCTAGTCCTTAGCAAATAATACGTGCTTTATAAATATTGATTGACTAGACAGGTTTAGTGTGTTCAGCCTTGGAATTCCTTGCACCTGAGGCATCACCTGGAGAATGAGATGTGCAGAATGATTAATGTCTGGAGAGACTTGACTGTATGTCATCAGCGGACACGTACACATCAATATTTTTTTCTCCAGAAGTTACTGGCAGAATTGTTGGGACAAGAGATAAAAAAGGGTGACTGTACTAAGCGGGTCGCTTTCCCTGTGATCTTCTGCGGGATTGCAAATTAGCACGTACCCAGGTGCCCAGTCTTTGTTTTCTTTCTTGATTGTGTCTGGACTACTTACTTACTCTGCCTCCCCTCTCCTCCTCCTCTTCCTCCACCTTCCCCCTAGCTTCCAGAGGTATGATGGAGTCAGGTAAAACCAGAATTTTCAGTGTGAGCATTAATGCTTTGGAAACTGGCAAAGGCCACAAATCAGGGATATTTTGTTTTGTCAGTTTTCTAGATTTAAGTAAGCAATAGAGAAAATGTTAATAAGGTAAATTAAATTTAAAAATGTCAGGTGTTTCAGAAAGCCAGTCATTCAACATTTACCAGCATATCCTCCATGCCCTAACACTATTCATTCTTTTCTACTCCATGCTGTCCAAAGGATAACTGTACCTCCCCTGGTTTACCTTAGGACTCCAGAACAGGTTTGTAAAGGAATGCCTTTGGAATGCTATCATATCTAATTAGCATTTTGCCATTTGATGTAGCTTTCTGATTACTTAATAAGAGTGACTTATAAAGAAAGAGACAGGAAAAGTTATCAGTTATAAGCTTTTTTCTTTCTTTCTTTTCTTTTCTTTTTTTAGAATTTAAGCTTACAAGTTTATCTATGCCCACTATATTCATAATTACATTTTAATATCTGCATACAAAAGCTATGTAAAAATTCATTTTTCCCCAAATATACAAATTTTCTCTTTTGGATAGTTTAAAACATTTCAATCACAGATTTTCTTCTTTAATATACTTTTAGGCTGAAAAAATATTACCAATCTAGCAATATCACTTAACACTGTTTGCAAAAAAAAAAAAAAATACATTGTCCAAAGACTGAAAAGCTCACACTTGATCATGATGATTTCTCTTGTTTTCAGGGCATGAAAAGGAAACCAAGGAGAGTAGTTTTCTTTCAGGAAAGCACTTTTCTGGAGGGCTAATTTGGTTATCCAAAAATGCCAAGTTCAGAAGGGAGGGATCCAAAGACAGCAGAAGGTCAGCTTGTTCATGCCCTGATATTTTCTAGACCAATATTAGCTCTATAATTTGAGTGTCTTTTTTTTCTTTCTGTCTTACATTGTGCTCAGTAATTACAAGAGTTCTATCTGTGTCCTGGAAGGATACAGATGTATCTTTGATTGTCTTGTGCATAAGAAGGGTTTGCTTTTTTTTTTTTTTTAAGTAAGTAAACTGTGTGATGGAGAGACACGAACAACATATTTTTACCTGCACAATAATGCTTCTGAAGGCAACATACAATGTCAATGTGGAGACACAAGAGAAATTCATACTTTTTGCATCTGCAAACATTGATATAGCACAGGAAAAATTCTGTGATAAGGCCAAACCTTTTTGTAAAGTTTGTTTCATGTATATGTGCATTTTTTTATATTTAAATTTTTTTATTTTTTTTAAGATTAAAAGCAAAATTTTCCATTGTAAAAAATACATACTGGGTGGCTTCTTACCTGGAAAATAAATATCTACATCACAGTATGATAAAATTCATTTTCTATAAAATTTAAATACCAATCATATTATCTTGCTATCAAAAGAAACACTACATTAATATTTCCATATTATTCCAATAACAGGAAAAATTAAGAGCTTATTTGAGGACTTGATGGATTCAGTCGTTGGAAAGGGTGACATAATTTCAAATGTTTGCCTTTGCTCTCCTTTTGAAGGGTAAATATTCCTTGGTTGCTCATTGAAATTCAGTTAATGAAAAAGGTTTAGCCTTACAAATGCTGGCTACAGTTCAAAACCATAAGATTGATTTTCAAATTTATGATTCATGCAACTTAAGGTCAGTATGACAGAAACAGATTAGCGTTCCATACAATAAAAATACATCACTAACAATGACACATTTTGAGAGTGACCAGTAGCTCCAAAAAGGCAGGATTTGGGGATGGGGTAGGGAGGAGGAGACAGGGAGATTGTTGATGCTTATACACCCAAATCACAAGAAAAGCTCACGGTTAGCATGGTTGGAGCGGAGTTGGGTTTCTAAAAACCCTAGAGCTTGGCAGAGTGTTACCTACCATATAATTAGCACATGGAAAACTGCATAGGCATTGCTCCAGACCCAGATGTCTGCACATCGCAGGACTGGGGAGTCAAAATTTGAAGCATGTTGCTAAGGAGCAAAGCTCACTTGACCACAAAAAGCTCGACTGCGGCACACGGTGTTTTTGGTAGAATCATAAAGGAAATGAAGAGATCGCCATTTGCAGTGGGTTTGGAAATACTGCTAAACTGATGAGCGGAAATAGAGATCACATACACCAAACATTCCCCATAGTTTAGGGGTTTATAAGTGAGAAATCTGGTCCCACAGAAATCTTCAGATTCGTTAGAATGTCATCCTCAAAGGCAAGAGGAGAATTCTGTTTGTCCAGAGATATACTTGAACCTAAAGTCCTGGCATAAGAGGAAAAAAAATCCAAGACAACCCCTCACAATTAGCTTTCATGGGATGGAGTTCTGAGATGGCTTGGGTACTCGAGTGTGATACACAAAGACTGAGATTGATGCATTGTGAACATGACTTCCAAAGCTCATCCCTTTCCAAATGATTTAATCAGTTATGGCTAACCAACCAGTCCAATTTAAGGTTTCAGACCTAAACCAATTTGACTGTTTACATCAATCAGAATATCAGGGTAATCTCTTCCTTTGTGCTGTGTCGATACAGCCTAAGCATACTTTGCATGTGACCAACCCTGGGGGTTCACATAAATGGAGGCGTGGGTGATTCACAGGGACTTTCTCTTAAGCTTTGGACATGACTTTTTCTTTTCCATTACACAAAGGATCATACTATAGCGTTGGAGCTAGAAGCAACTTTAGAGATTACTGAGTCTAGCCCCCTCATTTTACAGATAAAGAAACAGAGGTCTAAAGAGGTTAAGTGACTCATCCAGTATCATATAGCTAATAAAGGTGTGTTTGAGTTTTCACTTTCATCATTTGGAAAATAATAATGCTGTATTGGGGACAACTGATACAAGCAAAGATGGGAACCTATCCAATTTCCCCATCCTGCCCCTCCCCCACAATTCACTTCATGCCTTGAGTAGCCTGCTTTCTCTCAGACTGGTGCAAGTTCTGTTTTCTTTCCATCTTTTACAGAAGCAGAGCAGATGGCTATACATTTCTGTTGCAGAGAGAGAGAGTTGAGATGTTGACTGAGCAAATCCTGAAGGATGCCTACTTGATGAAATCTGTATGGAGAAGATAAATTCCAACACTCTAGGGGTAGGTAATGGAGAAGGGATGGTACAGGTTGTCTCAAAAGTCTTAGGCAGCTATAATAGCCTAAAACAATTCAGTACCTGATTGGGCATCAATAACTTAAACCATCATGAAGATTTTTGTTAGAGTTTTGATTCCTTGTGTAGTTAGTGAATTTCTACCAGGCAAGGATAAGTTTCCACTTTTAAAAGAGCCACATCCTTGCCACTCATTGGTTGGTTGGCACATTCTGAACTACTTCCTCCATCCAAACATTCCACGACTTATTTCTATACTATCTGGCTATTTGGTGCCTTTCATCCACCCACTCTCAAGATGAATTTCTTGCCTCTTTCTATCTATTTCACTTATAATTAGTTCATGGACTCTTTGCAAAGAGGAATATGAATTAGTTCTCTGCTTATAAACTTGGTGCTAGTCTAATGGAAGGTGTTTGGAAGAAGAAAATATTATTTACTGAATTTTTGAATATTTCTGAATTTTCTGAAATTTTGAAATTTCTGAATTTTCATGCAACTTGAGAGCTACAAGAGACCATTAGAGTCCATCTATTATGTATGACTGTATTATTTCATAGATGAAGGAACAAGCTCTGAGAGGTGGAGGCCAGATGCCCAGGCTCCTAATGTCCAACCTGGAACACCTTCTACTACCCCATGTTGCTCTTGGAAAGTGACTAATCAGTGGCATTTGGGGAGTTTCTCGCTGTTCCATTTGAAACAACCTGCAATTTCCAAATTTTACTGGATAAGCTATTAAAAAGATGAATCTAGCTGTAATTTATCTATTGTAGTCTTTGGATTAATTCAATATTAGTGAACCCACTCTTGCTCTATTTGCTGAAGTTTATAAGATTAGAGTATAAGCTCCTTGAGGGAAAGAGTATTTTACTTTTTGTCTCATTATTCCCAATGCCTAACACACTTAATAAAAACTTATTGATGGTTGAAAAGGATCATAATATCACGTCATCATAGGATTTAGAGCTGGAAGAAACTTTACTGACCATCTAGTAAAACTCTGTCATCTTACAGAAAAAAAATCAATGTGGCAATTCAGTATCTGATTTCCAAAGGTAAGATTTTCTAATATTTACCATTTCTCCTAATGATTCTCCTAATGAATGGCCGGTAGGCTGTAGTTGTTGTCCAATAATGTCCAACTCTTCATGACCTCAGTTGGGGTTTTCTTGGCAAAGATACTGGAGAGATTTGCCATTTCTTTCTCCAGCTCATTTTACAGATGAGGAAATTGAGGCAAACAGGGTTAAATGACTTGCCCAGGGTCACACAGCTACTAAGTGTCTGAGGCCACATTTGAACTTAGATCTTCCTTGACTCCAGGCCCAGTGGTCCACTGTGCCACCTAGCTGCCAGCCTGCAGGTACCTCTATTCTGAATACTCCTCTAGAACAATAGTACAAGAAAATAAGATGGAAAGAGGTGAAATTTTATCTTTGTCTAATAAATAACTGTCAAACTTTTTACAGGGATTTAGGGGAAATTTATTAGCGTTGGTAATGTGGATCTGGAGCCAGAGGAGCTAGATCCAAATCCTGCTTACTTCCTTTATGGTATGGTGAAAATTCAATGTTCTAAGTCTGATTTCAAAATGAAAATAAAACAAAACAAACAAAAAAAACAACAACCCAACCAGCAACTCTATGTTGACATTCTTTCAATAGGTTTTGAAGTCTGAAAAAAATGGCATGACAGTCTAAAGTAATGGCTGTAAAGGCAGAAGACCAAGGGCTCAAATCCTGCCTCAGACATTGTTCACTAGTGTGAATTTAACTAAGTCATTCAATTTCTCTGGGCCTTAATTTCTTCATCTGTACATGAAAGGTGACCTATGAATTTTCTTCCAGCTCCACATATGTGATCTTTTGATTTTATGCATGCCTTTTTTAATGTATATGATTTTTTAATGTATGTCTCAGAGTAATGGGAGGCTTTCTCTAAAGTACCAGTTTACAATGGGACCATTGGATATTATTTTTCTTCTGCTTTGAACCTAACTCTAGCCCATCTCTTTCCTTGGAATACTTCCCCATCAGACTCAGAGAAATGCTTTACTGCTGTCTTTGATTAGAAGAATTAATCTGCAGGGAAAGTGGCTGTCAGCTCAGCCAAGCTCCCCTCTCACTTAGGCAATCAGGGCATATAACTTGAGTGACAATGAGGAAGAACCACAACCATTAAAAAGTAACTGCATTCAGTAAATCTGTTGGGTTCATGTTCAAGTTTTCTTCATCTCTAAACACACCACAATGGTTGCCTCTTGTAAATAGTACTATTCTGTGAATTGTAGAGTCCTTGACCTTGGTATAGATTTCCAAATTCCTTGTGATCATCCAATCCCTTTCTTCCCTCATGCAGTATGTACTCCATTAGTTCAACAAACTCATCCACTCCCTGCATTAAGCATGAACTCAACTGAAATATTGAGAGAAGTATTTCATTGAAAGATATACCTGACTTGACAGAGAACAGATATCCCTATGGTCATATATCCAAAGTATAATTCATGGTACAGTAGAAAAAATACTGGGTTTACAGTCAGAGACCTTTGGACTTTAAATCCCAGCTCTTTCACTTAACGGGCATGGACAAGTCACTTAACCGGCATGGACAAGTCACTTAACCACTCTGGGACTCGGTTTCCCATCTGTAAAGTGGAAGATTTTGGACTAAATGCCTCCTAAAGCCCCACTCCAGGTCCTAGGTCTATGTTCCGATTTGGTCAGGAAGAGGATGACTGTAGGAAATGAGCAAGAGTGAAGGTCTGAGATACTTTAGATCTAGGGGGAGGGGAAAGAGAGGGGACATGTACATGGAAGCTACATTCATCACAAGATTTCTTTGTGCCCTACAAAATGGAACCTAATCAATAAAGTCCTTCACTAAGTCAAGACAACAGAATGTGTCGCTCATTCTTTTTTCAGCTTTACTTTGTATCACCATCGACTGGGGAAGGATGGACGCTGGTGATCACTTAGTGCTGGTGAACTCCTGAGCTTTCTTCCCACCTCGCCACTGGGGCGTTTTCAAAGCATCCACACCCACGGCTGGAGGACGGACTGTGAGAGTCTCAAGTATCCACATTCAGGGGACGTTTTCACCCGGGTATATCGATGCAAAAAAAAAAAAAAAAAAGCCAATAACAGTCTTTCCCTCCCAACAACAACGACAACAAAAATCCCTCCCCACCAAGATACAGAGAAACACAAATGAGCTAGGCAATGGAATGGAACGACACCCCATAAGTAGCATTGTCAGAATTGTGAGAATCAAACCAGTCCTTCTTAATCCTCGAACACTTCCAAGAACAGAGGGGGAAAGAGTTCTGTGGGGCACTCCACCTTCATGTGCAGGAAGCGGCTGGCGTGGCAGGCGCCAATCATCCGTAGGTCCGTCACCTTCATCAGCAGCTTTGGCCAAAAGTGTGCAACGTGGTGTTTGCGGTAATTGATATAATGTTCAAAGGCCAGCAGGAAACCCTCCTGACATTTCTCTATCCTCTCCACGCTGGCAAGCCCTGGGCGATCTGAGAAGAGGAGGCAAAAATCTGAATGTTATTGATTGATGACAGATAGCATGGCAGAGGGGATCAAGTGCCGGACCTGGGTTCTAAACCTGCCCCTGAGAACTACTAATTGGGCAACTGTGGACAAATCACCTAACTCTGTGAGCTTCGGTTTCTTCATTTGTAAAATAGGGATAATCTCCATCATGCCTGTTTCACAAAGTTGCTGTAAGGCTCAAATATTCAAGCAAGACAATCTACATAATGTTCTTTGCAAATACAAAATATTAAAATATAGCTATCATTTATCTTGGAAGTGAGAACTTGAAACATAAGGGTCAGAATAGATGATGGTAATTTTAACCAATATTAGTAAGTTAGTAAATACTAGGAAAATTTGTTTTCAGAAGATGAATAGGGAGTAATAGTAATTTATTACATTTAATATACTCCAAATGCGACTCTCTGAGTCAAAATCTTTCCATTTATCAGAAAGAATGGATAGTACAGTGCATAGTGTCTGACCTCAGACATTTACTTTGGCTGTTTCAGTCGGACTTTCGGTGACCCCATTCGGGGTCTTGGCAAAGAGACTGGAATGGTTTGCTATTATCTTTTCCAGTTCATTTTATGGATGAGGAAACTGAAACACACAAGATGAAGTGATTAAGGGTCACACAGCTACTAAGTTTCTGAGGCCATGTTTGAACTTATGAAGATAAGTCTTCTTGACTCCAGGCTCAGCCCTCTGTCCACTGTCCACCTGGCTGCCCATAGACATCTACTAGCTGTATGATTTTGGGCAAGTCACTTATGTGCTCCGAGCCTCAGTTTCCTCATCTGTAAAATGGGGATAGGAAGACCTATAGTGCAAGCTTCATTGTGAGGATCAAATTTCGTAAGATATATAAATACACTTTGCAAAAACCATAAAAACTGTATCAATGTTGGTTATTATTGTAATTTGTTCCATGGTTGGCAACATCATGCTGTGTACAGGGAGCTGGCCTTAGAATCAGGAAAACTTGTGTTTAACTCCTGCCTCTGACACATCGTTGGCCTGTGACCCTGAGCAAGTCACGTGACTTTTTAGGGTCCCAGGCAACTCTGCCAAACTATAAGTTGTAGCATCTTCATGGGCAGCTAGGTGGCACCATAGTACGTAGAGTGCTGGGCTTGGAATCAGGAAGATGTTCAAATCTGGCCTCAGACCTTGTATGATCCTGGGCAAGTCATTTAACCCTGATTGCCTCGGTTTCCTCATCTGTAAAATGAACTAGAGAAGGAAATGGTAAACAACATCAGTATCTTTGCCAAGAAAACCCTAAATGGGGTCATGAGGAATTGGATATAACTGAAATAACCGAACAACAGAAACTGTGCTGGTCATGTTCCCGCACAGAACTCTAATCTTTATATCTCAGTTGGTGACTTTGTCAGCTCCCCTGGATTGGATGATCATTTTTATGCAGATGATTCCCAGCTCTATGTATCTGGCCTTACTTAAGTCTCCTGAGTTCCACTTGCTCATATCTACCTACCTAGCAGACATTTCCAACTGGATCTACCATAGGCAACTCAAACACTACATGCCGAAAGCAGAACTGGTTACCTTTACTGCCAAAGTTACTCTTCTTCCAAATGTCCCTATTTCTGCCAAGAGTGGCACCATCCTCGCAGACACTCAGGTTCACATTTTTGGTGTGACTCCTCACCCTCTCATTCCACATAGTCAGTCAGTTGCCAAATCTTGTCGTTTCTAATTCCTCAATACTGCTCTCATCTGTCCCTGACTCCCTGTCTCCAGAGCCACTACCCTAATTCAGGTCCTTACCATCTCAAGTCTCTCTACAATCAATCCACCTTCCTTATAGCTGCCAAAGTGATTTTTACTAAAGCATTGATAGGTCTAAGCGTGTTACTTCTGTCTTCAATAAATTCCAGTGGCTCCCTATTGCCTCTAGGAAAGGAGACAAACACTTATTAAGTGCCTACTATGTGATTTGCACCGTGCTTGACATTTTACAAATCATCTCATTTGATTTTCACAAAAACCCTGCAAGACAGCTGCTATTATTATCCCCATTTCACAGCGAGATAGAAATTCAGTGACTAGTCCAGGGTCCTAAAACTATTGTCTGAGGCTAGTGATCTTCCTGACCCCAGACCCAGCTCTTCATCTCCTGAGTCATTAGCTGCCTAGGAGCAAATATAAACTCATTTTGACTTTTAAAGTCCCCCACAATGATGCCTTTGCTCTGGCTTTCTTCTGTGCCTGGAACACGCTCTCTCCTCCTGGCTCCATTTCTTAGAATTCATCATTGGTAAGTACCACCTTCTCCATGAAGCCTTTTCTGATAGACTCAGCTATTAGCCCTCCCTGCAATTTACCTGGTATTCATTTTGCATACGCCTATAATTAACAAATTAAGAAGCCTTTATTAAGCACTATGTGCCAGACACTGTCTAGATCCTCAAAATACAAAGACAAAAATGACATAGTCCTGGCCCTCCACAAGGTTACATTGTGATGGGAAAGACACTGTGTGTACACATATGAATGTATATGAATACATACAAGTTGGTTTTGAGAGAGAGCACACTCCCCAGCAGCTGAGAGGACCAGGGGACAGCTCCAGGTAGTATGGGGAGGTGGTACTGAAGCTGAATCTTAAAGGAAATGAGCGATTGCTATCCATAAATGGCTCCTATGATAGAATGGAAGTTCTCTGAGGGCAGGGATTACTTCATTTTTGTTTTGGTATTTCCTTTTGGTTTTCCTTTTCGTATTTATTTTGTCTTGCTATCCCTAGTTCCCAGTCTTCTCCCTGCCACCTAGTGGATGCTTAGTTATTATTAACATTTCTTTTCTCAAAGGAACACAGAGTGATTGAGGCACATCACTTTCATGTTCTATATCCTATTCACAGACTACTGTGAAATGAATAAAATGACTGTTTCTCAAAGATGGAATAAAAGTTTCAGGATGATAATGGATATACCTGCTGCCTGCTAGTCACAGTTCTCTTCTGCCCCAGATTTTCCCTCTCTGGTCTTTGTCACACAATGACAGTCTCGATAGATATTCCAATATTTAAACCTCAAAGTGGCATCAGGCTCAATCAACAGGAACCCTAAATAATCTGAGCTAACTTTTATAGAAGGCTTCCAGGTATGTAAAATGCTTTATTATCTCATTTGATCCTTACAACATCCCTATAAGGTTGGTGCTATTATTAACATCCCTATTTTATGGATGAGGAAACTGAGGCAGACAGTGACAATGTCCAGTCATGGATGGTCACATAGTCATCAGTGATCCAGGATTTGAACTCAGGTCCTCCTAACCCCAAGTCCATTACTCTGTCCACTTGGCTACCTACTTGCCTTACTGAAGACCTCACTACCTTGCAAGACAACCCCTTCTATAGACTGCAAAGGACAGCCAGAGGATCGTATCCCTCTCTAATTCAGAACAAAACCCATACCTCCATGTGGTATGAACAGGGAATATTTGCTCTAGGAAACTTTTGTGGGTTTTAAATTTTTTTGGCTGGCTGACTAATTAAGGTCATATCTTCCATGCCTCTAATACTTCCCCTCCCTATCTCTGCCTCTCAGAATCAGTGACCTCCCTGGTTCAAATACTACCTCTTCAGGAAGCTTTCCCAGATCCCCTGGCTTCTGACTCTTCCTCTCCTAAGATTAATTTCTTTCTACTCTAATATGACTTGAACCTAGGTCACTGGGCTCCCAGAATTGGGACCCTTCTAATGTGCTACAGGGCCATTAATGAGAATACCAGTGGTGACTCCTTTAGTATTTCCATGACAAAGTCTAATGTAGTATTAACTAAGAAGAATCAGCTCATCTGATTTTATTCTACATAATCACAAAATGTTAGAGCTGGAAGGGACCTTGGAAACCACCATGTCAAATCCTTTAAGGAAAGGACTTGTCCAAAGTCACATACTTTGTTATAATGTGTAAGTATTATCAGGTAAGCCAGGTAAGTGACAGGATAGATTTGCAGTTGATAAGGCCTTTAAAAGGCCTTTAAAAGACCGGCGATGTCAAATTCAAATAGACACGGCTCTTTGGTAACTATATGTTAGAAACCACAAATGAACATTATCTATATTGTATTATATTTTTATTTATTTTGTTAAACATTTCTCCTATTACAGATTAAAATCTGCTTTGGGCTGCATGTGGGAAGCCTGTGGGGTCTCACATTTGGAAGTCTGATGTAGACTAATCCTTTCATTTGTAAAATGAGAAAACTGCAGCCTAGGAAGGTGAAATTCCTAGGCCAAGGTCACTCAAAGAGTAAGGGGGAGAACCAGCATTGAACCTAGGTCCTCTGCTCCAAAACCCAGCACTTTCTCCACTCTACCATGTGACTTTAGACTAAGCATTTCAAATTATGTGTCACAACCAAGGGCTAAGACAGGAATAGGATCTGGGGTGCCTGACTCCCTGACCACTGCTTTCTTTTGAGACCTTGAATCCAAAACTGAGTGGAATGGAATGTCCAGTCACTCTTGCACATGTCCTATAGATTATCAAAACAGAAAGAAGCCAGGTTGGTCGGTGTCAATGAAGCATGCATTCCAGGATGCCATAATATTGCCTCACCATGGGTGACAGAGGACTATTGCACAAATATGGCCAAAGGTAGCCTAGTCCTTGAGGCCACTTGGCTAGGATCCAGTTGAATAATCCTACCTAGAGGAGAGGGAATGAGCTATGAAAACACAATCAAAGAGAATATGAAAACTCAAGAGGAGTATCTCTATTTCCAGTTGGAAGGGCAACTGCTTGGTTGGCAATGGGGAGCCCCGCTCAGTATCCTCACCTGAAGACATGAGCAGGACTGCTTGAAGGAGGGCCACTTCAGTGTCATCCAGGTTGAAAGAAGACAGTGACATGCCCAGGTCAAAGATGGCATCAGACACCACCCCAAGGCCTCCGTTTTTCAGCTGGCCCCTCGTCACAGCCATCTCCCCATTTAAGGTTAAAGTCTCACTCTCAGGGTCATAGCGCACAGCCGCTCTGAGGGACATGATCTCCATACAGCAGCCTTTTAGCAGGATTATCTGGTCTTCACATGGCAGCTGGGAAGAATCAGCCAGTATCAGTAAAGGAGATGTCAACATATCAACCAGGAGCTCAATGATGTCAGTGGATGCTAGCAGGTCATGTAGTCCAGCCCCTTATTTGACAGATTAGGAAAGTGAAGCCAGGAGAGAGTCAATGATCACCCAAGGTCATAAGGTAAAAAGTAGCAGAGGTAAGATGTGAACCCAGAGCCTGGAACCTTAAGTCCAGGGCTCATTGTGTAGAATGATGTCTCCTAGCCAGAGGGTGGGCAGACAAGAGTAGGAACCATTTTTGCAAGGGAAACCTTGGGGTACCTAAGGCAGAAATCCTCATTTTAATAAAATTTGGAAAATGATGCTAATGGAATGCTTATTTATAATCAAGAACTGTACTCCTAATGAATGTTTCTGATGCCTCACAGTTTAGGAAGCATGAAAACAATGTTTTCCTTTAAAAGCAGCTTTTAGATCCCTGATAGAGTATGTCCTAGAACCAGGGTAGGTCATTGCTATTAATCATTTGCCAAAAATATTCTCTTTGCAGGAAGGCTGCAACAAAGGGATGAGAGGGATGGACTCAGGGCTACTTTCTAAGACTCCTCCTGCCTCCTCAAGAACATGTCAGTCATGTTTATTGGCAAAGATTACATTCTGGGATCCCTAACAGAGGGACCTCCCAAAGCTGCTTCAGAAAGTATATATACCTGGCAAATTTCCGTGGGGTGGTTTTTGGCAGCCCAGTCAGTAATGCATTGAGCACCCCCTCAGACAAAGGCTGAGCTGGTCTTTGCCCAGTGGGGCATCATATGTCTCTGCATCAGCAGTGAAAGGAAATTGGCAGTGGTCCACTCCAGCCACTGCAGTCATGCTTCTGGAGGCCAAGGTCAACTGAACCCACTTGATTGCTCAATCTTTTCAGTCATGTCTGACTTTCTGTAGCCCCCACTGGGGTTTTCTTGGCAAAGATATTGGAGTGGTTTGCCATTTCCATCTCCAGCTCATTTTACAGATGAGGAAACTGAAGTCAACAGAGGGAAATGAATTGCTCAGGGTCACCTAGCTAGTAATTGTCTGAGGTCTGATTTGAACTCAGGAGGATAAGCTTTCTTGACTCCAGGCCCGGTGCTGTATCCACGACACTGCCTATGTCCCAACTAATTCACACCCGGGCTCTTCCAGTTCCTGGGGCATGTCAGAGGTCAGTTCTTGGCCCCTTCCTTTGCTAATTTCTGACAAAAGGAGGCAAAAAGCTAAATCAGGGAGTCCAGGAAAAAGTAGGGTGCCCATTGGAAAGGCCTGTGTCTCTCCCACTCTGGTTCACACTTTTCTTTAAAATGATATAGGATGGACATTTTTTCTCTCAACAGTGTTGTTATAGTATCAGACTGTTCCTGATTCTTTACTCTGCTAATCTGTACAAGTCCCAGATAGCTACAGAAGGGTCCTTCTGGTCACTTTCTCCTGGCATGGTAGTGGTTTATGGCATGTAACAGCATTTGTTCAGCCTTTCCTTAATTGATGGGAGCCCCCTTTGCCACTTGGTCTTCGTCACAGAAGTGATGGACTCAATATGCAAGAAGAGACATGTTTTTGGACACGGCCAATGTGGGAACTGAACCAGTAGCTGAGAACTATAGATTTCCTCCCTACAGGCTAGGGACCAGGTGCAATGGGAAGACCTTGGCAATAAAAACAAAGAGGGAGTTGAAAATGACATAAAAAGGACAATCTTTTCACCCAGAAAAAAGGTGTTGTATTTAGATTTTTGTTGCCAGGGCTAAAGGCCTCCCAGGAGTATAGCTAGGTGGTAAAATGGGTGCAACCTTGGACACAGAAAGAGGAAGATGAGTTTTAATCCTACCTCAGTTACTTATTGGCTGTGTGACCCTGGGCAAGTCACTTCATCTGCCTCAGTCTCCTTATCTGTAAAATGGAAGATAGCTTCTCTTTCTCTCATAGAGGTTTCAAGAGGCTCAAACAAGATATGTGTGTGTATAAAGTACTTTGCAAACCTGAAAAGTGTGATATAAATGTGAGTTATTATTATGAAGCAGGCATAAGCCACACTTAGGTTTGGCCATAAGGCTGTATATCCACTGCCAGAGCCTTTCTCAAGACCCTGCAATGGTGGAAACAGCACTGAATTTAGAACCATAGGACCTGAGTTTGAATCCCCATTCTAGCATCTTTTTAGTTGTGGTTGACCTTGGACAAGTCATGTTATCTCTTGGTGCCTAGTTTTATCTTTAAAGAGAAGAGGTTGACTAGGTTCCTTCCAGCTATGACCTCTGTGTTCTTATGATCTCATCGGGAGAGGGGACCCTAAAGGAGGCCTGGGAGTGGGTCCAGGGTGTGGAGAGCAATCCTAAGAAGTCTCTGAGCTTGGTCCTGCTTTGGCTCTTGGTTCCAAGACTTAAATGATCTGATGGAGGAGAGCTAAAGAGCTTTATTCTGTGCGCTCACCTCCCTCCCCTAACCTCCTCTAGAGGCAAACTTACCCCAGGGCTCCTCTCCATTTTATTTACTGCCAGAAGTGAAGTACTAGCTAGCTGATACCTACTAGGAACCAATCACCCAAGAGAAAAACACACAAACAGAACCACAAGCAGAAAACCTAGCCCACACATGACTGAAAAGACAGTGGCAAGGATTTAGATTAGATCTTGGAAAGGATTGCAGGGATGCAGGATGAAAACTATCCATCCCCCTTCTATGCAGATTAAATATATATATATTTTAAGGGTAGAGGGTTATCTTCAGGGGATGGTTTAAATCTGTCTGGGAGAAAGGGATGGACTAGATGAGGGCTCTGGCACCATTTTAGTTTTGATTTTAGAGGAACCTGGGCCTCTCCATTTCTCCTAGGATGTACAAATGAAGGGTAATTACATATGCCTCTACCAAGGTGGGGAATGAAAAATTTTAACGAATGTATTTCCATTTGTCTGCACTGGTGCTTTTAAATGATTAAATTCTTCTTAAATACCATGAGATTTGAAACAATAGTCATTATGGGGGACGTCTATAGATCTATTCTGTAGAATAGGAACACAGGACAGTACAGATACAGTAAAAATGAACTGCTAACATTATTTGTCTCCTTACCTCACAAAACATAGGCAACTTTTTGGCAAAATCCACCACTCTCGTAATTGCTGGTGTGATGATTTTTGTAAACTGGCTGAAGGCTTCCAAGTCCACTTTTCCACCTTCTGGGGCGTTGACTATCGGAGCTTGTCCAATGTCTTCAGGCTGAGGATGTTAAATCAGAGACATTTAAATGGAGAAGAGACAGCACCTTCCCATTAAGATAGTTCTCACAGGGAAGGAGGAAATCTGGATTTTTTTCACCTGGTACAAGATACATAGTTTTCAAGAAAAAAAAAGAAATGACCTCTTTTCTCTGTCTTGGTCAAAGATAAAAATCAAAGTTATTGCGGGAGCAGGACCCTAACAGTTCAGATGGAAAAACATAGAGGGCCAGGGCAGATTTGTGTATGTTTTTAATTTCTGTGATGAGGGAACAGTGAAAGAGAGTGAAAAGGAAATAAATGCAAAATTCTTTGGAAGAAGGGAAAATTGGATTTTCGCTAAACTCAGTATAACTTGGTTCAGTTTTTAGCAAATATTTCTTAAACTTATAATGCGCGTAAGGCACTATGTTAGGATACTCTCTTGACTGGGAGGAAAGAGAAAGGATGTTATTAGATGGAACATTCTGCTCATGGTTAGGGATAAAGTATACCCCAATTAATTGTTCATGACAAGTAATGTTCATGATTTCATAGGTGCAAAGAAAGTAGTCAGCAATGATATGGGTTTTGGGTTGGAACACTTGGAAAGGTGTATGTTTATCTGAGATGACTCATGTGTTTCCCAGGTGTTTTGAGATGTGATGGCTCTTTAAGAACACTGAACTACGGCCTGAAGCAAAGAGGATGATAAATGGTGTCCTGCCCCACCAGCTGTGGACATAGATGTGCTTCTGCTCTAGCTCTTGGGACTGTGAGTCTAAACTTAGCAGCCGACCAGTCCCGCCACTTAGAAGAAGCACAAATTCTACTCCAGACCTGGGCTTTGGAGCTCTACTCTGCTTGTGCTAAGAAGCTTGGGTGGGGGAAATTCTCTGGGTCCACTGTGTAGATAATTACATTTTTTTTGCTCTTGAGTAATTTTTCAGTTGCGTCCAACTCTTTCTGATGCCATATAGGGTTTTCTTGGCAGAGATACTAGAGTTGTTTTTCATGTCTTTTTGCAGCTCATTTTATAGATGAGGAAACTAAGGCAAACAGAGTTAAACGACTTATCCCGAGTCATACAAGTAGTAAATATCTGAGAACAGATTTGAATTAAGGCAGATGAGTCTTCCTGACTCCAGGCCTGTTGCTCTATCCATTGAGCCACCTAGCTGCCCTAGGTTATTGAATAGCGAGGGCTTATCTACAATAGTTCTAGTCTTTGGGGGACAATTTACTAAATATTTAATTTGGCCATGGTTTTTTCCTACTGAATGAACACTGACCCCCTATTGTTGATTGAATCAAGTCTACTGGTTCAGTGTGGCATTCGATGCCTTCTGTCAGGTAGTCCCATTTTACTTATCCAATCCTCTTTCTCCCTTTTCCCCTACACAAATTCGGGCCTCCACTGAGATCAATCACCTTACTCTTCATCCACATACTCCATAATCTGGCTCCCCACTAGATACTTTTTCTCCTTTCTTGAATGCCCTCCGCTCCTTTCCACCACTCCAAATTCCATGCTTTCAACCTTTTCCATAAAACTTCCCTTTTCTTCCCATTTCAGCTAAACATGATTCTAAGAGCAGAATTCTTGGATTGACTTGGCAAGGGGAAAAGTTGGGACTGACACAGGCAGGGATCCTGGTGGGCTTCAAGGAGGAGGTGGCATTGGGTTGGGCTTTAAAGAAAGGGTGGGCTTCCACCTGGAGCCGAGACAAAGTGGGCACCCTCATCACCTGGACAAAAAGCTTCATGTCCTTCCAGAGAGGCACTATTGCTCTTCCCTAACTGCTCCCTTCCCCATTGCCCAAGTCAAGAAAGCAAAACCAGTTCAATGGGTTATTTACTTATATAATTTTTCCTGTAGCTATTTCCCACCCCTCCCCAAGTCATATTTGAGTAAAACAAAAACAAAGATGATTTTCTTTTTCTATTCCCACCCCCTCACCCCCCACTGGCAAACTGCCTCTGTCAACAGTAGCTGAACTAACCTTCAGAGGGTGTGGCAAGACTAGTGGTTAGGGCCTCAAGGGAGAATTTTTAGCATATTATATAACACATTCTGGCAACGTCTGCTCGTTTGTACTATCTGGCTGTTCCCACTGGGAAATTTTTTTTGATATTTTTTTTAAGACAAAAAAAGCAGGTTTCTGCTCCCCCCCACCCCAATTTATACAAATGATGATGATGCAATTTTTTTTTTTTTGGTGGTGGGAGAGTGTGGCAATTGAAACATAAAGTCACTAATTTCAGGCTTTCTTAATGCAGTTTGAATTTATGGAAATAGTCCATTCGAAGTACATTTCTAGTACCTTTCCTTCCTTCATTCCTCCCAAAGCAGCTAGAGACCCTAGGACATGCTTCTGCTCTTTTTTAGAAGGAGTTTCACTTTTCTGTTTTCTTTGCTAGGGATTCTTATTTCTCCAGGGCTATACATATTTAACAAAGTGCTTTTCCCTAGGAGGTTGATAAAGCAGGTACTACTATTCTCATTTTACAAATAGGGAAACTGAGACTCAGAGGGGCAAGGAACTTGCCCAAGGTTGCACAGCTCATAAGTGTCAATCAATAAACGTTTATTCAATGTTGATTGCGTGCCAAGCACTATGCTAAGCATTCATGATTCAAAGACAAAGCAAGAAGACCCCTTGTCCTTGTTCTAGGGGAGACATATCAGAGCCAAGGATGGATGGGGGCTTCCAGATTTAGTGCCCCGCTTCCTCCCTTCTCCCCTCTTCCTTGTCTGTCTGTTTTTGATAGAAAATATTTTGGAAAAAGGAGCAAGGTTTTGCAATTTTAGGCACCATAAAACTCTAAAAAAAAACAATCCCAAAAGGCAGTGAGGAACAAAGGCTCAAGTTTAACCTTCTCCCAAAGTACAGAAAAAGCAAACGATGAAAACAAAGACTGCCCAGAGCAGATACCACGCGTGCCGTTGACACATTTTTAAAACTTGAAAAATGAAGAAAATTCTGAAAGGGAACCCTTGGGAGTTGGTGGTCTGGGAAATGGAAAATGTTAAAACTTGAACTGCCTTCTCAATATGCATGAGTTCAAAGTAGGAAGGAGGAGCTGGACAGGGAGCCCAGCCCTCACGGCGATTGACCCAGGAGGCTTTTCATCATCCAGAAAGGGCAAGTAGGTGCTTAGGGATTTGGAGCAAAGTCAGCACAGAAAGCTGGTTCTTGGAGTAATTAACTTTGCAAAATGCATGAGAGTAGTGGATGGATGGCTAGATTGGAGGTCAGGAAGACCCAAGTTCAAGTCCAGCATTAGTTTCCTCCTCTGTATAATGGGACAATAATAGTATCTTGAAAGGTTGTTGTCAAATGCAGGGGGTATGGAAAGTGCTTTGCAAATTGTAAAAGGCTACATAAAGATGCACTGTAGGGCATCATCACAGAAGAGGTGCTTGTCTGCACTGGAAGAAGGAGCTTCCCAGTGAGATATGGGACCCTTGGGCATCCCTGAGACCCCTTCAGGGGGTCTGTAAAGTCAAAACTATTTTCATGTTTGAATTTCTAATCTGGGAAGTTGAGACAGATAGTACCCACATAAACAAGAACTCTTGACTGGGGGGCAGGAAGGGGTGTCCTGAAAGCAAGAGGGCTGAGAAATGCTCTTCTGCCTCAAGGAACCAGAGGCAGCTGCTCTTGGGGTTGCCTGGGAGTCTGTGCAGAGCTTTCTTGAGATAATGACCAGTCACCTGGCATCTGTCAATAAAGGTGATGGACTAGACAGTCTCTAAAGTTCCTGTCAGCTCTAAATCTAGGATCTAAGAGATACATACACACACATATACATCTATGTATTATATCACACACATATGCATGAATGAGATATGTAAATAATTTACACAAAGGACATACATATTGAGCGCACAATACAGATATAGGAAAAGCATTAACATATGTATGAATGATATCTGCATGTAATGGATGCACATGAATATGTACATACCACCCACAAATGCATGAATGGTAGGTGTGTACATGCATGCATATAATATGTTAAGGGTGCCAGCTCTCTCTCTCAATGACATACGTAAATATTTATGTGAAGGGCATAGGCACACATTTGTGCATAGTACAGGTGCATATATAGAATTCATATGTGTATGAATGATATATATATGTATGTATGAATGATAGCTTTGTTAGCATATAATCTAAATATGTCTGAGTGATACATGTAGATACTTTAGATGAATTACACATGTGCACACATGTGCATCCATAATTAATATATGGCAGAATACCACATGTATGACTGAATGATATATGCATAACCATGTGCATACATACACAGTGCATGTGTAGTATTCTTCTAGGTATGAATGATGTGTCCATGTATGAGTGATCTATTATGTGTGTATATATACATATATATACATATACACATTATATATATACGTATATATGTATATATATGTATGTATATATACATACATACATATATATATATGCAGAGGCAGCAGCATACTGGAGTCAGGGATATCTGAGTTCAAATCCCATCTCTGACAGTCCACACCTGTCAAGTCACTTCCCACCTCAGAGACTCAAGTAAACCCTTCAGACTTGTCAACTAAGCCTCAGAAGGGGAGCCATCTGTATAGGCAAAGGGTCTGACTTCAGATTTATTAGGAAAAATGGCTTTTTTACACATGATCTTAATACATCAATGGATCTCTTTCCACCCACTTGTCAAGTAGGTGCCATTACTATCCTCCCTGAGGGGAGGAAAGGTCTTTCTTTTTGCTCATGTTTGTATCCCCGGTGTCCAGCCCAGTGCCCGGCACACAGTATGTGCTTAATAAATGCTTCTTGCCTATTTTAGAGCTGAGGCAGCTGAGGCTTTGAGAAGAGAAATGACTTACCAGGGCCTTATGTGGCACCGGGTGTCTGTGGCAGGATTTGAATACATTACTTTTTGATTCCAGGCTCTGCCCTCTGACCAAGACATTTTGCTGCCTCTTGTGATTCTTATTTATAAAGTGTGTGTTATCAGAACAAGATTCTAGCAATAACTCCTTCCTAGCTTTCTAGCCTTGAGTTTATGGGGAACTGGGATGAGTTAACCTCTCTTGGAATAAAGTCCTTGGGTTGCAGAGGTGCAAGAATACTTCTGGGTGCTCCTCCGCCTCCTCTTCCTCTTCTTCATCATCTTCTCCTCCTTCTTCATCTTCTTCTCCTTTTTCTCCTCCTCCTTCTTTTCTTCTCCTTCTCCTCCTCATCCTCCTTCTCCTCATCTAATAATCTCACCATCTCAGACAGAGGGCCAACCTTGCAGTCAGGAAGACTTAGGTCCAGTCCTACTTGTGACTTACTAGCTTTGTAACCCTAGGCAAGGCATTTCAAAACCTCTCAGAGACCCACGAGAACTCTTTACTGACAAGTCACAAAGGAATTGCTGATCTACATTGGTAAAAGGAGTATTCACTCTGGGAGATATCTCCACTGGAAAAAAGCAATATGCTATAGTGGCTAGATGTTGCACCTGGTATCAGGAAGTTCTGGATTCAAATCCTGCTTTGGAAAGTTACTACTGATATTATCATGGCAAGGTCTTTGATCTCTCTAAGTCTGAGTTTAGCTGTAAAAAGAGAGTTAGGCTAGATGGTCATTAAAGTCTCTTCCAGCTCTTAATCTATGATATTGTCATAGAATAGCCATTTGTACATGTCTTATGTACATGTGTTTTACATGTATGTGTTTTTTGTATAAAGGCATGCTAAATACATCACATACTAATATTTATTACTAATAATTCTGGCAGGTATATTGAGCAGCACACTTAAGCTGGTCATGTAAATGAGTCCCTGTCCTAAAAGAGATCATTTACATAATTCCTAGCTTCTATTTAGCCAATT
The DNA here is from genome assembly GCA_023548195.1 of Bettongia penicillata ogilbyi. Taxonomy (NCBI): domain Eukaryota; kingdom Metazoa; phylum Chordata; class Mammalia; order Diprotodontia; family Potoroidae; genus Bettongia; species Bettongia penicillata. The sequence goes on along the minus strand of JAJHZJ010000170.1, from coordinate 2,235,358 downwards.
AGTGCTTCTGTAACTCTCCAAGGTTCCTTGGTTACCTGGCAGACAACATTCAGTAGTTTACTGTGCTGGGGGCCAGGGAGAAGGGAATGAATTTACATCCCAAGAATAATCCCTCTGCCTGACTCATCTCAGCCCAAGGCCCATGTGCAGTGCATCAATATGCAAGCTCGCTGAGCCACAGGGCTTAGCTGTACCCATCTAGTGTTCCGGGGTTCTTCTGGAGAGAGGATTGACAGTGCTCATCATTTCTATGAGGGAGATCATAGAGTGCTCCCTGAACCCCAGTCATAGGGGAGGATGAGGAGAATGTAGTGAGGCCACTGGGGAGATAGGTCTGAGGGAAAGAGAGGTTCCTGTGCTCTCTTATTGCACCCCCCACATCCCCCAAAGCTGGTAGAATTCAAAAACTGGAAGGGGTTTTAGAGATTATCTAGCCTGACTTTCCCATTTTACAGATGAGGAAAGCAAGACCCAGAGAGATTAAATAAATGGCCCTGGCTTATGTAAGTGGTAAGTGCAAAACCGGGAACTTGACCAAATGTCACCCGACCCCTAAAGCAGAGGCTCATTCCCTTCCTCCCCGACCAACCTCAGCTTCAGAGAGATGTGCAGAAACCACCTTGTCCCTTTTCTGCTCCACTGAGAGAAGCCTTTCAAAATGATACTCATTCCCAAACTTCGCTCTAAGATATTATATGTCCTAGGTACTATCTGCTACCTGGCATATTGCTTGGGCAAGCTCTGTATGAGAAACAGGGACCTCACTCCAAATCCTGCTGCCTTCCCTAACTTCTTTAATCAGTCACCACCAATTATCATCCTAATGGAAAAAGCTAGAGAAAAACTTGCAGTCTAAAGATAACTGCTGTGATAATCCATACCTCTGCTCATTATTGAGGAAGCTAGCTAAGTTAGACCTGAGTTCAAATGTGACCTCAGACATTTACTAGCTGTGTGATCCCAAGCAAGTTAATCTCTGTTTGCCTCAGTTTTCTCAACTGTAAAATGGGAATTACAATAGCATCTACCTCATGGAGTTGTTTTAAGGATCAAATGAGATATTTATGAAATGCTCAGTTCGGCACAATATAAATGCTAGCTCTCATTATCACCATCGTGGTATACTGTGTGAATTTTATGGTTAAAGGTTGTCTGCTACGCATGCCAGGGATAAGATTCTGCATTATCACAGTAATGATCTCCAGACTGGAGAGGCAGAAAAAAGGGCTGAGGAGATGCTAAGCCAAGTCTCATCAGCATAACAATGAGAGCCTGTCAAACACTTCTCTCAAACTTGACAATAAAGAAAATTAAACTATAACATTCAATGAAATGATTCCTCGAGATGTGCCTCTTGTCCCAAAGCTTCCTCAGGAAACCCGCTTAGCAAGCTTGACCTCCACTCAGACTGTGCATGTGAAGGACAATACCTTCGATCCAGATGGGGCAGTCACGGGGTGGGGGGTGCCTTTGAATGAAGCTGTTTAGTGTGCTGGAGAGAATGGGATGAGGAGGGGCGTGAAAGAGCTGAGTTGTCGTGTAGGAAGGGTGAGTGTGTGTGTGCCCTTCCTATACTCAAATTCATAAATTTAAATATATACTTGAGTAGATATATATACTCAAATATAGCTATGAATGCATATATTTAAATATTTTTGAGTGTACATCTATTTTGAATATATACACAAAATTAAACACATGCATGTAAAAAAGACATATATCCTCTTCATTTATTCAATTTCATATATTTAAAGATATACTTGAGTAGATATACTCAAATATAGCCATGAATGCATATATTTAAATATTTTTGAGTATACATATATTTTGAAAATATACATAAAAATAAACACTTGCATGTAAAAAAGACATATGCAGTCTTCATATACCCAAATTTATATATTTAAATATATACTCAAGTAGATATATACTCAAATATAGGTATAAATGCATATATTTAAATATTTTTGAGTATATATATATTTGAGTATATATACATAAAAATAAACACATGTGTAAAGACATATCTACCCTCCATATACTCAAATTCACATATTTAAATATATACTTGAGTAGATAGATATATATACACTCAAATATAGATATAAATGCATGTATTTAAATATATATACACACATATACATAAAAATGAACATGTGTGTGTGTGCGTGTGTGAATGAATTACATTTTTTCCCCCCTGCTTCTTCGAAGAGAGCTGAGCTGGGCATTATGGGTAGAAATTATATAGAGGTGAATTTAGGCTTGGTTTAGGGAAAAACTGACTAATACTTGGGGGTAGACCATAGTGCAATGGGTTGCCTTGGGAGGCTGGGATTCCTTCCCTGAAGGTCTTCAGATAAATGTCTGATGACTACTTCTACCGAAGATTGTAAAGGGATTTCTCCTGCAGCTACCCTTAGAATAGATGGCCTCCGAGGTCCCTTCCAGATGGCAGATTCCATCATAGGGTTGTAAGACCTTCTCTAGAGAGCGGAAGGATGGCCTGAGCCTGAAAGGACTTCTGGGAATTGGAATTTTTTCACTCACCTTCTGAGGCAAGGAAATGGTGCATGATTTGGGATTAGGGCAGGAGAAGCCTGGGAAAAAGAAGAGAAATTCACCTGAGTCCAGACCATTCTTCCGCTGTCTGGAGGAGCTGTGACATGACAATGCAATCCCAGTGCCATGGGTTCTATGATGCCAGTAGATAGTACTCACTACCCAACAGTTTGGGTTGACATCATTTTATTTTTCAGGGTCCCAAAGGAAGGCACTCTGGGCTATATCCTTACCCTATCTTGCTTCTAATACTTTTTCATTCATATTTTGCACTGGAAATTTCACTCCAATGATCAAATGTAGGCATGAGTTGGGAATTATAATGTAGCAAAGAGAAGGCGTTCCTTGGGCCTCATTGTTATATACTTTTTATGTCCCTAAGTTGCATGTACCAAGCACAAGCCCCAAATGTATCAGTGACTGCTACAATGTTGATGTTGGGGATGCCGGCCCGGCTGGAGGCATTCTGTGATACAATGGTATTCTGTATTTTCCTTCACTCCTTCATGGCAAAGCTCAGGTGCTCCCTCCTACATGAGGCATTACCTAACTCCCCCTGGTTGATGAAATTACTTGGTATCTACTTTGTGTTTGGGCAGCTAGGTGGCATAATGGATAATGTACCAGACCTGGAGTCAGAAAGACATGAATTCAAACTAGCCACAGACACTCACCCTGTAAGGGCAAGTCACTTCCCCCTGTTTGCCTCAGTTTTCTCATCTGTAAAATGATCTGGAGATGAAAATGACAAACCACTCCAGGACCTTTGCCAAGAAAACCCCAACTGGGGTCACAAAGAGTCAGGCATGACTGAACATCAACAACTTTATATTTAGTTATCTATGTATTCAACTGACCCTCTCCCCAGCCCTCCCAACTCCCCCACTGAATATAAGATCCGTATAAGTAATCACTGCTTGCTTTTGTCTTTGTATCTAAGGGCCTAGTACAAGTCCCTGGTACACAATAATAGCTAGCATTTATACACTGAAGCAAATTTAGCAAAGCCCTAGTAAGCACTTAATGAGAATTGAGTTTTTATTTTAATTCTGAAAGACTTTGGTTCAAGCCTAGTGCAGGGAGCTTTCTACATTTACAGTGATCCATGCTATTTACACTGAGAGATTTGGAGCTGGAAGGAAGCTTAGATGCCATCTTGTTGGACCCTGTAATTTAATAGATGAGGAAATTGAGGCCAGGGTGGCTAAGTAACTTGCCCAGGGTTATGTAGGTAACAAGGGGCAGAGCCTGAACCCAGGGTCTGCAACTCCAAACCTTCCCCTCTTTCTGCCATGTATACAGAGAAGCCATTTCATTGAGTTCATTGTCTGATCAGACATTTTATATTGGGTTTTACCCTGCAAGATAAGAGTAAATACTGTTGGATTGGGATTTCAGAGTTTGGGATGCTTCCCAATGTCTTTACTACCTGCTGGCTAATGTTACTACTTGAATCTCTGGCTTGAGACGCTGAATGGAATCAGGAGAGACCAGAGTTCAAATCCTCATTGCAACCTTCCTAGTTATGTCACCTTGAGTATAACGCAATTCCTCCAAGACTCAGTTTCCTCACTCATAAAAGAGGGATAATCATGTTTTCCTTCCCTAGCTCATGGAGATTATTAGTAGGAAGACCTTAAAGTGCTCTAGTAATAGGAACTTGTTTTCAAAGATAACATATAAGTTGGGTGCAGTGATACTCCAAGGGATTATTAATCGCTCACACTTTAATATGAATGAGATCACAAGGGAGGGGCAGGACTTGTAATTTCACTGGTATTGGACTCTTGGATCAGCAAACTCCCTCTGCTGAAGCTGGGGTGGTGCAGTCTTAGAGGACTGCCTGGGGCTCTCTAACCACTGGGCCACATCACCCCTCTTCGAATAAAGCTAAAATCCTTTTTTTTTGAAACAAGTTTTGATGCAGGTAAAGGGAGATGGAGCATCTCTTTCTAGACTGATTTTATTTTACTTCCTTCACACATTCTATATTCCAACCAAACTGGCTGACTTGCTTTTCCACAATTGTGACATTTCATCTCCCACCCTTATGTCTTTGCACAAGCTGTGCTTCATGCCTGGCAAACCAACCCTATGCATGTGTGCCTTTCGGAAGCCCTAGCTTTCTCTGAGGCCCAGCTAATGTGCAACCTCCCATATACTGGAAGCCTTTTCTGATCTCTCCAGTTGGTGGACCCTTTGAAAAAACTTGATATTTATTTGTGTATGTTTTGTATTGACTTATCTATATACATGTTGTTTTCTTCCCAGGAGAAAGAACACTCCTTGAAGACAGGGAGTGTTTTATTTTTGCTGTTGCGGCCCTAGCATCTAGCCCAGAACCTGGCTCATAGCAGGTTTTTGGAATGAATGAAAATCAAGTGGGTAAATGAAAGACCACCAACAGAAGAGAGAAAGGGCTGGAAAATTCAGAGGCAGAAGAAGCTAGAAACAAGCTTCACCATTTTGCTGATAGCGCCCACCCCGCCAACAGCCTGGCAATCCTGAGTTGGCTGTGACATCCCTGGGCTGGCCCTGTCTGAGCACAGACCATGCATGCCCTGTGGGGGCCTCACCAGAAATTTCCTCTTTTGCTTCCAGTGACTGCCTTGTGCATTGGTGGCCACGTGGGCTTCCGTGACCGCTCTGATCAACTCCCATTCCTCGTCTGTCGGCTCTGGCTTGTGCCCAATGGTTTTCTGAAGTTCTTCCCGGCGTCTCTTCTCTCGGTTTTCTTCTATCAGCTTCCTCTTTGCCAACCGTTTGCTGTCATCCAATACCACTGGAAAGGGGGGGAGAAAAGAGAGGCACATCAACACACACACGCACACACACACACACACACACACACACACACACACGAGACTAATTGCAACAGATCACCCAGGCTGGGGCTTCCTATTTCAGAAACTGGGAAGACAACTCAGGGATGCCCAAGCACAGGCAGCCCATCAACTCCCTAGGGAGCTTGGGCATCATCCAATGCAAAGTTTTCTCTTTCCTGTCCTTTGTTGCAAATTGCTATTGGATGTTCATCCTCCAGTCTAAGCTTTGGTGTAGAATCCCAAAGAGACAGTGAGTTTAATATGATGAGCCCTGATTCACATGAGTAGGTCAGCCTCCCTGAGGATGTCCTCTCAGTGTCCCAGGCAGCTGTCAATACCTTGAATTAAAAAATACGTGTTCTCCCTATGCCTATATTTCTACCTCCTCTATGAGCTGTGGCGTTAGGATTTGAAGGTGGTACTTCCATTCTTCTTGATGATCCCTTCCACAGAGGCCAAAAAGAAGACTTCTGTAGCATGTTAGATGGACTGTCTATGACAAATTTTTGGCAAGAGTTGCAAAGGATGGGTGGGCTATGATCTAAATTGTTGAAGGAAACTTTTAAATTGAGACCACAGGTTCCTTTGAGTATTTGATGATACATATCCCTAGTACCTAGGACAGTGATTGGCACCAAGAAGATGTTAATAAATGGTCATTAATTGATTGATAGATTGTATATGTATATGTTGTCTCCTTTTCAAAGAGGAGTCAGTCGGTTCATCAATAAACATTAATTAGGCGTTACTACATGCTACACTTTGTGCTAAGCACTTAGGCAAAAAAGAAAGGCAAAGATACTGGAGTGGTTTGCCATTTCCTTCTCCAGCTTATTTTATAATTGAGGAAACTGAGGCAAACAGAGTTAAGTGACTTGTCCAGGTTGGATGTGAATTCAGGTCAGGTGCAACATCCACCGTGCCACCTATCTGCCCCCAGGAATGACACACAGTAGGCACTTAATAAACGCTTGATGATTGAACCCAGGTCCACAGATGCCAAAGTTAGTGTTGTTTCTACAATCCCGTGTGAGTCGTCTATGTCAACTTCCACCTGTCAATGATTTATTCTAGTGCATCTAGTAACGGTATGATCATCGTGGAGCATTTTGATTTTTGACAGAAAGGAAAAATGCAGACAAAAATCTACAAGGATTTTCCCCTAACAATATTTCTATAGTTCCTTGGATTCTCACCTAACAACATCTGAGTTCTGTACAAAATCCTGGTCTACCCATTAAGAACCACCAATAGGGAAGCTAGAGGAGGGGATCTTACTCATAAACATGAGTCACAGGCCACTCTGGTTGACTAGAGAAGCCTATGGGTTCCTTCTCAGAAGAATGGTTTACTGCTTATGTTCATAATTAAAGGAAATGCTAATTTTCAGTGAAAATAAGGATGCAATTTTCTTTCCGTCCAAATTCATACCCTGAAATCTATTTACAGACCCTGAGTCCAGGTTAAGGCCCTGATCTAGATACCGAATCACAGCTTCTCTTCTCACTTTGGTATGAATATGGATCTTCACCCATGGAGAAAGCAGGCTCCTGGAGTCAAAGGATACTCCATCATCCATCATCCTGCTACTTACTATCTGTGTGTCCTTGGGCAAGTTACTCAATAGCTCTGTGCCTCAGTTTCCTCATTTGCAACAATGATGGGACCAGGACCAGGTGGCCTCTACGGTCCCTTCTAGTTCCAAATCTGTGACACCACACTGATCCTCATTATCACACTAATGGAAGGTCCTGGGTCAAATCCTCTGGTTCACTGAGGGGAGAAGTGAACCTTCAAGGGTTAATCATGTTGAGACTCCTTCAGTATAGACTATCTTTATGGCTAAAAATATCACAGACAACATGCCACAACATTCCTCTTCACATTCCTCGGAATTTTCTGAACATGGTGCTTTTTGCTGGTTCTTCTCCCTCTCACCTCCTACTCATTTCAAAGACAAAGATCACATTGATGGTCTTTTGCCTGTGGTCAAGTGGGTGGCTGTTTTGTGGGTTACACTGGAGAGATCTTCCACACAGGAAGGTCAGTGCCATCTTGTGGCAAACATGACATCAGAAAGAGGTGATTAGATGAAAACTCTTATGTTTAATTACTTGGAGTAATCAGGCTAAGATGGTTGGCACTCAGAGGGAAAGAGGAAGGGAACAACCATTTACTGAGCACCTACTATGTGCCAGGCTCTGTGTGAAGCACTTTACAAATATTATCTCATTTGATCCTCAAAATAAATTTGAGAGGTAGCTGTTATTATTATCCGTATTTTACAGTTGAGGAAACTGAGGCAGAGGTTAAGTGACTTGCCCAGGATCATACAGCTGGTAAATCTGAGGCTGATATCTTCCTGACTCCAGGTTCAGCACTCCATCCACTATGTCATCCAGCTGCTACCCCTGATGCCCTAACCTTTGATAAAAATCAATTCTCAATATACTTTTAAGATTACTGAGTCACCTTGTGCCTGTGTTAAAATAGGCTACTACAAGAATCAGGATGAGAGAATCTCCTAGTAGGAAGATATTTGGGTGGCCCTCTAGGCCAAGAACAGAGATTAAATTCCCAGCTTTGCCCCTTGCAATTTGGCAACCTTGGGCAAATTGTTTGATTCCTCTGACTTAGCTTTCTAAAATGAGTGAGTGAGACCAGAGGATCTCTAAGTTTTTTTCCCATTTCTAAATCTGTCATTCAATAATCAATACATCAACAAATTTTTTTTCTATGACATACCAACCAAGGGGCCATCCAGCTTTGTTGGAAGACCACAAAAGAAGGAGAATCTACACTGAAATACCTCCAATGGTCAGAAAGGTTTTTCCTTCCATTGAGCCTAAATTTTCCTTCATGGATCGCTCTCCAGGTTCTGGAAGGGAGGTTCAGGATTGTCCTTCAATAGTGTGATTCCCTCCATTCAGAGGAAAGAAAGGTAGACTCTCCTTTGTCTTCCATTACCACTGCTATTTACCACAGTGTATGGGGGCTTTCTGGCTTTCCTAGCTGCAATACACCACCACACTCTGGCCCCCTCACCCCACCTTGGCTCAGAAGTCAAATAAAGAAGGACTTACAATCGGTTGCCATGCCAACATAGATGCATTTCTTGAAGCGACATTCCTGGCACTGGTTCCGAGTGACTTTGTCTATTACACATTTTCCTTCATATTTACAGGAATAGGATGGGTGGAGATTTTTCTGAATGGTTCTCCTAAAGAAACCCTAGGGGAAAAAGGAAACTCCTAGATGAGAGAATTCCGCAGCGTTGTTTTCTATCAATAAATGACCCAATTCCCTCCAGTTCCTAGTTCCATAATCTCTGAACCCCAAATTAGTTTGCACTTACTTTGCATGTATGTAACTTATTATTTTCTTCAAAAAGAACAGAAGCACCTTAACTTTTTTTTTTTTTGGTCTGGCATATAGGAGGCAATTAAGAAATGCCTGTTGAACAAAAGGATGGAAGAACAGATTCTATATTTATATAGTAAGATCAACTTAATTGGTCTTAAAGGGGTCAATGATTAAGCTATTTATATATATATATGTATATATATATATATATCAGACTAACTTTTTCTAAAGGCAGTTTGAAATATGGGTGGAAAATATGGCACAGGGTCTCCAATCTCCCTTCATCTTGCACCTTTCTTCTGTTAATTGCCTCCAATTTATTCTGCATGCCTCTTGTTTATATGTAAGTGTTTGCATGTTGTCTCCTCCATCAGACTGGGAAATCCTAGAGAGTGGGGACTAGTTTTTGTATCCCCAGTGCTTTGCACAGTGCCTGGTATATAATAGGCATTTAATAAGTGCTCACTGACTGATCTCAGAATCGATATGTTTTAGAGTTGATTTAGGGAGAAATGACTTGGGAATGTGATAAATGAATTGACAAAAGGAGGATCTCTTCCTTCCCCCACCCCTGAAAGTGAACGCAATTCCATTTCTCAGGGTCCTGTGATTCCATGGCCAAGTCTAGATTCTTTAAGCTGGATTAGATGGTATCCTGGTTCACAGAGGAGAATAAAAGGGAAGGAAACTATGGATGCATCTAAAATCAAACACAACTGGGGAGCAGAGCAAACAGAGCATTGGATTTCAAGTTAGGAAGACCTGAGTTAGAATCCTGCCTCCGCCACTCATTTATGTAACTCTAAGCAAGTCACTTAGCTGCTTTCAGACTCAGTTTCCTCATCTGTAAAATAAATAATAATAATAATCTTGTTAAGTTTAATAATAGCATTTACCTCACAGGGCTGTTGTGAGGTTCAAATGAGATGACATACATAAAGTACTTTGCAGCCCTAATGTGCTACACAAATATTGGCCATTGTATTAGCATGGGGTTTATTTAAAGTGAGCCCAACTTATATATCACAGATCTACAAGAGGATGGAAGAGAATTTAGAGGTCAACCATCCAGTCACAGATTTAGTGTTAGAAGTCATTTAGTCAAACCCTCTAATTTTTCAGGGGAAGAAACTGAAGTCCAAGAAAATGAGATGATACACGTGCTAAGGCCATTCAGGCAAGAGGAAGCAAATGGGGTGCTGGTGCGGGGTCTAAAACTTGGTCGTGTGACTGCCAAGTCAGGCTTTCACACTGCCTTCTTGAGACAGACAAAAACCTTCTCACTTTGCAAATACCAAGACATTAGGGCGAAAAGCTCCAAGCGTCCTCCCAGATGTGTTCAATAATCTATGGGACTTGGTGATTTCATCTGGAAATGCTTCCTCTACTCAGTACTCATTCTCTATGCCTACTGAAGAAAGCATATGTCTTCATTCCCTGATACAACATAATTTCAGCAACGGGAAGAGGGAGAGAAAGGGGGAGAGAGAGAGTGGGGAGAGAGAGAGAGACAGAGAGAGACCGAGAGACAGAGACAGACAGAGAGACAGACACCCACACACAAAGACAGAGAGACAGAGAAAAGACACACACACACACAGAGACAGAGACAGAAAGAGACAGATAGACAGAGAGACAGACACCCACACACAGAGAAAGACAGAGAGACAGAGAAAAGACACACACACACAGAGACAGAGAGACAGAAAGAGACAGATAGACAGAGAGACAGACAGAGACACCCACACACAGAGAAAGGCAGAGAGACAGAGAAAAGACACACACATACACACACACACAGACAGAGAGAGACAGAGAGACAGAGACAGAAAGAGACAGATAGACAGAGAGACAGACAGAGACACCCATACACAGAGAAAGACAGAGAGACAGAGAAAAGAAAGACACACACACACACACACACACAGAGAGAGAGACAGAGAGACAGAGAAAAGAAAGACACACACACACACACACACACACACACACAGAGAGACAGAGAGAGAGAGAGAGACAGAGAGAGAGAGACAGAGAGAGAGAGAGACAGAGAGAGAGGGAGACAGAGACAGAGAGAGAGACATATAGCTCACTTTGGAAGGTGCTCCTAAAAACTTTTCCAATGCTGCTGCTTAGCTTTGGGCTATGTCCTAGACTGCATCCTTTTATGAAGAAAATCCTCAAATCTCATAGAACCTCACCCAATAGTCTAGGGCACTATATCTGCAACATAATGCCAAGTTCAAGGTGAAAACATGATCAATAACTTCCTGGGCCAATCAAATCTTTGCATTCCTTAGTGGAAATGTCCCAGAATATAACTTTTCTGAGTTGTTCTCAATAAAATTCCCAATATTCCTTACTTTTTTTTTTGCCAACAAAACAGTGGGAGTCATTGCACTAACGGACCCTAATTAGCCTGTTTTTAGTTACCCTTAACAATCTGGATTCTAGTTTCTTTACTTATCCATTTTCACATACATACACACATTCTTGTACACAACCCATATGCATACAAGAATTTTTTCTTAAAGTAACAGCATTAAAGACATGATTTTTAAATGAGATAAATTAGCAGAAGAAAATATAAGAAAAGGCCTCTGGTTTTGCCCTGATTTTACTCTGAGATTTTGGCTATGGGGTGGTCTCTCAAATCTCATGCTCTTCTCATAACATGAAGGTTCACCCAGTGACAAGGAAGTTGTCACATTTTGTTTGGATTTCACATACTTTTAATTTCAAATCAATTGTAGTGAATGATGTAGATGTATCATAGGATTACAAAAAACTGCATTTAGTTGAGTAGCTGTTGGCATTCAGGTATTATACCTTCCCATGATATAGTTAAATTGTATACTTTTAAAACATATGGGCCAAAGGTAATGAAAATAGTACATTCAGTAAGGTGAGAACCGTAACAATGAGAGTATTTTAGGTCACAGTAGAATTGTAATTAGGTTGTAATGCAGGTTGTGGGGCAAGAAATCCCCCCCAAAATGGGGTCACACATACGACTGAAATCACTGAATAACACCAGCCAAATGAAATTTAAAGGGTGGAAAAACTTGGAATCAAAGAATCTCAGAGAAAGAGACCTCAAAAACCATATATTTCCACCTCTATCTTAAAAGGATTTCCTCCAGCAGTATGGAACAATACAGTATAGTATTTCATTAACAAGAAAAATGAATTAAATTAAGAAGCTATCAGATCATTGGCCCCATCAGTAAGCCACCAGCATAACCAATTCTCCTTTTTGCACAACTAATTTATCTTAATTACTTTTCATTCTTTTCACATTATAAATTGCAAAATTAATGAGAGCCCATTTCTTCCTGTTTGCGTCAGGTGCAAAAACTGCTAGATTATGCTCTGATCATACATTGAAAGCCTAGTTGACCAAAATTCCAATTCTTAATCTGTGGCTAGAAAAAAGGCCACATAATGAACTCTCTCTCCCTCAACCTTGACCCTCTTCCATCTTCCCCACTCCCATTGCCGTTTCCCAGCCAACAATATTTGGATGGAGGAGAAGGTTCTGATAATAATGAGAACATAAAGCCACAGGAGATTGTCTAGTCTAGCTCTATCCTTTTACAGATGCAGAATCTATTCCCCAGGAAAGGACAAATTACTTATTGTTAGAAATGAAAAGAGCCCTGAACTCAGGGGCAGACAACCCAGGGGTCCAGGCGCAAAGTCTTTCATTTCTTTCCAGTGTGACCTTAGGTAAGTCACTTCAGGGGCTTCAGGAGTGTTCTTGGGGAAGCATCTATATCCCTGCCCATTCCAGAGGAAGCATTGTGGGATAGGCCTGGCTGGAGGTGATCTTCCAGCCAATGTGAAAGTTGCCTTTGCTACTGCTGGGGGTATAAGCCATACCCGAACCATGCTAAAACAAACCTTGTCCAGTGATCAGGGGGATCTTCATTCTTTGACACTGATTGAGATACCCCAGGGTAGACTGGGGTGGAGTATGTGTATGCCAAATTCAGAATCTGTGCACAGGCATTATAAAAAGGTTATGGAGAAGGCACCTCTTTGGGAGAGTCCTTCTCTCATTGCGATTCCAAGCATTGCCACCCTGAGTAATGGAGGGAAGTTTCACAGTTTTCACCTTCCATCCCCAAGTGGGTTCTTTTGTAGTTTGAAGGGCACTGCCTGGATTATATCTGCTTTGAGCATTATGGTCCTTGAAAATATATCAGTGTATTGCTTCCAGGTTATGGTGTCATGATCACATATTGGGGTAGGGGTGGGGGGTCACTGTGCGAAAGAATATGTAAAGATGCCACTTCTTAGCCCTTCATCTACCACAAAATGTGTTCCTCTAAAAAGATATGTCTCAAAGTGGACTTGAATAGATGACATTTTAAACAGTTTAGTTGGAAAAATGTCTGTGGATGCATCCCTGAAGTCCCTACCTGTGGTTATAGAAAGCCACCAGGGCATGAAAAGTAATACATTTTTTACTGTATTGGGTGAATGGAGATATTACTTAAATAATGAAAAGGATAGGATTCTGAGGATCCTGGTGAGCTGACAGGGCATTCATGTAAATGAGATTGAGAGTTCAAGGTCACCTTCTCCTTTGGATGGTCTCTGGATGGCAAAGCACCCCCTCCGAAATCTGTCTTTAAAAAGCTTTTACTTCGTTGTAGTCCTCAGGATGGCGGGCCCTAGGGTCCCCACCATGACCACATCATGGCATTGCCCTTCCCTTATAAGGCTGATTTGGAGGTCTGGATGAAATTCAGATTGTGCCAAAGCCTACGTGATTCCATCTGCACTGCTCTGCAGAATCTTTTTGTGAAAAAGAATTGCTTTTTTTTTTGTGGGAGAAGACCTTTTGTTGTTGCTGTCTTGCAGAGAAATAATTATAAACATAACTGAGAATCATTTCAAAAATTTTTTACACTCTCTTAAGGAGAAAAACATTCGGCAAAGTACTCATTTCCCCTCTTCTTAAATGGATTTGAGCTATTCTGTCCTCTTTGCTATCTCTTGGCCCTCCATCCTGATTTTTTGGAAGACATAATTGGTCTAGAAACAGGATTAGCATTTGGGATTTGCCCAGGTAGAGTCAGTGCCTCCCCTCATTCTTCCTTCCCTTCTCCTCCTTTCCTCCTAAGGAGTTCTAGGTCATGTTGGTTACTTATAGGCAGCTGTAGCTGATTCTGGTCAAAGCCAACATGCTCTGCTAACTGAGGAAGAGCCCCCACATGCTTTTTCTGATCTTATAGTACTCCTACGTTGAACGCTGGACCTGATTCTCTGTGGTGCTCAAATTGATATTTGCTGGTAAGTTCGATGCTTCAGGAAACACACGGGCTTTTAAAAAGTCATTGAAAGGCTATAGAAGTAAGGCACCACCAAACGAAATTGCTTTTCATGTGCTTCCTTTTGTTCTTAACTTGGGAGCATAGACTTGGAAGGGACCCTACTTCCCCTTCTAGATCATCCCGTTCAATCTCATCATTGTACAGATGAAAAGAAAACCAAGTCCAGAGACGGCAAGCTTCCTGAAGTTAGGAATTGTTTCATTTTTGTCTTTGGCCAAGTACAAAGTGCTAAAAAATAATCATTAACTGATTAAGTGACTTGTCTAAAGTTATTTAGTGGCTAATTTGTTTCTTTTAGTTCTCACTGATTTAGAAAAATCAATTATAGATTTAATAATCTGACCAAAACTAGAAATATAATCAGAAATTTGAACCTAGGTTCTTGTCCAAATGCAGTCTAGCCACTTCATGGTGATGCTAGGAAGTAACTTCAACACTATAGTGAATCCAAATATCCAAATTCAGTTAGAATAACACTCCAGTTCTCCAGATTAAGAAGAAGAAAGAAATCCTGGTCTGAAACAGTGAACCTAAATTACAGAGACATTTAGAGGAATACAATTTTACTATTTTCAGAGGAATGTAATCATTCAACCTAACATTTTAAAAATTGTTTCCCAGAGAGAGAGAGAGAGAGAGAGAGAGAGAGGAGAGAGAGAGAGAGAGAGAGAGAAAGGGTCTGCTTTAATGAAGTAAAGACTCACTTGTAATTATCGCTGTGGATTTGCCTACAATCAATGAGCTCCAGCCCTTAAGGATAACTTTCTCCATTATAGACCAAAGGCAACCTTTAGCCTAGCCCTGGCTAAATGATTAGAAATTCTAGATGAGATGGAGAAAATGAGGTTGGATTGCAGTCACATTTTAAAGAACATCTCAGTAGATTTAAGACTGTTGTCTCGGAGACCAACGCCCAACATTTCCCATGTGCTGACTGACAGTCCTATGTAATTTCACTTAAATTAAATTTAATTTAATGTACAGATAAGAGGAAGCAGGATATTCCCATGAAAAACCTTCCATTAGAGAACTAACTTCCCACCTTAGCCTGGCAGAGGCCCCACGTGCCAATTACCTACCCACTGGTAGCATGTATAATCTCTTAAAACGCCCTTTGCTAAGATGGTTACAGGGAGATTGTTGCATGGACCTGAGATGATCTCTTTTATTATTCGTTTTAATACCCTAGGGTAATTTTTCAGAGTGAATTTTGTAAATACACATGGAATACACATACATACATTTTCTTCTTTTCTTAACTCGAAAGATTTTTCTGACTACGAAGTTTTTTCAATTTGAAAAATATCGATCTCAGTCTTTATTTTGTAAGACGAACTTTAAGTTGCTTTTCCAGAAAAAAAAAAAACAACATCAATTAAATCCAACAGTGTTTAAGCTTTCTTTGAGGAGGTGCATAAACTCTGGCCAAACTGGGTAATTCGGCTAAGTTGTATTAATGCTGTTTCTTGTACAAATCTGTAGGATGACAATCAGCTACTGAATATTTTCTGTGTACACAGATTATGTGGCTAATCAAAGACCATAATGGAAATATGAGTGGCCTCAAAGAGACTTACTCATGGAGTTTTCAGAGGTACACTTGTTTTCTTCTCTTAGTAGGTGGCTTATCCCTGCAAGTAAGTAAAATGAATCTTCTGAAATCAAGTGAATGGGTATAAGCTTTTTGGGGCCTGGTATTGGGTTTGTTATATTTGTTGAGCCATGCCTGATAGCACTTGATGCTACTTTTCTTTTCTTAACCTAATAAAACTGGTTTGCTTTTGGTTACTACATGAAGTATAAGTGAATGCTAATGGCTTTATTTAAATAATGGAAATGTCCCAAGGGATTAGGGATTAAGTTAAATGTAGTATTTGAAGTTTGAGTCATAAGTAGACTCTGGAGGAATAGAGGTTACCCTACATTCAAAAGGAGAAATCTAGACATATTGTCATAATGAAATGTGAAGTCATCTACATAAAAAGATAATAGGGAATGACAAAGGAAGGTAAACTAACACAGAAAATATTAAAGAAGTTTGTTTGTGCATCTTAGGAAATATCTACAGTAATGGTGGTTGAGAGAAGTGAGACCCTGATGACATCCCATCCCACTTTTTTTAGTTGTCACTGGTTTTAAAAATCAATTCAATACCGTTAAAAATAAGTAATAGACCAGATATCTGGATGGTTATGGGCAACAGATGTTGCAGGCCAGGCCTAATCTGCAATTCCATGGTTGTGATGTTCATGCACCAGAGCTTTCTGTCACGAAAAAAGGAGCTGGCTGGCTAGAATCACCCAGCTGAATTATTTACCTTGCAGCCTTCACAAGTGATGCATCGGTAGTGATACCCAGTGGCTTTGTCACCACAAACTACACATAGTTCGTCCTTGTCTAAGTAACTGGGTATGTACCCTGTGAAGGAGGAAAGAAAAAGGAGTATGAAAAAAAGGGAACGGCATGTTAGACGTCAAAGACATACCACATCAGGGACTACTCAGAGCCAGAGACAGCTGGCTGCCTATGAGCCAAGGCGGGGACTCCCCAAAGAGAATTCATCCAATGTAAAAGTCACCTCTTCACACGGGTACCATCATTTTCAGCCCCGGGGCATATTTACATGCAACATTATCACCTCAATTGTCATCTTTGTGCTTACAGGAAAAGGAGATGGAGAAAAAGGATATTGAGCAGGAACAACAACCCGCTGGATTCTGGAAGTCACTGTTTAGGTCCTTGTGCTGATAAAACTACCTTTCTCCCCATCACGTTTTTTCAAAGTCTGGTCTTAGCAGTGAATGCCAAATCAAATTTGATTCTGTTTGGGATAACAAGCACTATGCAGTGGCACAGAAATATTTTCTGGCTGGACAGGGTCCCAGATTAGTGACTCCAAATGTCTACTTTTATAGAGGAGGTTTGTCCACGATGACATAAGTTTGTGGCAGAAATGGGGCTTAAATCCAGGTCAAAGAAACTGGACTTCCAGTCCAATAAAAATAATCCAAGTTAATTGTTTCTCTATGAAAAGATTTAACTTCAAATATAAACTGAATGAATTAATGGATTTATCTACACAGAAAAATTGTTCAGGCTTATAATTATATGAGTGAAACCCCCACCCCACCCAAAAACCCCCAAACAAACCACAAACATCCAGTAGGGAATGAATGGGAGGAATTGAAATATAAGATAAAGGAGGCAACATGGCACCCTGGATTTGATGTCAAATCATAGATCTTTCACTTATTACCTGTGTGACCTTGGACCATTCACTTAGCTATTCAGTTAGCCTCATTTTCCTTCTCTGGAAAACAAGAGGGTTGAACTACTTGATTTCTGAGGTCCCTTCCCACTCTAAATCTATGATTCTACAATCTTAGTCCTAAAAAAATATCCAAATTAAATTACAAAGACTTTGGTTGCTGTTAGTAGACGTACGGTTTTCTTTTTGTCCCAGAAAGCAGAATCTGACCATAGTTGACTCACTTCTCACCTGTCTTTGTCTGTTTTGCTCCCATCTGAGTCAGTAAACAATGACTGAATCTGTTTACTGTGTGAGCCCTAGCAGTTCATCTCCTTCTGACTACTTAGGGCTGTACAGAGCCTGCTCAGATTCGGAAATCAAACCCATACATGACTTAGGGGGATGAGGTGGAGGGAAAAATAGCTATGTATGTATAGATATGCATCTATATACATACATATGTATCTATGTATCTATCTATCCATCCCTCCTGATTATAGCTCTGCCAAATCTTTTTAGTCATCAAATGCCTAATGATTTTCAGGGAAAGGCACTTTAGGAGAGAATGATGGCAGAGATTTATCACACTCTTCATGACATTTTCACAACTTTTTTTAAAAATTAATTTTATTTATTTTCAGTGTTCTACAATCACTATCATATAACTTACATTTCCCCCCCTTCCTCCCCCCTACTTTCCCCCTTCTTCCCCAAGACAGTATACAATTTTATATAGGTTCTACACGTACATTTCTTTTAAATACATTTTCACTATAGTCATGCTGTGTAGAAGAATTAAAATGAATGAGAGAAATCATCTAACAAACCAAAACACAATACACACACACACACACACACACACACACACACAATGATCAGCTACATTCTGTGGTTGAATTCCATAGATCTTTTTCTGAATATGGAAGGCATTTTGCCTTAGAAAACTACTAGGAATTTTTTTTTAAGTCCTTGCATTGCTACAAAGTTCGAAGTCTACCAGAAAAAACTCTCACACACTGTGGTCGTTGCTGTGCACAAAGTTCTCCTGGTTCTGCTCCTTTTGCTCAGCATCAGATCATATAAGTCTTTCTAGGGATCTCTGGAGTCTTCCTGTTCATCATTTCTTATAGAGTAAGAGTATTCCATTATATTCATATACCATAATTTATGCAGCCATTCCCCAATTGATGGGCATCCCTTTGATTTCCAGTTTTTGGCTACCCCAAAGAGTGCTGCTATAAATATTTTTGTACATGTGGGACCCTTTCCCATTTTTATGATCTCTTTGGGATACAGTCCTAGAAGTGATACTGCTGGATCAAAAGGGTATGCATATTTTTGTAGCCCTTTAGGCATAACTCCAAATTGCTCTCCAGAATGGTTGGATCAGCTCACAGTTCCGCTAACAATGTATTAGGGTTCCAACTCTCCCACATCCTCTCCAACATTTATCATCTTCCTGTTCTGTCATGTTTGCCAGTCTAACCGGTGTGATATGGTACCTCAGAGTAGCTTCAATTTGCATCTCTCTAATCAAACGTGATTTAGAGCATTTTTTCGTATGACTATAGATATCTTTAATTTCTTCCTCTGAAAATTGCCTGTTCATATCTTTTGACTATTTATCAACTGGGGAATGACTTATATTTTTGCACATTTGACTCAGTTCTCTATATATTCTAGAAATGAGGCCTTTATCACTGACATTAGCTGCAAAAATTCTTTCCCAGTTTTCTACATCCCTCCGAATTTTGGTTGCATTGGGTTTGGTTGTGCAAAAACTTTTCAGTTTAATGTAATCAAAATCATCCATCTTGCACTTCATAATGCTTTCTATCTCTTCTTTAGTCAAAAATTCTTCTCTTCTCCAAAAATCTGATAAATACACTATTCCTTGCTCCACCAATTTGTCCATAGTATCAATTTTTATACCTAGATCATGTACCCATTTGGATTTTATTCTTGTGTATGGTGTCAGGTATTGGTCTATACCCAGTTTTCACCACACTTTTATCATGTTTTCCCAGCAACTTTTGTTGAACAGTGAGTTCTTATCCCAGAAGCTGGGGTTCTTGGCTTTATCAAGCAGTAGATTACTATATTCATTGTCTATTGCATCTTGAGTACCTAGACTATTCCACTTTTCTACCCTTCTTTTTCTTAGCCATTACCAAGTGGTTTTGATATAATTGCTGCTTTATAATACAATCTGAGATTTGGTAGCGCTAGGCACCTTCCCTAGCATTTCTTTTCATTAGTCCCCTTAATATACTGGACATTTTGTTCTTCCAGATGAATTTTGATACTATTTTTTCCAGCTCTAGAAAATAATTATCTGATAGTTTAATTGGTATGGCACTAAATAAGTAAATTAATTTAGGTAGAATTATCGTTTTTATTATATTGACTCGGCCTACCCACGAAGAACCGATGTTTTTCCATTTACTTAGATCTGACTTTATTTGTGTGAAAAGTGTCTTGTAGTTGTGTTCATATAGTCCTTGGGTTTGTTTTGTCAGGTAGACTTCCAAATATTTTATAGTGTCTACTGTAGCTTTAAATGGGATTTCTCTTTCTATCTCTTGCTGTTGGGCTTTCTTTGCTCATATATAGAAATGCAGAAGATTTGTGTGGGTTTATTTTGTTTAAAAAACATTAAAAACTGAGTTCAAGTTTATCACTCAAAAAGTAGCCTTGAAGAGAAAACTGGAAGAAAAATGAAACTTTCCATGATTCTTCAGAATTTTTTTTATGAAAAATAATCTGGCATCTCCTTTCAGGGGATGTTAGAGATATGATACATATATATATATATATATATATATATATATATATATATATATATATAAAATTTTATGTAATATATAATTATCATATTATATACTTATATATAAATAATATGTATAATATATAATTATATATAACATATATAATTATATATAATATATATAACATATAATAATGATATAATAATAGCTGACATTTATACAGGGCTTTATAGTACAGATATACTCATAGGCTCCTAGATCAAGAGATGAAAGGGACCCTAGTAACCATCTAGTTCAAGTCTTTTATTGTACAGATGAGCAAACTGAGGCCCAGAGAAGTTTGGAAGCAACAAGGTAGAAGCTGTAGTTCATGGAGTGTCAGGCTGGGGATCAAGAAGATCTGAGTTTGAATCCTGTCTCAGACATTTCCTAGCTGTGTGATACTGGGCAAATTGTTTCAGTTTCCTTACTTATAAAATGGGGATAATAAGAGCACCTATCTCCCAAATGAGCTAACATACATAAAGTACTTTCCAAACCTCAAAGGGCCTTGTTAACTATTTTATTAATAAATGACTTCCCCAAGGTCATACTGGTTATAGTGTTGGATTTCGAACCCAGGTCCTATGCTGGAAAGCCTAGCCTTCTTTCCTTTGTACCACACTGTCTTTAAGATAAAGACACTCAGAAATCAATTTTGACAGCGTCCTGTGCTTTGTTTAAAGGCTGGATGGCTTTTCTCTTTGCATCATGCAAATACAAAGATTAATTCAGTGAGTTTTCTCCCATGTGTTTCAAAGTATCATCAATGAAAAGTTGGAAGTGGACAGTCACCGGAGGGACTGAAGAGGAGAAAGAAATAGAGTCCTGGTCCCCTGCTTCATTCCACTGTTTTCTCACCCTGATTAGTTTCCTTCTAGACTCTGGGGAAGAGTGTGTGTTGAGGATGTGATGGAGGCACGCATGGAGAGGAAGGAAGAAGCAGAGAGCAGGAGAGAAGAGGGGGCGTGTGGGTGGCTCTGGAGAATTCAGAAGTGGAAGAATGTAATTAATGCTGCTGCCAGAACGAGCACGCTCTGGGAGGAGACAGGTGCGTCTTTGGCGGTGTCAGGAATCTGAATCCATAGGAGGGATGCATGCTCTGTGGCGCTGCCACTTCACTGAGGGAGAGAGAGGGTGATGACCTAGTTACTGAGTTAAAGATTGATCAATCAATCGGTCAATCCATCAACAAGCAACGATTAAGCACCTCCCATGGGCCAGGCCCTGGAATATAAATAAAATGAGTCCCAGAGGACTGCTGGTGGTGATTGATGGGAGGGAGGGAGCTTTGGTTGGTGTTGAGTTAGAGGCAGGAGGAAGCCAGCTGGGCATACAGACAGACAATCAGACATTCAAACAGACTCATCAATCACTCTGAGGACAGTTCACGATTTGAGTTTTAAATGTCTAGTAAAGATTTTAGAGGATTCAGAAAAGATCCAGGCAATTGGACCACATGGAGATGATTGTGGATTGCAAGTTTCTTTTTAAGAAAGTCCAAATCCCCTCCTTGTAGTGCCGAGATCATGTCCAGATCTAGCTCCACTGAAGGGGACAATTATTTAGTGATGGAGACCTTCCCTTTCAAGGTCCTGGGTTTCTGTTTTGCTTGGGTTACTTGGTTTAGACATCATCAGCTGCAGGATGAAGAAGATTGTCAGCTGCAGAGCCAGCTCCTTTCATGGAGGGACTGGGACAGGACCAGTGATTTCACTGATGTACAGAACTTCTAGGTGAAGGTACTCCCTCCACCACAGCACGTTGATACCTCAACATCTTATAGTCTTAACAAGGGTGTCTACAAGAGCACGGGGTTTAGTGACTCTCCCAGGGTCACAAAGCCTGTTTGTATCAAAGGCAAGATTGTACTCAGATCTTTCTGGTGTCAAGACCAGCTCTCTCTCCACTGGGCCATACTGCCTTTCTTTTCTCCTACATGTGTAGAGATGAAAACTGGAGACCTTCACGCAGACACTGAGCCCAAGTCTCAACAACAGGCAGCATTAGATCATTTGTTTACCTGAGCTGTATACGTCCTTTGAATTCTTGATGCCCCACTTTGGGCTGTGCCACCCTGACTATAACACTCTCCAAGTAAACTTTGGTGACCCCTTCTCTATGAACAATTCATTATGTTCCCAGCTTACACAACCGCTCAGCTCCAAGTCCCTTGGGTACCTCAGTCTTGTGTGTAATTGATGGAGTGAATGCTCTAATTGAATAAGACATAGCAACAGCAGGATAAGTCAGAAGGCACTCATCCCCAGTACAGACTCTGGGAGCCTTTCCATGATAATAAGCAAAATACAAAACAATACAAACTGGGCTTTGTGCCCAGAGAACTAACCACTCATCAAACTCTGTGGGTGACTGGGGGCATGGAAGAGGAAGGGGGGGAGGGACAGAGGACAGAGGGGGAGGGAGGGAGGGAGGGAGAGAGGAAAGAGGGGGGAGGCAGGAGGGAAAAGAGCGGGGAGGGAAGGGGGAAGAAGAGAGAAGAGAAAGGGGGAGAGGGAGGAAGGGCAGAGGAGAGAGAGGGAGTAAGGGAGGAGGGAGGGAGGGAGAGACAGTCAGAGACACAAAGAGAAGGCTGAAGTTTAAAATATCCATAGAGGTACTGAAAAGGGGGACAGTATTAATTAACTTGCCTTCTGGACCTGCCTGGATCCTGGGCCCTATGGCCAATAGGCAGAGGATGTCTGCAGGTGCAAGTAACAAGCCATAGAACCCAGGGCCGGGCAGATCCAACCTGTTGGCTGTCAGGGCCCTGGAGTCCTGCTCTCACTCAAAGTTCATTATTGTAGCTGTTGTTATTGTTGCTGCGGTCTGTGTCTAACCCCCAGCACCATTTCCTCAACACTGAAACTGAGGCCTTGAACATCATAACATCCTATTCTTGGCCCCTGTTTCTCTCTGGATGTACAGCCTTGTCATGACTTGGCCCAGGTCTTCTGCAGCTGTCAGCACCCTTGGAGTTGCCTCGTGGTGGCATGGCTATGGGCCTGATCCTACCACTATGTATCAGGAACTGAAGAAAATGTGCTTTGATCCCCTACAGAAACCAGATTCCCAAATCAAGTGTGTAGGATTGTAGGATCAGACATCATAGACTCTGACCTGGTGGGGTCCTTAGAAATCATCTGCCCAGGGGTTCTCAGCTTTTTGTTTGCATCACAGACCCCTTGGGCAATGTGGTGAGATCCATGGTCCCTTTCTCAGAATATTTTTAAATACATAAAATAAAATACATAGTGTTATTTTTGTTCCTAAATACAAACAAAAAACCAATTAGAAATAAATGATACATGATTATAAATATATAATTTTTTCTCCTCCAAGTTCAAAAATGCCCTGAAATCTATCCTAAAGGGGTCTGTGGATGGGAGGTTAAGAATGCTTGGTCTAGTCCACTCCTTTTTGTTTTACAGATGAAGAAACTGAGGCACAGAAAGGGGAAAGTAGATTGTCCATGGTCACACAGGAGCAAGGGGCAGAGCCAGAATTTGAGTCTAGGTTCCTTGATTTCAAATTGAGATTTCTTTCCACTCTCCCCTTTCTCTAAATTCAAGTAAAACCTCATGGACAGAGGATACTTGCTAGTTTATGTCAACACACATGAAGGAATTATGGTTCAAACATGAATGTCTCTGGAAACTTGCAAATACTAACGCACCAAAATTCACTTTCATTTTCCTCTGTTATTTGACGTTTAGATGGTTTTTATTTTTTCTAATTGTAAGTAATGCCTCTGTAAAAACCATTTAAGGTGCTTTTCTCTCTTGGTGGGTCATAATCAATAAAGAAAAATTTCTTTATCAGAATCTTCTACAGAATCATCTGGTGACAGCTGCTTACATGATCCTACCAATAGGATCCACCCACACCTTCCAAATTCCCTATAATATTCATTCTGAAATAGTTATTTGTATCAAAAGTCATCAGTACAATAATACATAAATTGTTATGCCCTATGCCATCATTTGTTACTAATTTTTTTGTCAGGGACTGACTTCTTTCCCCCTCTAACATCTAGAATGTTCCTCCTCCTCCTCAGCTCCTTGTGGAATTTCCAGCTACCTTAAGAGACCGTTCAGCTCTACCTTCAACATAAAGCCTTCCCTGACCCCTCCACTCATAACAGGTCTCACTCACTACTTTGCATATACTTCGTACACAGAGGCAGCGTGGAATACAGGTATGACTATGAGCAAGACACTGAACCAGGTGGTGTAGCGAATGGAATGCTAGACCCGGAAGACCTCAGTTTAAGTGCAATCTCAGACACTGTGACACTGGACAGGTCACTTAACCCCTGACTCAGTTCCCCCATCTGTAAAATGGGAACAATGATAGCATCTACTTCTCAGGGTTGTAAGGGTTAAATGAGATACAATTAGTAACTTGCTTTGCGAATCTCTATAGAAATACCGTGGTGTTGTTCCTGACTTGTGGTAGAGCCTTCCAAGCTTGTGTTGGTCTGATCAATCACAGGTGGACGCATTCTACCTTGACCCCCAACATAGTGATGTCATCTTGGTCCTCTTTGAGAAAGGACAACAATCAATGACTACCACTACTACTACTGCTGCTGCTGCTGGTACTACTACTACTACTACTACTACTACCACTACTACTACTACTACTACTACTACTACTACTACCACTACTACTACTACTACTACCACTACTACCACCACTACTACTACTACTACTACTACTACTACCACTACTACTACTACTACTACTACTACTACTACCACTACTACCACCACTACTGCTGCTGCTGCTGGTACTACTACTACTACTACTACTACCACCACCACTACTACTACTACTACTACGGCTGCTGCTGCTGCTGCTGCTGCCCTTAGCGTTCCAGGCAACTCTCTAGGACAGAGAATCTTAATCTTTTTTTGGAGATTAATGGCAGTCTGATGAAACCCACAGGCTTTTTAGACCTCTTTTAAGTATAGTTTTAGACAACTTTTTAGAATAATTTAAAAAATGGTAGATGAAGGAAATGTTACATTTCGGTTAGAGGATGCTGAGCATGAAGACGTACTTTCTTCCCATTCAAGTTCTTGGTCATGATGAAATCTATCCTTGGGGAGCCAATGGATCAGAGGTTAAAATCCACGTCCAAACTGCAGAGCAGAAATTGATTTGTTTTGGTGAAGAGGACCGAATCACTGGGAGCTTTTCTATGCAGATGAAATCATCTGACCAGTCCCCCACTCCTCCTCCCACCCTAAAAGAGTAAATACATATTGACTTCCACCCACCCCAACTAGAATGTGAGCTCCTTGAGGGGAGAATATATTTTATTTTCGTTATTGCTCCCTCAAATACCTGGCAGGGTGCTTTGCACATAGTATGCCTATTGTGTTTGTCCTTTGTTGCCAAAGAAGACCATGCCATCAGAGAAATGACGATATGACTTGCACTTGACTTTGTTTTGAGTGAGGGAGGGCTGTGCAGGTCACCAGCCCCACTTCTCCTCCTGAGCCATCTGGATCCAGTGACCAGATATTCATCAGGATGGCTAGAGACAGCCCAGGATGTGATGGAAGACCTTGACCTTTTAGGCTAAGGTCTTTTCAGGTACTCACTTAAAGTGAGGTAATACCCGTTAAGTGAACAGGCCTCTTAGATCCAAATTGATATTCCATACAAAATGAAGGATAGGGATTCTTACAGGTGTCTTAACATAGCTGGTAGTACCACATAAGACCCCATTTCCCTCAGTAGGTATAACTACCGCCATGCCTTATTGCCATCTTCCCTCTTTCTTCTCCTGTACCAAACATTCCACAGAAATCGCACAATTGTCAACAGAACATTAGTTCCAGTAGCTGAGTGAGAAGCTATCACCAAAAGGGTAACTTTTGTTTCTCAAGTAACTACCTGGCTCATTGACATTTGTTGTCACTTAATAAGGTTGAGTCAACAAGTAGAAGCTAGAGTTTCTCCTCGGAATCATACCTAGAATTCCAATGAATACATATCAGTCCCTATAATGGCACCACAGGCTAAAAGAACCTACAGAGTTTTCCAAACCAAACTCAAAAATTAGCATAAAAATTCTGTGGATGCGTGTTTGAGAGTAGTTATATGTTTCACATTTGTTACTTTAGGAAATCCGCAATGACAAAACAGCAATCCTTGACGTTCTTATGGATTCCTATGGATTCTCTTGAAATAACACTATGGTCCCCCATTATGTGGCCCACAGGCTGGGATTAACTGACCTTTAGCAATTAAGATCCAAGATGATAAGCTAGAAAGGTGAGTTTGGTGGCCCCAGGGCCCTCACTACTAGTATGCTTTTCATCGGAATCTCTTGTCTTTGGGTATATTAATTGGGTTAACACTTCATCAAGGTGTCTTCTTCTTCTTCTCCTCCACCTCCTCCTCCTCCTTCTTCTTCCTCAAAGCAATCTCTACCTAGTTATAGATTTCATCATTTACTAAATAATCCTAATCTTTTAAAACTTTATTTCTCTCAATCTCTGATTGACTGTTGAGTATGAACTTGCAAGTATGAGACAATTGCCATGGCACAGTGGGGAGAATGAATAAATGAATGGATGAGAAAGCAGTTATTAACCACTTACAACATGTTAGGTACCAGGCTCGGTGATGAATAGTTAAAAGTCTCCCTTAGACTTTCTGTGTGACCCCAGGAAAGTTACTTAATCCCTGTTTGCCTCAATTTTCTCATCTGTAAAATGAGGCTAATAAAAGCATTTACCTCATGGGGCTGTTGTGAGGATCAAATGAGAGAATATGGGTAAAGCACTTTGAAAACCTCAAAATACTATATAAATGTTTATTATTTATCATAATCATTAAATATTCTTATTACTGTGGCCACTGTTATTTCTGATGCTCTTATGAATGTTCTTGCATATGAGAAGTAGCAAGGTTGGACAGCTAGAGAGTTGGGCTTGGAGTCAGGATGTGCTGAGTTCAAGTTCTGCCCTGATGAATACTGACTATGTGATGCTAGACAAGTTACTCTCTTGGTGACCTGGCAATTTTCTAAGACAGAAAGCCTTGGCTTTCTGTGTTGGCAGAAGAAACTTACCTCTAGAAGGTCCCTATATCTACAAAATTACAGGCTTAGTACATTTTTTGGGGGGGTAAGCCATTGATTCCTTTTGCTTCACTTAACTTCCCTGGAGAACCCCTAACAATTGAGGCTTGAGATGGAAGAGGAAATGGTAAGAAGGCCTGCTTCTTGACACTTATTATGTACTGGGATAGCACCATACATAGGCAGGTAAAAGGTCCCTCCATGGTATGTTTTGAAGGGATGCTGAAAGGCCTGCCCAAGCCCTGAGGATGATGGAATTGAAATTACAACCACTGGAATTAGTTGTGTTGAAGCATTGTCTCTAAAAGGCTCATCAGGAGAATCTGTGATATGTTGGATGGGGCCAGTAGACAGGTAGAATCCCTATAGTGGTGTCACAGGTCAAGGAGTTGAATGATCCACAGAGTTTTCCAACCTAAATTCAAAAACTAGCATCAAAAAATTCTTTTTTCCTGTGGAGATGGACATGTGCTTTGGCTCCTAGCTGAGGGATAAACACCTCACTGGAAAGACAAAGGGAACTCCTGACTGGTCTCCTGTCATTGGAGGTGGGCATTTTCCCAGTTCAGCAAATTAGGGTTTCCTCAGATCACTCACATAACATACATTTCTTTTTGTCATGTGTTGGCTGTTGGAGGAGAGAAGAAACTTTTTCCTTTTTCAGGGGTGCCTCTCTTGAGGCTGCAGATGAATTCTGAATATTTTGTTGATTTGGCTAATCTTACTTTTTCAGCTGAGTTAGCTACTTAGGAAAAATAGCTGGACTGTTTCATTTTTGTCCTTGCTTAGCCCAGTGCAAGGCTCACAGTATGCACTCAATAAATGCTTGTCAATGGATAGATCTTAAAGAAGCAGTTCCATAGTCCACAGTGGGAAACGTTCTATGTAATTAAGAATCCCAATCCTGGAGGGAGAAGGCAATCTTTTACCAGGAGGACTTGCCCCAGAAACCAGAGCCATTAGGACCATCAAGAGACAGGTTGACTGATGAATTTTGAGCTGAATTTTTAATGGCATAGTTCTAGAGAACCAGAACAACAATTTGAATACAAGATTTACTGGTGGGAGCCTGCATCTGGGGCTATCTCCAGTTGTCTTGATCTAGGTCTTACCACTGGACTCAGATGGCTCCAGAGGAGAGAGTAAGGCTGGTAACTGTGCACAGCCCTGCCTCACTTAAATCCAATTCACTTGCATGTCATGGCCTCACCTTCCTGATGTCATGGTCTACTTGGAGAATAAGTTTAAACCACAAGAACAACAGCCAACAATGGTGGGAGAAACTCCACGTACAGAAACAATCAATTGTTTCCAAGCATTAATTAAGGACCTGCCATGGGCTGGGTGGTGGGGATATAACAACATAAAATGCAAGGAGGAGGAGAATAGGGGAAGAAGAAATGCATTTGGGCATTTAGGGTTGGTGGAACAAAGTCCTTCTTTATTGGAAAGGTACTAGACCATTGGAAGAGAAATAGGAGGAGCCATTTTCTAGCTGGGAGCAAGAGACTCCATGAGGAGGGTTTAAAGGTGTTCAGGTATAGGATCATCTCAGCCTGGCCAAGGGTTTGATCATAATTATGAAAAGAAGGGCTCAAGCTGAGACTTCTGTGGCAGCCTTGCGGCATAGAGGGAAGGGAACATTGGATGGGAGCCACGAGAGCTACGCTTCATCTCTAACACTGTCTGTGCAACCATGGCCTAACTGCTCTGAGTTTCATCCTCCTCCTCTGCGAAATAAAGATAATACCTGCAGAATCTACCTCCGAAGGTTTTCGGGTGGAACACATAAGATGAGGTGAGTGAAAAGTGCCTTGTAAACCTTAAACTTCAAAAAAAATGTCAGCTATTATAGCATAAGACTCAAGATATAGAGCTCCATAGACAGGTCATTGAGTCCAAATCCTCTTATTACAAATAAGGAAAGAAAGCATAAAGAGGTGGGTCAATAATTAGTCAACAAGAACTTCTTAATTGCCTATTATAGATCCAAGCACTGTACAAACACAAAAATGAAACAACTCATTCTCAATGAGCTTATATATATATTTATATATATATGGGAACTAACATGTACATACACAGTTATACACACATGCATACACACATAAAAAAGCCACAGAATAAATGCACAATAATTATGAGGAAAAGGCATCAACGACTGGGGAGATCAGGAAAAATGTTTCGCCGAGCAGGTGAAATAACTGGAGTAAGGTTTCAGTCAGCAGTCTGTAAAAAGCATCTGTGGAGTACTTATTATGTGCCAGGTACTGTGAGTGAAAGAATTAGGGTTTGACCCAAGGTCTTTGGGCTATGAATGTCGTGTTCCCCGGGCAGTTAAAGATGGAATGGAGGGAGGGAGTGAGGTTGGGCATCAAAAATAGATCTGTGAGTCTCCATGATAATGGAGCATCACTCTCCTGAAACAATTGTAGCCAGAGATGAGTCAAGGAAAGTGCCAAAGATAGAGCACTGGGGGCCATGCACAGTTAGTAAGGAGAACCCAACTAATGAATTGATGAAAGGAACAGTGAATGAGCAACTAGAAAAGCAGGAGAAACAAAATGGAGAATAATGCAAAGCTGATGCCAGGGAGGATGGCAAGGATAAAGGGGTGACTGGCTTTTTGAAAAGCCACTGAAAGATCAAGGAAGATGGGTCCTTGGCCAAGAACTGTTCTACTTGGCCATGAACAAACTGCTCTAGTCTTTGGTGAGGGACAATAAGTGGGAACAGGAGAATTAGAGACAGTGGAAGCAAACAGCTCATTCAGAGACTAAACAATACTCTTCCAGGGCAGTCCATGGGTTTTGCCACCATCTTGCTATAGTGTCCTAGTCTCTCATCACAAGCAACCATTGTGGAAAATGGCACTAGATGTTTTAGGAGGAGGTTAACACATCAATTGCCATCTCTGAAGAATGCATCTTTTTGACAAGAGCCTCTGAGTTCTTGATAAGAGAGATGGGGAATAGTCTGAAAAGGGAGCTCGGCATTGTCTGCCGTTAAGCTTAGTTTGGGTACAATCCATTTCTTGGCACTGCGAGGCATTCTTATTTAACCTCAAGCAAGACAAATGTGTTTCGTATTTAAAGAAAACACTTAAGCATTTCTCTATAATGGCCTTGTCTCTTAATGGATTCCACGTGGTAATGCCCAACTTGAAAAAGACCTGAGTGCAGCAACCAGAGTACAGACACAGTAAAAACAAAATCTTTTACTGCACGAACTACTTAGTATTATATTTTAAAAGCTCAAGATCTGCATTTCAATACTCAATAGTTCACTGGGCATTCACCTAAAGCAATCCTTCAGCTAGTTTTAAAAATATTACTGAGATGTCCTTGCAAGAGTCTTGTTTAAAATTCGATCTCCTGCATCTGAGTCAGGCCAAACAATACCTGATTTACCATTTAATTTCCATTTCTAGTGTTTATGCAATTATACCCATTAGACTGACAATTCTTCAGTAAAGTTGATGAGTTACTAAGATGGATTCATTAGATGCTTTTGTAGGTCTTTCACCAGCTGTAGAGCTTCTGTGTTTATTCCAATACAACCCTACAAGCATATTATTATTTCTTCTTCACTTTTCTTTTTGTACATTTCAAAATTATTCTCAAGAGTAAGAACATTTATCAAAAAAAAAAGATCCTTCTTAATCATTGTTGAAGAATTGGGATTTTGGGAGAGGGAAGCGAAGGAGAAAAAAAAAGAGTGGGGACTTAAGTACTCTGAAAATGAACATTAATTCTGATACAAATATTTTAGCAACTGTTGAGAAGTCTAATCCCTATAGGATTTAAGGGCACAGGGAACTGAAATAGATTTGCTGTATTAAGGAGAAGTGTAAGGAAAAGGTTACACCTCTAAGGAAGAATTCTGCTCAAAATAAAGGGAGTATTTGAACGGCAAGGCTGAACCCCGATTGGTCCTAAATTTCCGCACAGCATTGGACTGTCTGGTGAAAGATCAGGCCAAAGGCACTGTCATCTTCCAGCTACATTGATTTCATTAGTACAAATGAGAAGACACCACACCCTGACTGTCCAATTCCCTTAAGTTTGCCTTAGCTTGGCCTCAGCTCTTCAACACTCCATTGTCCCTTAGAAACGTCTGTGATCAAAAGCTGGAGCTAATTACTGATTTTAATTTTCCCTAATTGCTAGGTTTGATTTAAGATGCCATGTTCCCTTGGAGGACAGAGAAGGTTTTCTTTATTTCCTGATAGTGATTATTCGTTTCATTGGTCCCTTGTGCTGGATTTGTTTTTAAATTAAAGCTTTAGAGAAAACAAAAATCTTCTATTCTCCATCAGAGAACTGATAAGTGAGACAGACTCTATTCTGAACTTCAGCCTTTCTCCACACACTGAAGGAGAGAAAACTGAATTCAGAGATTAAGAAATAAGGTAAATTCAAAGGGAAAGACAGAGAGAAGAAAAAGTTTTGACAGCTGTGTTACTGAGGAATATAGAATGGTGCTGAACACAATGAACACAGACGAGGCAATTACGATTTATTGGGAATCAAAGAAAGCCCAATGAAACAATAAAGCCCCTTCAAAAGGACACCTGCTTAAAGTATTAATGTTGTCTTAATGAGACACCATTGAGGATTCACTGACAGAAAGAACCCACCCCACTCAACAGCAATATTAGATCAATACAGACAGACATGCTGGGTCTAACCTTTTGTTCTGGGGAGACAGCAGATTGGCTCATTTTACCGAGGTCTGCTTAAAAACTGGCTGCCACAAATACTAACATGCTTAAAGCCAATCACCTGCCTTGTTCAGTGAGATTGGCAGAGAGGGCAAAGGGAGAGGAAGTCCAGTGGCCTTTCAAGGTACAAGGCTTTTAAAAATTACATCCATAGATGCATAGAATGCTGCTTTGTTTCTCCATTTCATGAATCATATTAACGATCCAGGCATCAATGCCCAAAGCAGGTCCCCTTTGTTAGGGACCTCTCCACTGAGTCTCTGAGGAGGTTCTGGGTAAAACAATCTCTAGAAGTACCAATTGGTGGGGAAAACGTCAGGAAATTTCTGCAATTAACTATCTCCTAGCCACATTTGAACTTTCCAGAAAGTTAAAAGGACACCAACAGAGACATCAGTTCTTTGGGATCCCAGGACACCATCCCCCAGAGCTGTACATAGTCATGCACAGAGTCCCAATGTGTTCATTTCTCATTTTAAAAACTGAGTTATCCAGAAGCCACATTTCTTAAGAAACAGGGGATACACTCCAGCCCAATGGGAAATTTGCAAGTTAGAGATGGTACTTCGAAATTCACTAGGTCGTCTCTTGCCTCCAAAATATTATAAATAAAAACTCTGGGACTCCAGAGAAGTTCAATTCCTCAACAATAAAGGAAAAAATAAACTTTTAGATATATCTTGTCATCATACTATAATTGTACGCAATCTCCGTCCCCCCCACCTTATTCACACATAGAAGTTACTAACATGTCATCAAATACTATCATGTACCCTAAGAGAAAACCAGAAACAGGATTCCTAGTCCGTCTGAATTAAATCGGCAGTCTTTTTTTTTTTCCTACTGAACCATCTGAAAAGTTGCTGATGATATTTTCTTTTGCACTCAGTGAGCCCCGTCAGATCTCTTTTCAGTTAATGTTACTGGAGATATTCCTTTATAAATACAACAGGGCACCATATCATTGTAAATTAAGTCTCCCTGTCTGCTCAACAGGTTCCTAAGTCTCACAGGTGCAGAATGCAAGCATTTCTGTCAAAGGTACACTAGGTTTTAAGTTTATTTGGAGTGCCTTTGCATCCATTTCCTACACTGTATTCCGAGTTTTCAGTGAGTGCTAGGCTGATCGTGCCTATACAAGGAACACTCTATGTTTGGGATTTTGTAGGGAATGCTCTATCAATCCAAGTGGGGAAATGACATGCTATCTTCTTGGACATACAGACCATGTCAGGCATGGTTTTTGAAAGGTGAAACTTTGTAGCAGGAGGATGTCATTCTTATTACATCTGTATTGACATGATTGGGCATAGCATTCTTTCCAGGTTAAGCAAGGGGAGTAAATCTGGAGAAACGAGGCAACAAGTCATTCTAACATACATTTACTATTACACTGCCCAAGACAAATCATGTCAGCTAGCTAGCTAATGTGTACATTTCTCATGAAATGTCAAGAAAGAGCCAAGTGGATTTTTCCATGGAACCCGAGGAAAGGAAACTAATGAGAACTGGACCACTCCAAATCTGACCATGCCCATCTCTGAAAGGGAAAACTTTTAGATCTCTCCTCCTCCCCTCTTCCACCTGAAGATTTCTGGTTAACATTTGGCTAACGGAACACACATACAAAAATCCAACTCAGCTTTCTAACTACAGCTTTCCTATGCGAATAAAAAAGCGCTTGGAAATCTTTGCTCACTGCAGAGACCTTTCAATCACCTAGCAACCTCTATAACAGAGCAGACAGGCTTCAAATTCAAAGATTATGTGTGAGGAAGCAGATGCAGCAACTTCTAGGGAAAAACAACCACAGGCACAGGACTAAAGGGGGAAAAATAGAAATAAAATTGTCCCTACCTTTTTTCTGAGAGTACGGTGGCGACTGCACCTGAGTGAAAGTAGGCTTTTCTTCAGTGAAATATTCAGGTTGGCTGAACGGCTTCAGGGCCACGTCCATGTCAGAGTACTCGCTTTTAAACATGTTTCCAGGGTAACTACAGGTATACGGCTGATTCACTGCCCAGGCCTGTTCCATATATATGTTGTTACTGTGCCCGGCCTGAGCATCACAGCCGCTGTAATTCTGACTATCTTCGACATATGTGCAAGAACCTGGACATTGCATATAAGCAGCGCTGGCAGCACCTGGATAGACCTCGTATATTTCCTGCACACAGAAGTTCATTTTGTGATTCTGTCCCCTGCGCTTCTACTTTACATACACACGTACACAAGCGGCGTGCATACACACCATCTGGGGCACACACACGGCTGTGCATACACTCCCAGACGCATACATACACATCGAATGGCAGGGAGAGGAAAGATAAATAAACAAGAGCAACCAAGTCACAGCCTGCTTCACTTTTGAGTAGTAGCACTTGATGCGCTAACGTCCTATTTATATTGGATAGGCTGGTAAACTCCCCTGCCATTCAAACGTATTGAGAGGCAGATTTATGACCATCAAAGGTCTTAATCTGTGACTATAGCTAATTCCTCGGGAAGATGGCAGACAGGTAGGGCTGACCTCCCCCACCTCCCAACATCAGATAAAGAAGTGACTGCTAGACAAGCCATCTTATTAGACCATCACAAGCAGGATTCATTTTATAAACCATTCTAGCCCCTTTCAATATGATTAGAAAATGATAGCTACACAAGGCAGTAACTATCACTTTAGCTGACAACTTAAGTGTGCAGTATTCTAAGGAGAACTCCCCTGGGGGACGTACAGAAAATCCGGAAATCAATAAGCTTGTTTATTAGCATTAACTCATTGGAACTTTAATAGTGCTGGGGGGATGACACACCCATTAATCTAGGTTGATTCTTAAAAACAGATTTTAGTGTCTTAATCTGTTGCTAGAATTATTGATTTTCTTTTACAGAATTATCCATAGGAACCAGTCACTGGCACATGTTTCTCTCTGGCTTTTAAAATATGTTAAAAAAAAGTTTCAATAAACTTTAGGGATGTTTGTGAGAAATTTTTTGGGCTAATTACATGATAATTTTTCCCAATCAGTTTGTAAATGGAAGATTGTTTATATACTATCTTTACAGACTCGTATTTCCTAAATGAACAGGAGTCAGCTCTTTTGATTGAGTTTTACGTGTGTGTGTGCATGTGTATGTGTTTAGGAAAACGCTATTGGGTTTTTCTTATAATTTTTGTTTGTGATAATACTGCTGTTTGCTGGGGTTGTATACTCATAGTCCTACTCAAGTACATGAATATTTAGTACCACAGAGGTTGGGATCATGACAAGAAAAGAAAGGAAACAAACATGTATAAAGTACCTACTATGTATGCCAGACACTATGCTAAGCATTTTACAAATATTATCTCAGGTGATCCTCACAACAGTTAGTGAGGTAGGTGCTATTACTATCCCCATCTTATAGATGAGACAACTAATGTAGGTAGAAGTTAAGTGGTTTGCTCAGGGGTCACACTGCCAGTGTCTGAGGCTGGATTCGAACTCAGGTCTTAGGAATTCTAATCCTTCAATCTATCCAGTATTCTTTTTTTTTTCTGCTGTTTTCTGGTTACCCTCAAAACAAACCAGAAGCCTTTACAAGAATATTTTTAATCATTTATACAAGTAAACATTTAATTAAAATTTTCTTCTTGTTGAAAATGTCAAAACATTACATTTAAAGTGGTGGTTATTTTCTGAAAACTCTAGGATTTAAAAATGCTATAGACCTTATGTTATTTTTTTTATCCGATCCCCTTTATTTATCTCAAATTGACCAAAACTAATACTCAGATTAACGAGCTGTTATCCTTCCTGGCAAATGAAAATGGCAAGGAAGAATCCTTTTGGCTATGCATTCCTAGTTGGATGCATCTAATTTTATCCGGTGCTTTTCCTGGCATATTGTCCATTTCTTTGGAGGCAAAAATCCAAGAACTTTCTTGCTTTTTACTGCTTAGCAATATTAGTGAAAGCCATCAACATTATTTTTTTTTTATCTCAAAGGAACAATTAAAAAATTTTTAGAAAATCTATAAATGTTTTTGAAAATCAAGCCATGCTCCAGAATTGTATCTATAGTCCTTAGTTAGAAACATTCACATGAGAAATCACAAAATAATGGGGAAGAAAAGATGATTCTCTGTTTTTTTTAAGCTAGGTAATTTGAAAAGCCCCAAGACTCAGTATTATTTGTATTGAGTATCAAACATTTAAATTCCCTCACAAGTCTTTGAATAAGAGGGTTTTTAAAATCTCTTTAACAACCTTCTTCCCCCAATCAAATTTTATATATTAGTGCATGTGCCCCCATGGGACAGTTCAGTGTATAGAATTTTGGTCAAACCTGGAGTCAGGAAGCCCTGATTTCAAATCCCACCTCAGAAACTTACTAACTGTATGACCTTGGGCAAGTCACTTAACCTCTGTGTGCCTCAGTTTCCTCAACTGTAGAATGGGGATCATAGTAGCACCTACCTCCCAGGGTTGCTGTGAGGATCAAGTGTGACATTGGTAAACTGAGTACAGTTCCTGGTACATAATGACCACTTAATAAATGGTTGCTCATTTTCTCCCAAATGAACCCTGTTGTTCACAGAGAGAGGGAGCATACTTAGCTTCTCATAAATAGGTAAACTGACTGTTACAGATAAGAATAAATTTGTCGTGATCCATATTGAGTTTGAGATATGTCCCCGGCATATTAACATAAAGGATCACATTCTACAACCTGAGACTGACCTTTTTTCTTTCTGAATTGAGTAAGGATTTTCGTGCATATATAAGTGGGAAAATGAAGTATCCTTATGGTCCCCCTCACCCTTTTTGCTCCTCCTAATTGACTAGTATAACTTAGCTTCCTAAGTAGAGTGCTGAAAATGAAGTTTAATTGGAAACTTAATATGGTCAATTGTATGAAATAAGTGGAAAAAAGCATTTACAAAGGCATAGTAAGTAATACTATCATTTATAGGTGATATAATAATAAGAGCATCTAACATTTATATAACATTTTAGGCCCTCAAAGTGCTTTATGTATAGTATCTGATTTGATCCTTACAATGGCATGGGCACCATTAGCCCCATTTTATGGATGAGAAAACTGAGGCTGAAGGTTAATGAATGTCAGGATCAAACTGTTTTAAACTCAGGTCTTTCTGGTTCTATGTGTAGCCTCTGAGCCCAGGGAACCTGGATTCAAATCCTGCCTCTGATTCATCTAGACTGTGTGATCCTGAGCAAATGACAACCACTTGACACCCCCAGGAAACTTAAATATTCTTTAAAACTCTTCACTAAGAGCTTGCTGTTCTGAAGAAAAGACAGGATTTTTTTTAAAAAAGATGTAAAACACAGATCCAAGGACTTCAGAGAAGCAAAAACATGCCCCTATCCCTGATCTCAAGGAGTTTAGGGCGTACAGAACAACAGTGAAAAATATTCACTACTCTTTCTCAAATAGAAGGAAAACCTACCACCTCACTCATTACCAATTTTTGGAAAATCTGGTTCCCACAAACAAGTCTGGATTTCAGTTTTAAAGTATACTTTGAATGGACTTTGTTGATGTCTTCTAGGAACAGACAGCCTTAACCAGGGTAGGGTGATTGGAACTTTCCCCAGGGTATCAAAATTTAGAGGGTTTTGGAAGTCCTTGGAGCTTAGACATGAGCAAGTTAGTGAGCATGAAATAAGCTCCCTACCTGGGAGCTCTTCACTACCAGTCTCATTTTGGTTTTTCATTGATTTTCCTCTCATTTTCCCCATATTTACCTCCCCTGCAGTTGCAATGCAGTGCCCTGTGGCCTCCTCTCGGCACTGAATTTGTTTTAAGAAGTTGTCTTAAAAACCTTTGGGATGGCAAGAATGGGTCTGAGGGTCAGAATGAACTAGGCACTCTAGATTCCTTCCAGAAGAGGTTTCTCAGCATCCAACTTGGAGGGGAAAGGGTTCAGGAAAGAGGCATTGGGAAGAAAATTGAGATATAGGGTAGTCTGCTCTGTGGGGCCCTTTGCTCCCTTCTTGTGATTGCTGGCCTTTGCCCTTTAGTTTTCCTTTATAAATCCTTACTTAGCTATCCTGACTTCATCACAATAACTTCTCACCCATGGCTGTTGCCTCAACTTTTAATATCACCCTTTCCTTTCTAGAAAGGAAATTCCTAGGATATTTCATTTAATCCTTACAACCCTGGGAAGGTAGGTGCTATTATTATGTCCATTTCACAGATGAGGAAACTGAGGCTGAGAGAGATGAAAGTCATTTGCCCAGAGTCACACAATCAGCAAGTGGTTCAGGCTGGATTTGAACTCAGATCCTCCAAACTCGAAGTCCAATACACAAACTCCAGCTGCTGTTTATCTGTCTGTATTAAAACTCATTTAAACTTTCATTCCCTCAGTGCTGCCCAGCTGTCAAAGAGAAAAAGAATAAATCTGATAAAATGACAAGAGCTGGACAAGCTGGGCAGGACCACATGGATAGGAGAAAGAGTAGGTGCCCAGTGTCTAATGTGATGAATTAAAGCTTTTTAGGAGACAGTTGAGCAGAAAATAGCATGCTGTTAACGGCTGGTAAAAATGTGTATTGAAAAGGTCAGGATTAACCTGTTGGGGCAGCACAAAGTGCCTGCTGTCAAGTGTGTTTTCTCTACATTCTAAAAAAGAGAACTGGCCAAGGGTAGTTCTGGAGCAAGGCCTGAGACTGTGGCCTCCTCCCTTGTCGTTCCAGCCTCTTCTCTCTGTCTGTCTGGAGGACATTCTGAGCCTGGAATGAGCCATGGCCCTATCCCACCCTATCCATGCTGATGGGAGGGATGGCCAACTGTGGATTCCTGCAGATCCTTCTGGACTCCTGGGGTGTCCCTTAGAAGAGAAGGGGAGCTCACAGGGCCAGGAGCCAAGGTCCCCATGTCTCTGGAAAGAGGACATTTCCTGGCAGCTCCTTGTGATGGTGTTTATAGATTTAAAGATAAAATAATGAATAGAGCAAAAAGGCATTTATAAAGCATTTATCCTATGCTAAGTATTGGGGATTCACACAGAAAAGTGAGACAATCTTTGTTCTCAGGGAGATCACCTTCTAATTTTGGGACACAATATGTCAAGGAGAGATCAGATACAAGGTCTGGTGCTCATTAGCGGATATCAGCAAGGCAGATGCTAAAGGCCAGGAGTCCTGAGGGTTCATTGTCAAGTCAGATGATGATGTATAGGGGCCTGGAGGGTGTCTTTTCAGGGCAAATGGCAAGTACTGATGGGCCAGAGTGTAATCTGGGTAATAATAATAAGAGTTAACACTTATATGGTGCTTACTCTGTGACAGGTACCGTGTGAAGCACTTTACAATCATTACCTCATTCGATTCTCACAACACCCCTGGGAGGGAGGTGCTGTTGGTATCCCCATTTTACAGATGAGGAAATTGAAGCAAAAGGTGGTTAAGTGATTGTGAAGGGTCTCATAGCTAGTAAATTTCTGAGGCTGGATTTGAACTCACATCTTCCTGACTCCAGACTCAATGTTCTATCTACTGGGCCATCTAGACGCCTATATGGTAAGGCCTGGTGCACTTACTATGTGTGAAATACAGCTATGTACTGGAGATACAAATAGAAAAGTAAGACGGTACCTGATTTCAAAGAGCTCACCTCAAAGCAGGAGACAAATGGGGGTTCTTTGGAAGCCAGGGGCAGGGCAGATGGTAAGGCAAAGTGATTTCTCCACCTTACTGGAAGGAGTGTAACTGGTGACTGACTCCCTGCTCAGAGTAAACGGCAAAGTCAGGCCTACAATCCTTGGGATGGTAGGAGTGGGTCTGAGGGTTACAGTAAACTAGGGGATCTGGATTCCCTCCAGAAGAGGTAGTAATAAGGAGATTGCTCATCATCCAACATGGAAGGGGAAAGGTTTGGGAAAGTGGCATTGGAAGGAAGATTGAGATGTAAGGTAATAGCTGCTCTATGGAGTCCTTTGGCACATGGCGATGTCTATGCAGGAATGGATTTGATTCATCTCTTTCCATTTTCTCAGTCAATTCCACTCTGACCAAAAGGAGATACTTGCATTATGGTTGAACAGAATGCTAAGGGAACCCTATTACTGTAGAGTGGAGCAAAGCTTACAGTCACATGGAGGAAGTAGTGGCTATCCATTTTCTAAAGAGATGTAGCGTACACTCACAAGGAACAGATCTGGTTATAGTTTCTCATTGGTAAAACAATGGAGGTAGTAAGGTAGTGAACTAGTCTGTGATGTAACAGAGCCCATGTGGGGAGTCTTTTGTCTTGATACAAGATGGGTCCTAGTGTTTCTAAGGACTAACTTGGGGCTGGTCAACTTTGCCAGCATTATAGACTGACCTGAGGGGCTGCCATATACTAACCTGCTTTATACTCAGGAGGAAATTAATAACAGCTCACATTGAGATGGCATTTTAAAGGAGTGGAGCCAAGATGGCAGATTGGGGGCAACCACCGAGGTGAACTCTTCCCACATTCTCCTCCAAACAACTTTAAAAAATAACACCTCAAATCAAATTTTTGTGCAGCAGAGCCAATAAAAAGTCAAGGTGAGACATTTTTCCAGCCTAAGAAAACTTAGGAGGTTGGCAGAAGTCTGTCATTAGGGTGGAGTCCTGTGTTGGAGCCCACACACACAGCAGTGGCAACAGTAGCTACTCCTGCAACAATTTCAGGAGCTCTCTACAAGAGGGCAAAATAGAGAATGAAAGAATCCACCGTTCTTCGCCTGAAAGGTTCCCAGATGAAAACTCCCAGAAATATTAAGCCCATTTCCAGAGCTCCCGGGTCAATGAGAAAAAATGTTTCAAGCAGTCAGAAATAAACAATTCAAATATCATGGAGTCACAGTCAGGATCATACAAGATTTAGTGGCTTTCATGTTAAAGGAGTGGAGGGTTTGGAATAAGGAAGATAGGGTTACAACCAAGAATCACCTACCCAGAAAAACTGAGTGTAATCCTTCAGGAGAAAAATAAATAAATACATACATACATACACACACACATATTTAAGGAAATAGAAGACGTTCAAGCATTACTGGTGAAAACACCAGAACTGAATAGAAACTTTGATAATGAAGGGAAGTATAAAAAGGTAAACATGAAAGAGTCATCATAAGGGACTCCATAAAGTTAAACTGTTTAAATTCTTAGATGGAAAGATGATACTTGTAACTCCCAAGAACTTTGTAATGACTAGAGCA
Organism: Bettongia penicillata ogilbyi; assembly: GCA_023548195.1. NCBI lineage: Eukaryota > Metazoa > Chordata > Mammalia > Diprotodontia > Potoroidae > Bettongia > Bettongia penicillata. The sequence goes on along the minus strand of JAJHZJ010000170.1, from coordinate 2,194,185 downwards.
GTTAAAAGGAGTTTACAATATATTGAGGGCATGGGTGTGAGTTGATTACATTGGGATGAACTTCAAAAAAAATTAAGGAGGGAGAAACAGGGATGTACTGGGAAAAGGGGGTAGGAAGAGGTAGAATGGGGAAAAATTTTCTCACATAAAAGAGGCGTGCAAGGAACAGCTTTTACAATGGAGGGGGAAAATGGATGGTAGTGGCAAGTCATTCATTAGAATTGGTGCAAAGAATGAAGAGTATGTGTACACACACACATATACACACTCCTCACCCCTCATATATATGTAAATACATGCATATATATACATACATACTGAGTTGTATATAGAAATGTAACTTACTCAATAGGGAAACAGAACCATTAGGGAATAAGAGAAAGAGGGGGTTTGATAAAGGGGAGGGTGGATTAAGGGAGGAGGTTGTTCGAAGCAAAATAAGAATTTGAGGAGAAACAGGACAGAGAGAGAGGAGAGAGGAGAGAGAGGAGAGAATGAGAGGGAGGGGGCAGAAGAGAGGATTATAAGATGGAGGGAAATGGACTGTTAGTAATCACAACTGTGAATGTGAATGGGATGAGCTCACCCATAAAATGGAAGCATACAGCGGAATAGATTAGAAACCAGAATTCAGTAATATAAGAGACACACTTGAAACAGTTTATAAGAGACACACTTGAAACAGAAAGTCACACACAGAATTAAATAAAGGTCTGGAGCAGAATCTAGTGTGCTTCAGCTTGAGTAAAAAACTTTGGGGGGATAAAAATCAAGTCCTCAACCAAAACCAAAGCAAAAATAGACCTAACTAAAAGAGATAATCAAGGAAATTACATTTTGCTAAAAGATACCATAGACAATAAATTACTATCAAAAATTTTTAAAGCAAATTTCTGTAATAATTTCTCACATATATTCTGAGTATGGAACTGAGTCAAATTTATAAAAACAAGAGTCCAACTGATAACTGGCCACTGAGAAGGCAGTTTTCAGAAGAAATCAAAGTTATATACAACCACATAAAAAACTGTTCTAAAATCACTATTGATTAGACAAATGCAAATTAAAGCAACTTAAGGTAGCATTTCACACCTATCAGAAATGACAAATGCTGGAGGAGATGAGGGGAAAAATAGGTATGCTAATGAACCAGTTGTAGAGTTGTGAACTTGCCCAACCATTCTGGAAAACAACTTGGACTAGGTTCAAAGGGCTATAAGACTGTGCCTACCTTTTGGCCCAGCAACACAACTACTAGGTCTGTATCCCAAAGATATCAAAGAACAAGGAAAAGGATCTATATGTATAAAAATATTATAGCATCTCTTTTTGTGGTAGCAAAGACTTGGAAATTCAGGGGATACTCATCAATGGGGGAATGGTATATGATTTTGATGGAGTATTATTGTGCCATAAGAAATGATGAGGGGGTGGTGTCAGAAAAAAACCCAACATGACGACCTATATGAACTGATGTGAAGTGAGAAGAACCAGGAGATCATTGCACAAAGTAACAGTAATGTTGTAATGATGATCAACTGTGACAGACTTGGCTACTCTGATCAATAAAAAGATACTAGACAATTTCAAAGCACTCATGATGAAATAACGCTATCCACCTCCAGAGAAAGAACTGCGGAACTCTGAGTGCAATTGCAGTATAATTTTATCAATTTCTTTATTTTTCTTTCTTGAAGGTGGCTAATGTGGAAATATGTTTTGCATGATTTCACATGTATAATTGATATCATATCGCTTACCTTCTCAGTGGGTGTGGAAGAGGTGGGAGGGAGGGAGAGAATTTGGAACACTCAAAGTTTAAAAAGAAAAGAATGTTAAAAATAAATAAATGATGACTTTTTAAAAATAGATGGTACTTTAAAATTACTAGCAAAGTGCTTTCCGTACATTATCTTACTTGAGCCTTACAATAATTCTGTGAGGTAGATGTAATTATTATTTCCTGTTTTACAGAAGAGGAAATTATTGCATATGTATACAGATATAATATGCACAACCTATATATTTATATCCCTATAATGTATCCATAAATACATCTCATACAATGTACTTACTATATAACATATATTACTTACTATAATACATATATGTATTTACCTACATGTTTACATGTAAATTCCACACATAGACACACAGATATAATACACATGAGCACACATGTACATACATGTTGTACACATGCTCATATACATGTATATATAAAAGTGTGGCACAAAGAGTCAGCCTTAAACTCAGGAAGACCTTAGTTCAAGTACCGACTTGTATGGCTGGGCAAGTCTCAGCTTCTCAGAGCTCCAGTCAAATCTCCATGGCTCTACGTTGCCAGTTACCAATCTGCTTTGGCAAAATCAATTCTTTAAACCAGTGACAACCTAGGAACAGACCAAATCTACATGTATGTGTAAATATGAACACACACATACTCACACACACTCACAAACACACACATGCACTCACATACACACACACACATATATTATATGTATACATATATACATATATACATATACATGCATATATACACACACACACACACATACATACATACTTTTAGATTCTGTCTCTGTTTCTCCTTGAAAGTTTAGAAACCCCTTTTCTCACACCGGTTCTGTGGGCTGATTATGATTTACCCCGAGTGGACCTGAGACAGCACATCTGAGAGGCTGAGTCACTTGGTCTGGATGCCACAGCTCCTAAGGGGCAGAGCGTGGCCTTGAATCCTGGTTTTCTGATTTCAAGGACAGGGCTCTTTCCAGGGTCTCATGTTGGCCCTTCTGGGCAGAGGTGTGAATGGCCTGTAGGATGAAGGGCCAAGCAGGAGGGAAGCTCAAGGTTTTGACCTAAGCATAGGTTACTGGAAACAGAAACAGAAAGCTTCCAGGAGAAGGGAAGACTCGCCATGAAAAGGAAGAGCCACTGGAAATGTCTGTGTGGACCCTGGAGGGAGAAGTATCAGGGAAGGACAGGCAGCAGTGAGGTAATGCTCACCCTCGACTTGTTGTCGAAAGGTCCTCTGCCTTGGTCTCTCCTACTTCTTCAGATGGATTTAGGAGGACTCCAAAAGGCCAAAGCCCATACACAAACTACACCTGCCTTATTAAGAAAACTCAATAGTAACACTCTGGGGATGGAGGGAAAAACATTATTTTCCTCTAATGGGTCTTTTGTGTCAAAACAAACAAAGGCACCAGCATTTAGTGTAATAATATTAAGAAAGAAAGAAAGAAGACAAGAAAAAAAAAGGTGGTGGAAAGTTTATGTGTGTCAAATTCAAACCACTCTTTTGGGAATTCATTTTGTTTTACCGACTCTTGAAATGAGGGAATGCAAAACTGATTACAGGGCTTCAAACACAGGAGGAATGTTTGGAAATTTTGGAAAGAAGAAAGGAAAGAGAGAAAGAAGGAAGGGAGGAAGAGAGGAAAGAAGGAATGAGGGAAGGAAAAAAGGAAGGAAAGAAGTAAAGAAAAAAGAAAGGAAAGAGGAAAGAAGGAAGAAGGAAAGAAAGGAGAAAACAAGAAAAAAGGAGGAAGAAGGAAAGAAAGAAAAGGGGAAAAGGAAGGAAGGAGGGAGGGAGGAAGGAAGGAAGAAAGGAAGGAAGGAAGGGAGAAGGGAGCAAGCAAGGAAAGGAGAGAGTAGGGAGGGAGGAAGAAAACAAGGAAGTAAAGAAGAAAGGAAGGGAGGCCTTTAATTGTCTCCTGCCTGGAATGTCATCATTGTTTTCCCTGTTTCCAGCCCTTCCCCTCTAATCCATCGCCCACACAGCTGCAAAATAAATCTTCTACGGCATAGTCTGACCATGATGTTCCCCGCTCATAAACCTTCAGAGGTTCCCTGTTGGCTCTGTGAAACATAAATGACTCAGGTTGGCATTCATGACCACCCATCATGGCCTGGCTCCAGATGACCTTTCCAGTCTTATCTCACTGTACTGCCTTTCAGTCCTCTATGTTCCAGCTGGAGTGGCCTCCAGATGTTCCCTCAACTCACATCCCACCTGCGGGACATTCATGCATCCCATTCCTCACATCCACCCACCTACCCATCCATCCAGCAAACGTTACCAAGTAGCTCCTGTGTGGGAGGCCCTGTGCTAGGTGCTGGGGATACAGAGACCAAAATGACATTCCTGGATTATTCTCCTTCCTCCTCCCAGAATCCTTCTAACAAGAGCCAACATTTCTATAATGCTTTATGATCTGTGAAGCACTTTGACGCACATTATCTCACTAGAACCTCACAAGAGCTTTGTGAGGCAGGGATGCCTTCCCTACTTTAAAAATGAGGATAGTGATGAATTGAGTCACCCTTGACTACAGAGACAGGCACCTCAGGGATTAAATAGGAGCCCAAGTAACTCCCGCTCCACCATAGTGCCTCTCACACTGCCTTAATCTTCCTTCAAGGCTCAGGCAAACATTACTTCCTTTGTAAAGCCTTCCTTGATCCCCATCCTCATAGTTAACATTCTTTCCCTCCTCAAATGATTATATTTTGATTCACCAATGTGCATGTCACATACTCCTTAGTAGGATCTAAGTAAGCACCTTGGGGTCAGGAACTTAGATTGTGCTTTTTCTATTCTCAAGACCTAGTATAGTGCCTCTCACATAAGCAGATGATTAACAAATATTTGTTGAATGGAATTGCAAAAAATAAAGAAAGGAAGTAGGGAAAAGGGGAGAGGAGAAAAGGGAGGGGCAAGAAAGGAGGGAAGAAAGAAGGATAAAGGAAGGATGGAAAGAAGGGAGGGAGGAAATAAAAAAGAAAGGAAAAAGAGAAGACTGGAAAGAAAGAAGGGAAGGAAGGAGAAAAGAAGTAATGAAGGGAAAAAAGATAAGGGATAAAGGAAGAAAGATAAAGATAAAGAAAGTAGGAAGAGGGAAAGAAAGAAGGAAGGATAAAGGAAGGAAGAATGAAAAGAAGGAAGAGAAGGAAGGAGGGAGGAAAGGAGATAAGGAAGGAATGAAAGAAGAGAAGGAAGGAAGGAAAGAAGGGAGGATAAAGGAAGAAAGGGAGGAAAGAAGGGAAGAAAGAAAGAAGGAAGGATAAATGAAGGAAAGAAGGAAGGGAAAGAGGGAAGAAAGAAAAAAGGAAGGGAAGGAGAGAAGGAAAATCATTTCTGTTATATCACTTAGCTGGTGCTAAGAAATGATTTTTATGATCAAAATCTGTTTTCTTAAACCCAGCGTCCATAACACAAAGCAGAAGGGTAATTATGCTTACCATATATTTTAATTACATTTAGTCTTGTTTGTTTTGTGTATTATGACCTGAAAAATGTTTGCTTCATGAATGAATGAAATGGGAGCTGCATCTGGTCATCAGGCTGTTAATTGCAGTAAACCTTCTCCAGCATTTGTGGGTGTTTCTGAAAAGCATGATATGCTGAATTCCCATGGGGGGACTACAAAGGATGGTTTCTCTTTACTGTTCATTCCCCTGTGCTCCAAAGCTCACATATGGCGCTGGACTTGAGCAGAGTTGTGGCATATTGGCTCCGTCATCTGTCCCCCTTCACTATCCACCACTTAGGCATCTCAAACATGATGGCGGGGAGGGGTGGGTGGGGAATTATGTGCTTAAGATGCTATTAAGAAGATAGACTGTTCCTTGCTCGATGTTTACTTATTGCCTGCCATCCCCTCTCGTTAACTGTTCAATAATATGTTGGCTGATTTCAGCCCCAATCCCAGAATCCTTGTGTTTCCATTTGTAAGCATGACTCATTGTTCCAAGATGATTTAAGTTGTTACACCTGAACTTTACTGATAGACTTGGCAGACATAGGTGCTATTTTAAGGTTCCTTTTGCATATGCCATTTCAAATGGAGCCTGGGAGTGTTACTTAATGTCTATAGCCATAGCTGAGGAGCCCACAGCTTCCCTCCTCGACTGTTCCCAGCTCCCACTGATATTTCGTAAGACCACAGGCAAGTCATTTAGACATATGCTGTTCTTCATGAACTAGCTAACGTCAGAAAAGCTTGGGAGCTAGGTCAAAGTAAAGCTGTACAAAGAGAAGAGATGGTGACCACTCATATATACAGCATGACTTGAATGCATCACCCATATCCAACAAGTTGCCAAGCCTTGTTGATTTGGTCACCTCCATAATGTCTCTTGGATCCATCTCCTTCTTTCCACTCATTACATGACCACCCCATTCTGGTCTTCTTCTTTTCTTACCTGCACTATTGCAAGGGCATTCCAACTGAACTCAGGGATTGGAGACTCTTTCTTCTCCAGTCCCTTTCTACATACTTGCCAAATTGCTACCCTTAAAGGGAAAGTCTGACCATGGCACCTCTCTGCTCAAGAATCTTCATTGGCTCCCTATCTCAGATAAGATACCAACTCTTCAGGCTGATGTCTAGAGCCTTCTATAACATGGCTCCCACCTACCTTTCTATCTACCTTTTCATTCTTATTTCATACTGGTTCCTCTCACATACTCTCCATCCCAGCTGAATTGGCCTGTTAGATATTCTACATATATGATACACTGTCTCTAGACTCCTTGCATGTACACAAGGTATTCCATACACCTACAATGCCCTTCCTTTTTACCTCTACTTCATATAATCCCTGGTTTCTTATAGAGCATGGCTCAGGTGTACCTGCCTACTCTAAATATTTCCTATTCCTCCCGTTTCTTAATTCTTTCTTCTTCCACAAATCACTTTGTATCTATTTATCTCTGTTCATGTTGTAGACTCAAGTAGAATATAAGCTTCTTCGGGGCAGAGACAGATTTGTATTTTCTTCTTGGACCACTCCATGACCTTCACCTCTCCCCCATTGCTAACGTGAACTCCAGTTCTGGGTCCCTCATCTCTATTAGCCCAATTTTTGCTAAGTCTAGCTCTCTGGGGCTACTTCCAAGACTGTTTCCCATTGTACCATCGATACTAGGCCCACCATTTTCTTTTCCTTCCCATCAGTCATCTAGACTCTGAATCCTGGTAGGTCACCTTTGGCCTTTGCTTGCTCCTGCAACTTTGTCCAGACTGCTACCCTCCATGTTACCCTGCATGTTCCCCTCCTTCCCTTCTCCAACTTCCCTTTCTGTATCCTCTTCGCCTTTAGAATACAAGCTCATGGAGGGTAGCAGCTGTTGTGTTTGCTTGTATTTGTAAACTCTGAGCTTAGCACAGTGCCTGACACATAGTAAGTACTTAATAAACATTTTATCTTTTTATCTAGGGCAAGCACTTAATACACGTATTGAATTCAATTAAATACATCTGTCATCATCACCATCATCATCATCATCATCACCTCAGTAAGAAGAAAATTTGCTAATTGAAAAAATAATGCTAATGAAACATGATCTGAACCATTCTTGTCACAAGTGAATTCTTGTCTCCTTTCCATCAAACACGCAAACTAACTTCTATTATTTTAAATAAATCAAGAGCAAATATTTCATAACATGATTACATTCCTGTGGGCCTTAAACATTATCTTCCAGAAAACATTAAATTAAATTTCACTGCTGATCGAACCTGCACTAGAAAATTTGGTAGAAACTATTTGAGTGCTTTTAAGGTTCAGGATCACCTCCCTTGGGGTGTTACCCTAATCTAGGCCCATAGCACCTCTTGCCTGGATTATGCCCACATCCTCCTGATTGGCCTCATAGATGGTAGTTTCCCCTTTTTCTAGTCCATCCCTCAAAAAGCCGCCAAAATCATCTTCTCAAAGCCCAAGATTGATCATAATCCTTCCTTGCTCAGGGAGCTAGAATGGAGGAATGGACAGAATGCTGGACCTGGAGTGAGGAAGACCTGGGTTTAAATCTCTGATAAAATGCCAGCTTTGTGATCCTGGGCAAGTCACTTGGCCTCTCTCTGCTTCAGTTTCCTCATCTGTAAAAAAAGAGGGAATTGGACCAGTGGCCTCTAAGATCTGCTCAGCTCTAAGTTTATACCCCTATGACTTTCCATGACTTTCAGTTACCAAATACAAATTCTTCAGCTTGGCATTTAAAGCTCTTCACAACATTACCTCTAGCCTTTCTTCCTAGTCTTATTTTACATTGCAACCAAACCTTCCTGGCTGTTCCCAATTCAACACTCTGTGCCTTTGCAGGGATTATCCCTATGTCTGGAAAGCAGTCCCATCTCACTTCTGCCTCTTAGAATATTTGACTTTCTTTAAATGCAACCAATACATTATTTCATCAAATGCCAGAAGCTAACACAACTGGGTTTTGTTGAGATGAGAGATTCCCAGGACACAGGATGTCTGACAATATCAGTGACAATAAACAAACATATATTAAATGCCTATTATGTGCCAGGCACTCTTCTAAGTACTGGGACTACCAATAAATGAGTTCCTGTCCTAAAGGGGGTTATATTCTATTGGAGCTATTTTGCAGGTGCTTGCATAAGAAAACACAATGTTCCTTCAAGGTAATTTTGAGAAGGGGAGTGTTCAAAACTGAGGGCATCAGGAAAATTCTCCTGGAGAAAGTATTACCAGAAATGCATCTCAAAGGAAGTCAGGGATCTCTAAATGGTGCAGATATAGGAGGGAGAATATTCTAGATATGTGGACCCAAGAAAAAGGATGGAGATGGGTAATGAAATGTCATGCTACAGAAAAGCATTTAAGGGCTTACTTTGTGCCAGGTACTGAGATGCAAATAGAAAAGAGAAATAGAATTCCTGCTTCATCTTGATTAGAATATAGGATTCATCAAAGGTAGTAACATGAAGTTAGACCTGAAAGGTAAGTGGACATGGAGGGTTTCTAAAAATGGGAAAATACTCAATTGGATTTGGCATCCTGATATTCAAGGCTCACGGTGGCCAGTTGTATCCCATCTTATTTCAAATATCAAAAGAACTTCTAGGAAAATATCTGTGGAAGATGCTGCACTCTCTAGAGTGCATTTCAGAGTAAGCTCATTGAGGGCAGGGACCTTTTTTTTTTTGTATCTTCAGCACCTAGGTCAGTGCCTCCCACTTAGTAAGCTTGTTGAATCAAATTGAATTGAAGCAACTAAATTTTGAATAAAACTAAATGAATTGCTTTGAATAAAAAAATGGATGATTATTTCAAAAGGAATTTGGGAAATGGTAAAAATGTCCCATCCATGACTAGAACAACAGACAAGATACCGCCTTAGATCACAAGGACTCCATCTATCATGTCCTGAAATTTTAGCAATAATCTCAACAAATTAAATTCATCCCACCACAGACACGGGTTTCCTTGGAAACCAACCCAATTGAAAACTCCTGAAAAAATTAATATCGCTGTTGAAATCTAAATGTTAGCAAGGCATTTTCATTTGGCTCTTTTTCTGGGTCCATGGAAATGGAATAGAAGAGGAAACATACAATTTACAATTCATCCTTCTTTTTTAGCCAAGAGTGTTTGGACTTTTTCCTTCCTTTTCATTTAAAGGGCAACAATTTCTGTGACTTCCGCTGTTTCGACCTTTAGGTGGTATCTTAGGCTTATTATAAAAAGCTCTTCTTTGGCAAAGCAGAGATTCAAATGATTGTCTTTTTGTGCATTCTGGAGATAGTATTACTTTTATAGCTGCATACTGAGTGACCTCTCCTCCTCCCCTGCCTGATGATCTGCATCAAAATCTTCCATTTAGGCTTCTTGCAATCCAGAGAAATGTGTTTTTCATCCCACACACTATGTTCTAACCGAAATGGCATTGGACTTCTTAATTCAGCTTTAAGTAAGGCGAAGGGGATGCTAAGAGAGTGTGGATCTTAATAAAGGGATTTCTCCCATTTGAACCAATAGCTCTCCATTCAAAGGGAGGGAAAGGGCACTTCAACTGCCAATTCATAAAGATAATAATCCAGTTCCAGGCCAGACCCTGAAGTGTGAGCATGAAAAGAGACATTGCTAGGGCAGGGAGACTGGAGCTTTGGCCCAGGGTTCTGATATCTGGCAATGGGGTTTTCTAGCACACCAGACCTTGGCATGCAGCAAGATGGTCCCAAAATGTCACTCTGTCCTAGGCCACTAGCGCTAGAATCTTGGGGTCACTTTCCCCTATTACTGCATTCTCTCTCCTCAGGAAGGCTGGATTTCAGAAGCATGGCTTTCCATTGTTAGAGAGAAAAGATACCCTTCTCTTGAACTAAATGCATCAGGGCCATAGTCTGTACTCTGCTCTGCACATCTATCACATTCTCCATAGGCAAAGCTTCCTAATGATAGCTTGGAGCATGAACCAGGGTGATGCTGCAGGGCCTACAATACCTGCATTGTTCCGAAACCTTTGCCCTGAGGTCTCATCTCCAGATTGGTGATTCCCTTGCCTCTAAAACACTGCTTCCAGAAGCCCACCCCACTCCCTACTGTTTCACCTGTTCTCTGGACATTTCCTTCATCTTCTCTCCAATCTTCCTTGCCCCTTGTCCTCTCAAGTGTGCCTTTGCTGTCTGGGCCTGCTTCCACTTTTATCTTCCCATTATGTAATGTCAACAGTCAATACCCTTGCGGGGAGGGGCACCTTTGCTTGTATTTGTTTCCCTATCATTTAGCACAGTTCCTGGCATTTAGTAAGCATTTAATAAATGCTCTCTCTCTCAATCTCTGTCTCCCTCTTCCTTCCTTTCTTTTTCTTTCTTTCTTTCTTTCTTTCTTTCTTTCTTTCTTTCTTTCTTTCTTTCTTTCTTTCTTTCTTTCTTTCCTTCTTTCCTTCTTTCCTTCTTTCCTTCTTTCCTTCTTTCCTTCTTTCCTTCTTTCTTTCTTTCTTTCTTTCTTTCTTTCTTTCTTTCTTTCTTTCTTTCTTTCTTTCTTTCTTTCTTTCTTTCTTTCTTTCTTTCCCTCCCTTCCTGTCTCTTTCCTTTATTCTGTCCCTCCTTCCTTCCTTCCTTCCTTCCTTCCTTCCTTCCTTCCTTCCTTCCTTCCTTCCTTCCTTCCTTCCTTCCTTCCTTCCTTCCTTCCTTCTTCCTTCTTTCTCTCCCTCTTTGCTTTCTTCCCTGTGTCTGGAATGTTCTTCTTCCTTATTGCCTACTGAATTCTAACCCAGATTTAAAAACATGACTAAGATGCCACTTTTTCTGTGAAGCCATCTTTGATTTCTCAAGTCAGTAATGACCACTGGCTATCTTCTCCTCACATGGCACTTTGCCTCGCTTTTGTCTAATGTTACTATAGTACATTATTATTATAAGCCTCTACCTTGCCTTACACTGTCAGTCCCATGAAGGCAGGTACTATAGATAAAATTTTCATCTTCCCCCCATCTCCTGGCAAAGTGTCCACTCTACAGAAGGCACCTAATAAATACATATCAAATTGTTAGAAGCATTAGAGTTGATGAAATGGCTCTCAACTCTCTTTATTACATTCAATTCACCCAGGTCATAAGGAAAGTGTTCCCATAGGAAGTGGCCTATGAACTTAAGGATCCTAAGAGTTTGAGGTGAGGGAATGTACTTCACACATACCTGCCAGCTAGTACAAAGGCATGGTGGTAGGAGATAGGAGTCCAAATTTAGGGGACAAAGAGGAGGACCTGTTGGCTGGACTGCCTAGTCAGTGAGGAGGAGTAATATGAATCGAATCTGGAGAAATAGTCTGTGAAGGGCTCTCCATGCCAACCTGTGAGGTTGAATTCTGTTCCCACAGGGGATGGGAATACATTCAAAGTTCTTGAACCAAGAAGTCTTATATACATTAGGAGGATGCTCTTGGCCACTGGAGGAATTAGTAAGAGGAGAGACCGAAGACAAAAGTGCAATCTATCATTGCCACCCATAAATGACCTCATAGCAAGTGAATAGTAGCAGTCATGAAAATGAGTATAGACACAGACATAGAAGTATATGTATGTATATATATAATATACATGTATGTATATTTTTGCACATATAACACACACACATGTACAGCACTTAGGTTAATAGTTGTATTTACTTAACACCTAAAAAAATGCACTAACCAAATATCCATCCTCAGTACCTACCTCATCACTTGGTACAAGGAACAATTTGGGAAGAGGGCTTCACTTGGAACCGACAGTGGTCCCCTTGTGGCTGGTGATAACGAGCTCTAGTTCTCACTCCCTTAAATACTGAAGGACCTAATGGGTCTTACAAATGTCAACTAGACCACTGTATTTTCTCTACTTAGGAATTTTCACCTGGAGTTTGGAAACTTAGGGAATTATTTCAAATTTTAAAGCTGGAATAACAAATAAGGAAGCAATTATATTTGTATCTCCCCCACTATTCAGACCCAGGAGGTCCTTCATAATGATAATAATAAAGCTGACATTTATATAATATCCAACACTCATGATCTCACTGAATAGTCATAACAACCTTGGGAAAGAAGTATCTGTTTTACAGATGAGGAAAATAAGGTGAACTTGCCCATGGTCTACAGTCAAGTCAGAGGTGGGATTCTGGTCCAGGTCTCTCCTGACTCTATGCCCAGTGATCTTTCCAAGACACCACACTGCCTCATTTAATCCATGGTGGCCAAATAAATGAATCAATACACCCTCAAGTCTTGGGGGCCTGGGTAGGGGTAGCAAGCAGACCCACAGAAATAGGAAGAACCACTCAGCAAGTACAGCTTATCCAAACAGAAACTCTCCACAATATTTATGTTTACATAGAAAAGTAAGACAGATGAGGCAGAGCAAGTGGTCCCTTGGCATCACTGGATGCCCTGTAAAAACAGGTCTTCAGGAGCCTCTGCCCAGGGAGGTAGCAAGAAACTGCAAGATGAGAATTTTTCCTTTCTTCTTTTCTTTTTTAAAAGTTTTCTTGATCCTAATAATTTTCCTTTCCAATACTGGAATCTTGGTGGAAGGGCTAAAATCTAATTTTATTTTTCTGAGAAGTGAAGTTTTAGCTCATAAGCATATTATGAGGGGAAGCTAAAAGGTGTGGTAGAGATAGTGCCAGACCAGAAGCCAGGAAACCTTGTGTTCTAAGCTGCAACCATGATGGCTTCTTCCCCTGTGAAGTGATATCATCTAACCACAGCTTGGCCCTCACTGTGCCAAGGTAATCTTTTGCCCATCCCTAATTGATTCATTATGCCACTGCTCAGAAAGGTTGTTCTAAAATTCTTCTCTGCACATACCCTCCCATACTTCTCCCTCCTCTGTCCTCCTAGCTGTGGACATTGGCTCATAATTCACTAAGAAAATAGAGGCCATTTGCTGAGAGTGCCATCTTTTCTTCATTTCAGAATCCCTTGACAGACCCCTACTCTCTGGTCTTTTCTCCCAGTCTTGTTCATAATGGGATTTCTCCTGTCTCACGTTAACTCCTTTCTAAGTGCCCTTTGTCCCATCTCTTATTCATCAGATTGCAACTTCAATCATCCCCTCAATTTGATCTCTTGAATCCTTTCCTGATGCCAATAAACATGCCCCAAATCTTCTCCCTCAACTTTTTTCTCACTTGATGCTACCATCCCTCAAGCTATTGTCCTATATTTCTCCTGCTTTTCTCAGCCACTTTCTTAAAAAAGGTCTATCTATTCTTGGAGTCTTTAGTCCCTTTCAATCACTTCTAAACCCTCTGAAGTCTAGCTTCTGGCCTCATTACTCAAATGAAACTGTTCTATAAAATTCTCTTAATTTTCGAATCTGATGGTATTTGCTTGACTTCTCTACGGCATTTAACAGTATTGATGAAGTTCTCCTGAATTCTCTCTTCTTTGGGATTTCCTGATACCATTCTCTGACCCCTCTTGATCAACAGACTTTTAAAGCCCTTTGCAATCTGATCCCAGCTTACCCTCCCAGCTCTCCTATATTTTACACCTCTTCCTGCATTCTCTCATACAACTAAACCAGTCTTTTTACTCATAAAGGACAATCCATCTCCCATCTCTGTGTCTTATGCCTGGAATGCTCTTTCTTCTCCCTTCTCCTTTACAAAATCCACAAACTTTCACTTTAAGAAATGGTGCTTGAGAACATCATCATTTCAACACTCAGCTCATGCTCTGTCCTATACATAAACCCCTTCTTGAACCACTCCTCACAGGCAACACCCTCCCAACCGTACTGAGAGTTGTTTATTTTGTATTTATTCCATAAATATTTTCCCCTCAATAGAATGTAAGTTCCTTTAAGAGAAGGACTTTGTCTGTCTTTCTACCTACCACTCTTATAAAGGTACTAATTATGCGCTTGCTGATTGGCCAATTCCAGATTCTGAGGTCAGTTCTCACTTTATATGCCATACATGAAATATCAAACTTGATGCATTCCACATTCCAAGTCTGAGTCTATGAACCTTGTGAGGCAAGTACCAGTGGAACAATATCCCCATTTTTCAGATAAGAAAGCAAATGTAGAGATGCCAAGTGACTTTCCCCAAAGTCACAGAGCTCCAAAGATTCAGAGGGGGCTTTGAACTTAGCTTCTGCTCCACAGCAGACTTAATGACTAATTTGTATTACACTGCCTCTAAGACTTTTAGAACATTTCCTGGGGAGTTTCAGGGACTTACCTAGGATTACAGAGCTAATAGGGACTTGAACCCAGCTCTCCCTGATATCACTACCTCTTATAATGCTTTGGCTCTCTGTCTCTCTCTCCCTTTTCCAATACATCCACCTATGCAACCATGTATGTATGTATCTTGTTTAGACTATCTATCATCTATCTATCTATCTATCTATCTATCTATCTATCTATCTATCTATCTATCTATCTGTCTGTCTGTCTGTCTGTCTGTCTGTCTGTCTGTCTGTCTGTCTGTCTGTCTGTCTATCTGTCTGTCTGTCTATCCTTCTATCTGTTTCACTGTCTATCATAACTCTTTATCTAGTTTATCTATCTACCTTGCCTGCCTATCTGCCTCTCTGTCTGTATCTCCCTCTTTATATCTCTTTATTAGTAACGTTATGTCAATAAAGTGTCTTAGACTTCAGAAGAAAAGGATTATAGGAATTTAATGTTGCTAAAGAGATCTATTTTTTCATTCTTCTGATTTGATCTGCTATGACTAGTGCCCCTCCTTCCCTCTTTGTCCTTTGGCTTCTTTGTGGCCCTGGCTGGAGGATATTCTAAGTGGTATCACCTATTGATTTCACGTAGCTCAGATTATCTCATGTCCATCTGTCAAGTGTCATAGTTTGTTCTCATATCCTCCAAATCTGCTGAAGGATATCTCTCTTGTGATCTCTCTCCAGAAGAGAGACATCTGCCAACTGAATGCTAAGCGAGGATGAGGACTCCAATCCTTCATGGACAATGTCATACCTAGCTCCAGACACGGGGCCATGAAGATCTGAGGTGAAAATCTCACCATTGTCTGGTGTGTGACCATGGGCAAGTCACCTGTCCTCCTTAAGACTCAGTTTCTTAGTATGTGTAATGGGGACAATAAACCCAGTGAAACCAATCTCACAGGGTTCAAAGACTCAAAATTGGAAGGGCCCTTAAATGGCTTCCAGTTTAACCCCATAATTTTAAAGTTACTTGACCAAGGTCTCACAGTACAACTCAAAAGAGAAACTGTGTGCAAAGTACTTTAAAGACCTTACGTGCTATCCAAATGACCACTCTTGGTGCTGCTATTCTCAAGCTGTGACTTCATCAGTGTGAGGCTCTGCCACAGGGAATCCTACCTTTCTCAGTGTAGATTAGATCCTTGTCCATTATAACTCCTCTGGAATTCAGCCTCATAGAGAGGCCCTGGGGCTTTGGGAAGTTAAGGGACCAGCTCAGGATCACACAACACATATTTGTCAGAGGCAGCACTGGAGTCCAGGCCTTCTCAACCCCCAAGGCCAACCCTCTATCCACTTGGCCACAAGAACTTTGGAAATAGCAAGAAATGTGTGAGATGGGGCTACAGTAAATGAAAGTACAACTCATGTTTCCTATTTTACTGTGGGCAAATTCCATTTTTCAGGACTTTGGAACATGAAGACTTCACAGTTTCTTGTCACAATTACCACCAAGGACCAAGGATGGCTTTCATTTTGGGAAGCACACTGGCTCTGGCTGTCAAGTCATAAAATTTGGAGAACTTGTTTGGTCCCAGATGTCAAGAGAAGTTTTTTGGAAGTCAAATACTAAGTGATTCCTTAGTGGAGACAGCCCAATCACATAGTCCTGGCACTTACTCTTGTACTAACTACCTTAGTTCTTAGGAATTCCAAATTGCATCATTTAACCAGGGGGAAATTTTGATAATGCACAAGGAATCAAAATTATGTGTGTGCGTGTAGCATCCCAAAGTCAAAGCCTGCCATCACATATTTAGAGCCAGGAGGGAAGTTAAACCACCTCGGTTCTCCATCTCCCTCCCTAGTTGTCAGGTAAAGAAACAGAGGCCCAGTAAGATAGGCTCAAAACTCATAGGATTACATATTTAATAAAGGCTTATTGATCAGTTGATTCATTTAGAGCCAGGATGGATCATAAAGGCAACTTCTGGTCAACATCTTTTTGTAACGGAGGAGGTAACTGAGACCCAGACAAAATAAATGACTTGCCCAAAGTCACAGAGATCCTCTGACTTAAAATTAAGTGACTTTTCCAGTGCTCTTGGGCATGAGACCCATTTCCTTATGGAACTTGAAGGTGGGTTGCCAAATCTGAACTTTTAAAACTTGTACATTTCCTGTTCATGCTTTCATGCACATTTTTTTCTTTTTTTCTCTATTGGAAGTAATACTTGGTTGCTCCAACCTTTGGCAGGATACCCAGGCCCCAGGCAGGGATGATTTCTGGGGGCTGTTTTGTTAGGAAGGATTGAAGGGAGTGGAGAACAGCCTTTCTTTCAGTACTGGCAGCAAGGAGAACAGGCCCCAGTGGGTTAGGTTCAGAGAGCGGCCTTGGCCATGGGATACTCAATGTTTTTGGGACAAGGAAAACTTATAAAACTAGTGATGGTGGTGAGAGGGAATGAGGCACAGCCAACAAATGCCTTCTCTAGCTGACTCCTAGTATATCTCCCATGAATAATGCCTCATCCCCCATCTTTCAGCCCTTATCAGGGAAAGGGAATAGGACAGGGAGAAGGAAGGGAAGTAGACACTGAGAATGCACTCCCAGGGACCCAAAGAATGAGTCAATTAGTGAGCTTTACCAAGTACCCATTTTCAACCTGGCCCTGCCCAGGCTGCGGTGGGCACAAAGACCTGAAGAAAGAGATAATAAGTGATAGAGATGTCTGAGAACAGAAGCTTGGAAACCTTAGGCTATCAGCTGATAGCTTGAAAAAAAGAGAAGGGAAGACAATTTGTTTTGAAAAATTCAGTAATATAAGAAGTAGAGGGATAATAGGACTCAGACCTGGAGGGGCCTTCTGAAGTGAGCTGGTGCCACCTTCTTGTTTTCTAGACTAGAACACTGACTGAAAGAGAGGAAGTGATCTGTCCAAGGGCCTGTGGGATAGTAGTAGAGACAGGATTGGAATCCAGGGCCTTTGATTTCAAATTCAGGCCTCTTGCCTCTCTCAAATGATATTTAGGCTCAATAGAGAAGATTGTCTAGGCCCAGGAGAAAGTTGGTTTGAGATCTAGGGGAGGCAGAGGGTTCAACAAATACCTCTAAACATCCCACAGTGAGCCAGACATCATAGATGAGAGATACAGGCTTTTGCTGCAGCAACACCACAGTCATGCATAGTGGAAGTGGGCACACCCCTACCAGTCATGGTTTTTGGATCCTTATATGAATAAAGGCAGTCAGGTGGCACAGTATAAAAAATTAAATTATATAATTAAAAATTAAAAAAATATATACTTATTAAGCACCTACTGCATGCCAGACACTATGCTAAATATAGAGAATAGAAAGGCAAAAACAAAAAGAAAACACAGTCCCTGCTCTCAAGGAGCTCATGGTCATCAGGAAGACCTCAGTTCAAATCTAGCTTCAGACAATCATGAGGTGTGTGATCATGGGCAAGTCACTTAACCTCTTCCTGCCTCAGTTTCTTCATCTGTAAAATGGGGATAATATTAATACCTACCTTACAGGGTTGTTGTAAGGATCAAATAAGATATATCTGTAAAGTGTTTAGCACAGTGCCTCGCACATAGTAGGTGTTTAAATGCTTGTTACCTTTTCCTCATTTGTAAAGCACTTTGCAAGCTTTAAAGCACTGTATAAGTATTCATCATCATCATCACCATCATCATCATTAGGAACTGGAGATAGAGCCTGGCCTTGAAGTTAGGAAGACTTGGGTTCAAGTTCTGCCCCAGAGAGGAGAGAATGTCCAGTAGGAAAAGATTCTCAACAGTGCCCAGTGCTACAAACAGGTCAAGAAGAGGAAGACTGGGAAAAAGAACACTGGATCAGGCAATTAAGAGATCATTCTAGGGCAGCTAGGTGGTGCAGTGGTGACAGCCTTGGAGTCAGGAGGAGCTGAGTTCAAATCTAGCCTCTGACCCTTACTTGCTTGATGACCCTGGGCAAATCACTTAACCTTCATTGCTTAAAAAAAAGAGATCATTGATAACTAAGGAGAGATCATTTAGAGTTGAATGATGAGGCTGGACTCTAGATTGCTGAGGGCTTAGTAAACAGTGAGGGGAGAGGAAGGGAAGGAAGGCTAGACAGATTTTCCAAGGTGTTTAGTTGAGAAGTAGGTGAGAACTATGGGCTAACACCTATCAGAGATGGTAGTATATAATGAAGATTTTTTTAAGGATACAGGAAATTTGATTGTGTTTGCAGGTAGTACAGAAGGAACCTTTAGACAGGAGAGATTCAGGATTAGAGAGAGAGGAGATGATAGTGGGACAACGATGTGTTGGAGAAGATAAGAGGGAAAGGGATCGAGGCTACATGTCCAAGCATCCACGTCTTTTATCAGTATTCAGCACTGATACAAGTGAAAGGGATTTGGAATTTCTTGAACACAAAAACAGACCATTTGTGAGGAATGGGTAGATCATGGATATGGCTTTCTGTGTGTTATTGAGAGCAAGTGAAGGGCTAAGTCAGGAAATATGAGTAACTGAGAAAGTAGGGTATTTGAAGGAATGCTAACTTTCATGGTGGAGCCTCCCAATATGAAATCTAGAGTTGGGAGAGAGAGGGCTATTGTGAGTCAAGCATTGCCCTCACAGAGAGAGGAGGCAAAATGTCTTGAAGGCGATAGAAAAGGTCCATCAGCATCTGACTTGGGCGATAAATTTGGATACCCTGAACCTCAAAGAAGGAAAGATTACCAGTGATGGGGAGGATGGAGGGAGAGTTGAGAGAGATCAATGAGTATTTCAACTTTATTACTGGGACAAGTGAGTTGTAAAGGAGAGAAGGAGCAATCAAGACTGGAAAGGGTGACCGGGCACATTGCAGAGTCATCCAAAGCAGTCAGGTGTCATGGAGTGCCAGAAGGTGGAAGAGGTCTGAAATGGAAAGTTTGTTAATTATAAAGTCAGAGTTCCAAAGGGCACATTGGAAAGGGCAGGTAGAACTGGAGGAGGACATGGGAGAAGGGTAGACGTAAGGTGGATGAGAATGAAGGAGTGGACAACTGTGGTTGGAGATTGGAGTTGTTCTGTGAAGTTGAGTGTTCCATACCAGGAATGATCCACCCTGATGAAAGCAAGGTTCCAGACTATACTTTGTCCCTCATTTCAGAAAAAAGTGATATGAGGCAATCTTAGAAGAAAAAATTGACTTTTATCCTAAAAAAATTCATATTTTAACTATGGGGTAAAAGGTAAGTAAACAGAGAAAATGCTGATTACATTTCACATACATCATTATGGGATGGTGCATAGGAAGAGCTTAATGAAAATCTTAGATGTAGGGCCAGAATGGATCTAAGAGGTTTTCGGATACAACATCCCTTATTGGAAACTGAGGCCCAGAGGAGTTAAGTGACTTGTCCCAAATTTCACATCAGAGCATCAACTGTGGCATTTGAACCCTGTTTTTTTAATTCTAGGGCAGTGTTCTTTCTACTTTCTTGACTGGCTTTCCTGAGACTTTCCTGAGTGAGAAAAAGAATAAATTTTTAACTTGGAAGATTTTTCTTTGAAGAACAAACATTTTAATAACTTTCATGTTGAGTTTCTTCCTTACTGTTCTTGACTAGTTAAGCCCAACCCAAAAGGAAAGGTAATTGTAGGAGAGAAAAAAACCCATATTGCTCATCTTGAATATTTTAATTTTTACTGTGAACAAAATCCTTTAAAAATAGTCCTCCCATTTCCAGGAATTTGTCCTTGTTTTTCAAAGCAAAGCAAAACAAAGGTGTTCTGCTGCTAGGCCTGCTACGCCTTCATAAAGGGCACAGAGAAATTCAGAGTCATCAAACAGCCCAGGCACATGAAACTAATCCCAGCAGGATTAATCCTCTGCTGCACATTTAAACCAATGCATCTTTTAAGGTCAGGTCCATCTACGGATGTGTTTGTGGGGCCCCATATGTCCCCTCGCCCTTCTACACAGGCTCCCCAGGCTGCTGTAGTGGACAGAATTAGTGGATCTGGGTTAGAACGCAGCTCTGTTCCTTATACCTTAGTGGCCTTGAGCAAATCACTTCTTTTCACCAGACTTTGGATTCTGCTTCTGAAAACAAAAGTGCTTGGACTAGACCTCTAGGAGGTCTCTTTCCAACTCAAAGTCTCTGATACTGGGATCTTGTGCCCTCTTTTCCCTTTTAAGGCTACCCTTAATATTCATTTGAAACTTATTTCTCCAGAAATTCCTTCACTATAGCAGGTAGTGTGTTGCTATGCCTAATGGAGAGACCACTGGAAGTTGAGTCAGAAGATGTAGGTTCAGATCTTGCCTCCAACACTTCCTAGTGGGGTGACCATGGATAAAAAACTAGTTCATAAGATAGAGATTTAGAATTGGAAGGGATATTAGGGACCAGCCAGTCCAATTCCCTTATGTTTTAGATGAGGAAACAAACTGAAGTCTAGGGAAGTTAAGTGACTTGTCCAAGGTCACTCAATGAGAAAATGCTATATTTTTAACCCAAATTACAGACTACAAATTCTGCATTTTACATCAAGTTCCTCTCCATGAGCCTTAGTTTTCTCATCTGTAGCATGAGGAGGTTGGACTAGATAGCTTCTGGGGTCCCTTCCAGTTCTGAATCTAAGATGTGATGAGTAAAAAGTCTGAGTCTATGAAGAGAGCTGGGGTCAACCCCATACCCTTCCCCAGGCTGGTCCTGAGCCCTTGACTTCCCTAGGCACAGTTACTGTTGGCCTTTGGACCTTCTTTTTTTTTCTCTCCCTCTTCCTTCTTCCCTCTCCCCTTTCTCTCTCTTCTCTATCTCTCTCTCCCTCTTCCTTTCCCTCTTTTTCTTTCTCTCCCCCTCCCTCCCTCCTCTCTCCCTTTCTTTCTGTTTCTAACTTCCCCTCTCCCTCTCCCTCTCCCCCTCCCTTTCTCTCTCTCTCTCTCTCTCTCTCTCTCTCTCTCTCTCTCTCTCTCTCTCTCTCTCTCTCTCTCTCTCTCTCTCCCCTCTCTCTCTCTCTCCCCCCACATAAGGACTCTTCCCATCCCCCTCTTTTTATAATGAATACTCTCATGGTTGCCTGAAATCAGTTTCATGAAACTCAACTTTCTGGACCAACCAGTAGCTTCGGTGTTCCTAGAAGGTGCTCTAAAGAGACAGACTAATCATGACAATCAGAATTCATATTCCAATAATCCTCTACATGTTCTTCTTATAACCCTTAAAGGTACAAAGCAATCAAAGGAGATCTACAGTGGACACTTCCTGCAGGTTAGTTCAATTGAGACTGGCGACCCTATGAGACTAAGCAGAGGGTCATTACCATCCCCATTTCTCAGTGCAGTAGGTTGCTGCTGAATCTGAGGGTCAGAAGACCTGGATTCAAATCCTGCCCCTGTCACTTACTACGTATGGTGGCATCGTTCTGGGCCTGAGTTGCCTCATCTGTAAAATGAAAGAGTTGGGCTACACAGCCCCTCAGGTCTCTTGAGCTAGAAATCTATGGAATTTACCCTGAGTCACGCAGGCTGAGGTGGATTCTAAACTCAGGTCTTCCTGTTGTCAAACTCAGTTCTCCATCCTTCCCCCACCTTGTGTCTCAAAGCATTTTTCTCTCAATGGCCTTAAGAAGTAGGGAAAGTACTTTTTTATTTTATTATTTTTTATTGTTACTATTATTTCCTTAAGAACAACTTCTTGAGTTAGAAAACTAAAATCATATGTCTGTGGTCTAATCCCCTAGACTCAAAAGCCAGAAGCCCCTTCTTTTTTTCTTTAAAAAATATACCAATCCTCTTCCTCTTTGTCAGATGAATGAACTGGGAGTCAGGAAGATCTGAGTTCACCTTCAATCTCAGACACTAGCTGTGTGACCCTGGGCAAGTCACTTGACTACTCTCTGCCTCAGTTTCCTCATCTGTAAAATGGGACAAAAACAGCATCTCCCTCCCCAGCTTGTAGCAAGGACTAAATGAGATAAAACATGTACACATAGGCATGATATATAAAATAATATATACTCAGCACAATATATATACACATATAAAAATGCGTGTCCATAACAAGGCATGTTTTGTAAACCTTGAAGGGCAATCTAAATGCTAGTTTTTATTATTATTCACTTCCCAATATATCCTTCCTCTTTCCCTCACTCAGGGATCCCTCCTTTGCAACAGAAGATAAAAAAGAAAGAATAAAAATTTCAGCAAAACTAGACAACACATCAGCTGTGAAATCTACCCAGCATTCCCCACTCAGAGGCATCCCCCTGCCAGAGCAAGGAAAGAGGTCCCTTCTCGCATCATGTCTTCCAATTCAGTTTCATTAATTAGTTGTGGTAAAGTCAGGACTAATTAAAATGTACTAATGTTTTAAAACACTCTTAGGAAGAAGGACCTTTAAAGAAAGAAAAAAACAACAGAAGATGTCGTCCTTCGCTCTACACGGAGAAGGGACAGAGAAATGTGCCAACACAGATATCTGAAGACTCAAAGTGAGCAAGGGACCTGGAGATTTTAGGTGGCCATAAGACAATAAAGTGCTCACCACCAGACATCTGTCAGGGTGGAGGTTCTCCGAGGTAAAGCCCCCCTAAATCTGAAGCCATCAGGGGCTTTAGATCAGTCTATCTTTATCTTTTTTTAAAAGAGGTGACAACCTCATAAACCCATAATCTCTTCTTGGGGATGATGCAAGACTTTAGTGAAGAATGGAGAAAAACAAGGTCTCCCCTCCCCTCCTTCTCCTCTCTGCCCCCCTACCCCTGCCTACCTCCTTTTTTCTCTTCCTTCTCTCTCTCTCCTTGTCTACGTCCCTCTTTCTCTTTCTCCTTCTCTCTCTCCTTCCCTTCCCCCTTTCCTCCCTTGCCTACCTCCTTTTTTCTCCTCCTTCTCTCTCCTTGTCTATGTCCCTCTTTCTCTTTCTCCTTCTCTCTCTCCTTCCCTTACCCCTTTCTTCCCTTGCCTACTTCCCCTTTCTCCTTTTCTCTCTCTCTCTCCCCTTGCCCACCCACTTTCTTCCCTCTCTTACTCTCTCCCTTTGCCCACCTCCCTCTTTCTCATTCTCTCTATCATTCCCTGTCTTTCTACTCTCTCTGTCTCTCTCTCCTCCTCTGTCTGTCTCTCTGTCTCTCCTTCCCTTGCCCTTGTTCCCTGGTCTAAAGTTTCCCTATGAGAGTCAGTTTAAAGTCCCATTTTGTTTCTGGCCCCAGCAATGAAGGAAACAGAATTTTTTTGGTTTAATGGCTCTGATTGCATAACTTGTAGGACTTGTGTTTCTCCTTGGGGGCTGGAACCAAGCTCAAGCTGAACTGGCAGATCACTCCTGCTGCCAATTTGAGGAAAAGAAACCTCCTTTCCCAGAGCCCAAACACAACATGAAGCTAGAAATAAACTGCTTTCCATTTGGATCCATTTATTTATGTAGTTTCAAAGACCTTCTCACAGGGATAAACAAGCCTGTGGGCAGCCTGCAGGCACCGGCCACTGGACTAGGTAGACACTGGAGCCGGTTTGGGGAGACCTTGGCTATGGGTTATGGAAGCCAGTTACCTTTACATTTCTTCTCTTCTGCGGGGTCGGCCTGGGTGCTTGCCACTCCCTGCTCGTGGGCCTCGCCCGGGTCCAGGTGGAACACTGAGCTAGTCCAAGCTGCTGGAGTCTGGAGCCGGGATGCTGGCGGTGGCGGCTCGCTCTTTAGCAGTCCACTGCCGCTCTCTGAGTGGCCCTTCCTATGTAAGCAGTCTTCGGACATTCCTACGAGGCCCCAGGCGTAGTCCTGGTCAGGAGGAGGCGGAGGAGGCTTCCGCTTGTCCCATGCTGGAAGGCCATTTTCTGGAGGGTTGACAAACACAAGTTGACAGGCTGTTGGCATCGTCAAGATCTAGTTGGGATGCAGGCTGGGAAAACAAGTGGTTTTTCTGGTCTCCTGGGCTGACAGTGTTCTGTCAACTTCGGGGACAAGAGGGCAGAGCTGTTCAACCTTGGGGACTGAGCCTCTGGGCCTGGGCTGCCTGCCTGCTACTCTCCTGGACCTATGGAATCCCCCTGTCTGTAGTGCCTGGAATGATGTGCCTGATGCCAGGCCCACTGTGACAACAGTGGGCCTCAAGGGCAAGTGGAGGCCAATTTATTGCCTTGCTTCAATGACCATTTGAGGTCTTGTGGGTCGGGGCTGGTCGTGAACAATTTTCAGATCCTTAGTACATAAAACAACCCGGACTCGGCCTTGCTTGACTCGGATCTTATCAGAGGCTGACCTGAGGGACACTCTGTTGCCCAAGTGTGACATGCTGACGTGTACACACTTAGCAAGGCTGGATGCTACCGTCTTCCCGAGGCAGTCACCAAGGCGGGCCCTTGGGAAGAAAACTATGGATGAGCATCTCATAAATGCATGGAACTAACAAATAGCAGAAGACTTAGCTGGGCTGGGGGCGCTAAAAATGTGGGGAAAGTGGAACACAAATCATAATCTCCTTTGTTTTTATTTAATAGTATTTTTTTTTTAAATAAAATTCTAGAAATAGCATGAGGGAGAGAGGTAAGTGAGGACGAATAGCTAATATTGGAGCTGGAGCTAATCATTGGAGCCGGAAAGGTCTTCATCTAGTTCACCCACCTCGTTTTACAGATGAGGAAACTGAGGCCCTGAGCACTTATATAATCTGTCCAAGGGAGAATGCATCAAAGGTGGGATTTAAAGTCAGGACTTCTGACTTCAGATCCAGCACTCTTTCTACTGTGCCATGCTAGGAAAATGAGGTCTTTTCATGGGTACATCCTTTTTTAACTCAAGGACACAAAATTCAGTTTGATTTGAAGGAAAATTGGTCTTTACTAGGAAGTGTCCTATGTTGACTATGTTGATATGCAGTGGGGATGTGTTAGGGTATCTCTTCCAAAAAATCTACAGAGATGAAAACTAGCTATCCAGAAAATGATAGAAAAGTCAACAGTCAAAGGAACAGAGAGCACATCTGCTCCCCACCTCTTACTGGTGGTGAGTTCCATCTTCCCAGAACCCTTATGGCATGTACATGCAAATGAGAGGGGTCAAATGGTAAGACAACACACATACACACACACACTCATACACACACGTGGGCTGGACACAGGCATTTTCACAGACTCTAGAGGGGCCTCAGAAGATGAAAAAAGACGTTGTACCATTTTTAAACACACAAAGATAAAAACAAACACATGAATAAATAAATCAAATAGACAAATAACACACTACACTGAGACTGTTGTAGCTCACAAGCTGCGGGGCTCAGAGCTTATAGGACCCTTAGGCAGTCATTGATTTCTGTTCCATCCATATGGTGAAGGGATTTCATGCTTCTTTTACCGTCCATTCCATGGCTACAAAGCTCTCTCTCCACCTTGAGGCCTAGGAAAGACTTCTACAAACCCACTGAAGTCAGCGACACCTAAGTGAAGTCCTTTCTGGTCCCTCTAGCTGCTAGTGTTCTCTGCGCCCCCTCCAAATGAACTTTCTATTTATTCTCTCTGTATATGGGTACATGCTGTTTCTCCCTGGTAAGAATGTGAGACTCTTAGAGGTAGAGACTGCTTCCTTTCTGTTTTTGTATCCCTAGCATCTAGCATAGATTGGTACACAGTAGGTGCCTATTAAATGCTTGTTCATTAACTGATTGAAATGCCCAAAGAAGAGGCAGGCTTCTTACATGTTACTCCCCTCCAAACACTATGACCCATGCATATAATGCCCCATCTCCTGCATCTTTGCCTCTGTCTTGGTTGTCACGTACCCTGGAAGGTGCTCCCTCCCCACAACTGAGACCAGCTTTCTTCAAGATTCTGCACATGCTACCTACCATCTGCAGGAGGCTTTCCCCTCTAAGGTTACCTTATACCTACTCTGTACGTACCATCTATCATCTATCTATCTATCTATCTATCTATCTATCTATCTATCTATCTATCTATCTATCTATCTGCCTATCTATGTCTATCTCCTCTCTCTTTATGTATCTATCTCTGTATGTATCCATATGTATGTATATATCTATCTATCTATCATGTCTATGTCCTTTCTTTCTGTATTTATCTATATGTATGTATAGATCTATTTATCTATCTATTCATCTATCTATCCTGTCTCTTTCTCCCCCATCTATTATCCATCCATCTATCTGGCTGCCAATCTGTCATTTGTCTCTCTCTCTGTATATATACACACCTTTATCATCCATCCATCCATCCATCCATCCATCCATCCGTCTGTCTACCTACCAATCTATCCATCTACCTATTATCTATCAGACATACACATCTATTATCTCTTTATCTCATCATCATCATCAACAACAGGCTCTTTTCAACTTTGTTTTTTGTATGTTCTATTTTTAGCGCAGGGTCCAGCACATAGTAGGAACTTACATCAAACTAAATAATATAAAGTAATACCAATCTTTTTTTTGGAATGCAAATCTTAAAGTGCTATATGAAGCTGCTAGGTGGTGTAGCAGATAGAGCAGTGTACCAGAAGTAAGAGGGATCAGTGCAAATCTGACCTCAGACATTTACTGGCTGTGTGACCAAGGGCAAGTCATTTAATCTCTGTGTACCTTAGTTTCTGCCTCTGTGAAATGGGGTAAATAATTGCATCTGTCTCTCAGGGTTATTGTGAGGATAAAAAGAGATGATGTGTGTAATGTAAACCTTAGAGGTCTACAGAAATGTTAGCTATCATCATTATTATTATATAAATGTTATTATACTGTCTAACTTGGGTCCCTGTGAGTAACTGTTATCTCACTCTTACAGATGAGCAAACTGAGGCTCAGAGAGGATGAACATTGCTCATCACACAAGTAGGAAGTATCAGGTCACCAAAGTCCATTATCCAGCCTCAAAGAGAGCAGATATGACATCCTGTGAAATTCCGTGCTCTCCGGATGAGTTTATCTGTGTCAAACAGACATAAGTAAATTTCATCTTCAGGGGCTGCATGCTTTTTTGTGTTAGTAAGATAGCTTGGAACCGTCTATAATTCTACCTTTAAACATACTTTTCCCCAACTTAAAAAATAATCATGCCAACATGAACAGATTTCTCACCATTCCCATTCTGTTTCCTATAGAATTCAGCCACATCCCTGGCTGAATCCATCTGCACACTCCCACTTTAATCAGAGGGACAGAGTTCCCCACCCTATTCTATTGCTTCTGACATTTGATTTTCATCAGCAGCTTGTACCAGTTGATATTTGTTCCCCTGCCTGCAGTAAAAATGAAGAAATCCAACCCAGTTGGGTAGTCTCTGTTCCCTGGTGAGACATTTCATAAACAGGCCAGAGAACAATGCCTGGATGGAACCAGACTGGGACCTTTGAAAGCAGTTTCAGACCCAAGGGAAACATCTTCCTTGCCACTATCACAAAGAATTCACTTCCGCATGTGTCCTGACTAAGAAAGGAGAAGTGGTTGGAGTTGGGATGTGGGGGGAGGGCAAGAGCAGGAAAAGGGGAAGAGCATGGCCACTGGAGAATACATCCCTCCTTTCCCTCTCTGAAAGAAGGTTTGGGAACAGAGCTCTCTTAATGAGATTGGGAAGCAATTACACGCTTGTAATCACCATCTCTAGCTGTATTCATTGGCTCTAATGATATCTGCCTTATTTATTGGCAGTTTTATGGGCAGGGGTAATAATGCCAAATCTAAGGATTAGTCTAGACCTAGTTGGTGCATGGGAAACTCAGCAGGGACCTAAGGAACTGATTCTTATGCTCTCTTAAACACAGTCTACTCAAGTAGTTTTTACATCAGAAATGGATGTATGAATGAATGAATAACATAGAGTTTGCTGATGTACCAAGCATTCTTTGTATTTTTTGGAATGAATGAGAAATGGAGCAACTTTGAATCATCCCATGGCTGACAGGAGAGAAGTTAGCCTAAGAACTCCTTCCCTTAAAAGACAGAGGAAGCTGTGCATATCAAGAGTGAACACGCAAGATACAGAAGATTATCTACTGATGCCTAGCCATTTTTTCCCCATTTTGTACTTGTAAAGTTGATTTTTTTGAACCTTAAAAAGAAAACTTTACATTTATCCAAATTCAATTTTAATTTACTAGATTCATTTCAATCAATCAATCAAGCATTTATTAAGTGTTTACAATGTGCTTGGCATAATGCTAGATGATGGGAATTTAAAGACAAAAAGAAAAAAAATCCCTGCATTCAAGGAGCTTACCCTCTATCTATTTATCTTAGTGTTTGGAACTTGAATATCTTGCTTTGGATCCTGAGTCTTGTGCAATATTTAAACTATTTCCTCCATCTACAAATATGGTAAGTCTTTATAACTTTATTCAAATCATTGCTAAAAATGATTTAAAAAATCATCATTTAAAGAGGGGGAATTCTATAGCCTAAACAAGTTGAGACAAACCTAGGACATTGTAAGGTCAAGTTATGAGTAGATCTGGACTAAATAGACAATTCTTTTCCTAGGACAGCCAGATGGCATAGTGGGTAAAGTGCTGGACTCAAAGTCAATCAGAGTTCAAATCTGACTTCTGACATTTATTAGCTGTATGACCCCGGACAAATCATTTAATCTCTGTCTCAGTTTCCTCTTCTGTAAAATAGGCATGATCATAGTGCCTACATTCCAAGTGAGGATGAGATAATATTTGTAAAGCAGTTCACAAACCTTAAAGCTCTATATAAATGCTAGTTTTAATTATTATAGTAGCCATATATTTTCATAGCTATTGAGCTATGATGACTTCTTCATTTTATAGATAATATTCCAACTAGTGAGAGGATTAAATTAATGAGAGTTCAGAGTAGGATGTCTTCGGGATTATCTGAACCTGAACATATAAAAAATAGATTGAAATGAAATTTTTAAAAAACTAAGCCACTCTTGTGGCTAAATTGATTGGGAGGCATGAATAGAATAGAATATTACTATGCCATAAGAAATGATGAATATGAAGAAGGAAGAAAATCAGCATTTATTGAGCACATACTGTATACCAAGTAATTCACAAATTTTGCTTCACTTAATCATTACAATGACCCTGGGAAGGAGGTACTATTATGATCTTCATGTTATAACTGAGGGAACTGAAGCAGACAGTAGCTAAGTGACTTGCCCAGGGTCACACAACCAGTAAGTATCTGAGGCTTCATTTGGACTCAGGTCTTCCTGACTCCATGTCATGCTCTGTTTGTTCAGCCACCTATCTTCCTCTAAGAATTCAGAGGAGTACGGGAAGCCACAGATAGCACTGAGAGACTTCTACGAATGGATGCTGAGTGACAGAAGAAGATCCAGAAAAATGATGTACATACTCTAACAATGCATATAGAAAAAACAAAAGCCATGAGCTGACAGTTGTATAATTCTAACATCCAAGCTTAATTTCAGAGAGGCATTGAGAAAAAGGTCTCTCCTTTTGTTCTTTGCAGAGGTAGGAGGCTATGGATGCTGAAGAGCACCATGTTGTTATTTAGATTTGGTTGATAAATTGGTCAGTTTTGCCAAAATGATTTCTTTATTTTTCTTCTTTGTTACAAAGGATGGCTTACTGAACTGGGGAGAAGGGAGGGATATGTTCAGGAATAAAAGTTTTGTATGAAAATTCATCAATAAAATAAGAAGGAGGTTGGGATTGATGGACTCTAAAGTCTCTTTGGATTATAAATGTATGATTACATAAAGCAAGAGTCCAAAAAGGATCTAGCTTTATTTATCTTGATGGACTTCAATGAACATAACTAGCCATTTAACAGAAGGTGCCCTTTTTCTTTCTTTTTAAATTTTGATAAGAATTAAAGCCTCAGTAGCATGTATTTTCACCTGACCAGTGCAGTTAATTGTCACTATGGAATAAGGAGGCACTTTCGCAAATTGGATCATTTGAAAAACAAAATATCAGAGATAAAATTTTCATCCTCCCAGTCACATACATATGCATCCTGGAAATTTTTATCAACGATGATGCAAAAAAATATTCTGCCCATTTAAAAGAAAATGTTATTCAAATATTCAAGTATCCAAGGACACACATATGAGCTGACACCTTAGAGACCAGCTAAGGGAAAAGAAGGTGGAGGATAATGAAGAGGGAAGGAAAGGTCACCTGAATGGGTTGTATTTAGATGGTACTTATCCTCTTTGGTCAGGGAATGTTTGAGTTTATGGGAAAAAGAAAATAACAATTAGGAAACAGATTCCTCTCCCTCCCCTCACCCCCACCAAATGATCTTCAGTACTAGTGGGACATCTTGTATGAGGTCTTTCATTTCTATTTCATCTCACTTGGTCCTTACAATGACCCTGGGAAGTAGGTCCTCATTTTATAATTGAGGAAACTGAGGCAAACAACAGTCAAGTGACTTCACCAGGGTTACACATTTGGTAAGTGTCTGAGGCCAGATTTGAACTCATGAACATAAGCCTTCGTGATTCCCAGCCCAAAAGTGTCAAACACCTGACTAAATGAGATTAAAATGTAATGGTGAATATTTAACAAAATAAAGAAAATACAATAAAACATGAAAAAGGTTAATACCCATTTGCTAAGTCAATATGCATAAGCAGGGATCCTTAGTCCTCCCCTCTCTTCTATTTGAGTTTGCCACCACTTCTGTCTACTACCTATCTGTTTCCTCTATGATCCAAATGGGTATAAAGGAATCTGTTCAATAGTATGGTGAACTCCCTTCACCCATGCAGATTGCAATCTCTCTGTGATTTAGTGCAAGGCTTCTTAACATTTTTTTTGTGTCCTAGTTCTCTGGGAAAAACTATGGACCCTTCTCAAAATTATGTTTTCAAATGCACAGAATAAAATAAATTGAATTACAAATAAAACCAATTATATACAATTACCAAAGAAAGATGTTTTGTAGACCCCAGGTTAAGATCCCTTGACCCAGTGGATAGGTCCTAAGGATCTGTAGGAAGAAACCAAGCATTGGTACCCAGCTGTATAAGCCACATGGAGGTTAAGTGACTTGCCTAGGGTCACACAGCTAGAGTGAGTCAGAAGTAGATCTGAATTCACCAGTTCTCCCTGATTCCAAGACCAATCAGGCTACCAAGTAGCTAGAGAGAGAGATCAAAAAACTCCATGGAAGCCAACACTCACGATGGCCTGGTTCACTCCCATTCATTGAAGGGTGAGTCCCGACAGAAGGGACAAGCCAGGCCAGGGCTGTACCTGTGCCCAGGCCATGGCTAGCCCTACCGTTCCCAAGATACAGCC
The DNA here is from genome assembly GCA_023548195.1 of Bettongia penicillata ogilbyi. Taxonomy (NCBI): domain Eukaryota; kingdom Metazoa; phylum Chordata; class Mammalia; order Diprotodontia; family Potoroidae; genus Bettongia; species Bettongia penicillata. Next base: position 2,162,509 of record JAJHZJ010000170.1, on the reverse strand, counting down.
CCAACATTAAGGAATTATTGTAATGCTTCGGACCCAGGCTGTAAACAGCCCAGAGAGAAGGCTCTGAAGCCTCTGGTTTTCCAAATGACAAAGAAGTTACTTGTATTTCTGTGCAGCCACTGAATGGGGCTGACCACCTCTTTATCTTGGCATCGGTCTTCCTCCAAACAGTCTCATCTCAAACACAGCCGTGGCTCTTTGGCTCCATGTTTGTGGGGCTGATCTAGCACTTCATAAAGGGCTATGGATTGAAAGCGGCTGGCCTCTGAAAAGCAGCTTTTTGGGATGGCTAAAAACCATTTTGAAGTGTTTAAGCTGGGTTACAAACTGGACCAGTTCCTGCTAGGTTTTCCCTAGGACCTTGAAATTAAGCAACTCTATCTTCCACTTTTCATGACATACAGATAATGATTGCCCATCATTTTGCTATTACTTTTCTGGGGAGTGTCAGGAGATAGCATCATGGAGAATGCCAAATACTTCCTTCAACTTAGAAAACCTTGTCTCGTTGATGTATAGTGAAGAGAATCTTGCAAATATAAGAAGTAGCATCTTTGTTACTTAGAAAATAAGAGTTTCTCTGCCTTCCTTTTGGGCAGTTTGTAACCTGGGTCTTAAGCTACAGTCTCCTTTATCCTCGGGTTGCATCTTTGTAATTGTAGGGCTAAAGGCAAAGTCACAATCTGACTTGGCTTCTCTGTGGCATTCACTTGTCAATGAATTGTAGTAATCAGAGAAAGGTGAGCCAGGGTTTTGGATTGCAAAATGAAATTTCATTGCCCATCATCATGATATGGGGTAGAGTGTATAGGGAGCTATCCTTGGATTCAGGAAGATCTGAGTTCAAGTCTTGCCCCTTACAAATATAGGCTGTTTTACTTTAGGCAAGTCATTAAAACTTCTAGTGCTCTAGGCAACTTTCTAGGATGCTGATAGGCTGATCTCCACTGGTAGAGAGGGATTCCCAATTTGGGGATATATTCAAGGTGAAAGAGAGAGGGAGATGGTTTTGCAGTCAGGAAGTCCTTGTTCCTCTGGCTATGTGACCCTGGGTAGGTCACTTAACCTCATGGTGCCCCAAGCATTTCTAGGACTATAAGTTAAAGATGAACCATCCGTGTGTGCTGATAAAAGAGTGGAGGGAGTTTCCACAAAGATGGAACCTCCCAACATGGAAAAAATCTCAGGACACTGGGATTGCAAGACACTGGAAAATAAATTCATCCTTATCCGAGGTGTGTGTGTGTGTGCACGCGCGCGCATGCACACACACATGTATGTATTTGGGGGGTGGATATAACATGTACATAGATAAGAAAATATTAAAATGAGTATCCCAATTGCACAACAACTGGGAAGAGGAAGAGAAATACAGCAGAAAAATATAAAAGTCTTTGGGTATAGCCAGAGTACATGACAGAGAGAGCAGCCAGGATGAATTTTACTTGGGTAGAATCATGCATGACAGGGTAGAGCAGAGAGAATACTAGCTCTGCAAAGGATGGGTTAGAATTCTGGCTTTTCTCATCATCTATGTGATCTTGGATGTGTCACTTACCCTCTAAGGGCCTCAGTTTCCTTGTCTGTAAAATGCACACGAAGGACTAGATGATCTCCACTGCCCTTTCCACCTCCAAATCTATGATCTCATGGTTTCATATGTGAATGATCACAAGGTCTATATTAGTGAGGGGGTTAACAACGAATGGATTAAAAAAACTATTAAGAAGTTGACTGTGTTCCCTATTGTCTTGTCCCCGTCTATTGAAAGTCTAACCATTATTCTTCAAGGATCATCAGCTGCAGAAAGCCTGTTCCAGACACTCTATCCCACACTGATCTCTTCTGAATGCTTCCAATAAATACCATTTACGTTCTTCACACTGACATGCTCACATACTGTCCTGCAATGCTATTTGAAACTTTTATGTGTATACAGTATCTCCAGTGATTTGAAGTTCTCTGTAATTGTGTCTGATTCTTCTTTTACAGCGTTCAGTACATTGCAGGGCACATAATATACGATCATTCAATAGAAATGAATACCATAGCTGTTCTTAAGTGCACAGTACAATGGAGACAGCAGAACGTACTTCAAAGCCCTTGTATTTACCATAATCTGATGGATAGTGGCATTGGTCTATGGGGCAAGAAGGTAGCAGTTATTAATGATTTTCCCTAGTTTCTCCCTTATTCTAAAGATGCCTCTTCGTAGTACGTAAGAGTAGGGAAAGTCCAGGTCCCTGGACTGGTGTCTAAGTTTGACTTCTTCGACCACAGAACTCCGAGCTGTGGAGAAAGGAGAATGAGTGAGCTAGGTGAGATATCTTTATACCCAAGCAGTTCAGCTTTGGGGAATAGACAACTGGATGTCTTTGTCTATATAGACAAAGAGTGTGTTTGTGTTTCTCTGTGTTGTGTACATCCCTAGGGAAAGTTCAGTACATGAAACTGTTGACCAAAGTCAGCTTAAGGTCTTGGACAGACTCTCCCAAAGGATTAAGCAAAGATGTTTCTCTTATGACAGGGGCTGACCACTGTCTTACAAGCTCATCAACAGCTGTACCTTTCATAGCACCTATTCTCTTAGGTATGTCTTTATTATACCTTAGGTATGATCTTTGATGGAGGTCACAGGGACTGGCAGTCAGTAGTCATGGGACCATGACATATTGGCTTTTGAAGGCTCTCCAGGGACACAGTATGAGAGAAGAACTATATCTTTTGGGGTTTTTCTCCCTTTCTGCTCACAACCATGTGGAAATTTGAAGTTTATGAGGATATATAGTACAGAAAATATTTTTCCACTATTTAAATTTACAAGTGGCAACAGTTGGCATTTTCTCCCACTCACCTCTTACACTTCCTTCTCTTTCTAGGCTTTATTATATTTGCAGTGAAGCAGCACAGTGGATAGAGGGCTGGACCCGGAGGAAAACTCATCTACCTGAGTTCAAATCTGTCCTCAGATATTTACTAGCTGTGTGACCCTGGGCAAGTCACTTAACTTTGTTTACCTCAGTTTCCTCATCTGTAAAATGAGGTGGAGAAGGAAATGGCAAATCACTCTGGTATCTTTGCCAAGAATGGGGTCACAAAGAGTTGGAGACCCCTGAAATGAATGAACAACAAGGTTTTTTTTTACCTTTGAGATTACAAAAGATGTTACTCCAAGATGTGCTTCAGCTGCTTTCTTCCTTGACCCCTCTAATCCCATTCTCTCATTGATGAATTTCTCTTAGAACCTTCTTTTTAAAGAAGGGTCCAAACCAGTTTTCCTTCATTCTCCATTAAATGGGCACTGTTTCTTACTGGGAAGATCTTGGAGAAGTTGGGATAAATAAAATCTATTCCACGTCAAAAGATTATAGATTTAGAATCCCAAGTGACTTCATTTGAGATGAGGAAACTGGGATTCCCAAATCTGAAGAGAACAGTCACTCAGAGAGTAAAAGCGGGAGCAGGGATTCCAACCGAAGTCATGTGAGCCCAAATCTAGCATCCTCTTCACTCTGGCACGTTACCTCTGTTGAGAGGCTCAACTAAGGTAATACAGTAACGAGCCAACCTGGGACCCTTAAAGGCCTCTGTCAACATCCATAGTCACGCCCACTTATGTGTTTAAGGTAAAGCCATCATTGGGTCAGGTTACAGAAACTTCACAGGATTGACTCTGAGAGTTGAGGCTGTGGGGGAAATCTTGCACTGAGAAGAAAATCCAACTGTTAGATTAAAAAGGTAGATTCTCCCCCCTGCCAAGATCATAAATGTGATGGGGTTCCATATATTTTGAACTTCAGTCCTGTTGAAAAAAAGTAATTTTAAAAAATGGATGAAGAATGAGGGAGAAACTTTTGCTACCAGAATGAAAATATATAGATGTCTTTTTATTTATGAACAATGGGGCATAGTTATGGAACCACAAAGAAAATTCCTAGCCTATTTTCTCAGTATTGGACAGTGAAGCCTAAAGCAGGGGATATCTCTTTCCTGGGGCCACAGAAGAAGCTCCCTAAAGTTTGCTAAGCTGGTTGTTTATCATTTGTACCCTATTTTACCCACAGTCATTAGGTTGGGTTCCTTGGCCTCAGTCAAGGAGATTTTGCTTAGCATATGAAAAGAGTTACAGCTGTTGCAGAAATATTTGGCCCTCTGAATGACGAATGCTTATGAGAGGTAACAGATGGTTACCGTGGGTGTTAGTTTTCTCCTGTCCAGGACGCACAGAACACACTATTTATACCTTGCTGCCAATAATTCAGAAGCCAGTTGGAACTTACCTTGTTACAGGGTGGTCCGTTTACTCTAGGAGGCATCATAGTACAAAGCATAGAGCTCTAGGTCTCGAGACAGGAAACCTGTGTTCAAATTCTACCTCTTATTATTTTTGTGACCTTAGGAGATTTGCTTAAACCCCCTTGGGTCTCCTTAAATGAGAGGTTCAGACTAGATAGTTTCTAAGGCCCCTGGATCTATGAACCTTGCTGTTATCCCTAAACAGCTCTTGAAGAATTGGAACCCCTAATGTTGATGTCTATAGAAGGCTGTTATACGCTAACCTCCATCCTACAAATCCCTTATTCTAGATCTGCCTGGGGCATGATTGCACGTAAAACATGTTAGAGTTGTCAGTTTTACTCTAGGAACTACAGAGGAAGGCCTCCATGAGTCAGTGCTGAAAATAGGCCATGTTACTTTCAAGTCTCACCTATTGAGACTGTCAGTATCCTAGGATCAGGATTAGAATAGTGAATTAAAAAAACCCCCAGCATCTTGTCTTGGGGTTTCCAAAAATATTCAAAATGGTAGCCAAGAAAGCCTGTGAAACTGTAGGTAGTATTAAGAGAGGAATGACGGTCAGTACTAAGGAGGTGTTAATTCTACTTTATTCTTTCTTGGTCAGGCAACATCTGGAGGATGATATTCAGTTCTGGAGACCCCATATTAGGACAGTGCTAAACTGGATGGAGTCTAAAGGAAGCAATGATGTTGTTCCATAAACAGGTCTTTATGGAACTAGGGAGATTTAATTTGGAGAAGACTCAGGGCCCCCACCTCTTCAGATGGGGGGAGCAGAGAGAGACAACAGGGATCCTTAGCTATCTGAGAGACTGTCCTGTGGAAGAACTGGATTGAATTTGTGCTTGGCCCTAGAGCATGGAAATAGAAGCAGTGGGGAAAATGACAAAGAGGTAAATTTTAGGCTAGTTGGAAACAAGAACTTCCTACTAACAAAGAATGGGCTGTAATTCCTAACAAAGTGGAACAGGTATCCTCTGAATATAGTAACCCTCCACTTTCCTGGAGGCCTTCAAGCAACAGTCACCATGTAACCACTAGTTATATGGATGTAGAGGGGATTCAGGCAAAGGTGACCTGAAGATGACCACTGAGGTGCCTGCCAGCTCTGAGATGCCACGATTCGCCAGAGTTCTGGGTAGGTTTTTTCATATTTTCCATGAGAAAAGCAGCCAGGCTTCAGATTGATACAGACATTTCCTCCCTTTGAGGCAAAAAACATTTCATTCTGGAAAGGTTGACTGTTCACATTCTATTCAAGGATAAAGAAATCATTAGATTCTTGCTTATTTTTGGTAAGCTGATGAGTCCACTTTTTCCAGGATGTAAGTTACACTTTGGGAAACTGGGTTAATGCCTCCAAGTCCCTAGACTACTATTGAGAGCACAGGTTCCCAAGGGAGGAAGAGGTATGCTAACTTTCTAGAGAGTCAAGCTTTCTCCTTCAGAAGTAAGCTTTCCCCCAGAAGAATTGAGTTTAACATTTGTTACGTATGGGACACATACTAATCCCCAAATATCAGATGGTTTGGGCAATTCAACTGTAGAATTCTCACACTGGACGTCTACTATTGCATTCATCAGCAAATTAAGACATGAAGGCAGGTCCATTGGACTTCTTGTCCAACCTTATCACACATCTCTTCTCATCATGAATGACTCCTGCCAATCCCAGCCCTGCCCCCACCCCCCACATCAGTCGGGCTGTTTTCCTCATTGTCTTCTTTCCCACAAAATATTGTTACTTTTGGACTTTTCCTTATGCTACTTTTCTCAGGCAGAAATCCTTCCTAAAAGCCCATTCCCATTCAGCTACTGCCCCTGGGCAGCTAGGTGGATCAGTGGATAGAGTACTGGGTGTGCTGTCAAAATGACCTGATACTATGTGACCCTGGGCAAATCACATAAGTTCATATGGATTCAGTTTCCTCATCAGTAAAATGTGGATAGTAATAGTGCCTACCTCTCAAGGTTATTGTGAAGAGTAAGTAAGATAATAAATGTAAAGTCCTTTGCAAGCCTTCATGTGCTATATAAATAGTAGCTATTATTGGAAATCTCTATGCAAATCTTATTGACCTTTCAAGGACAGACGCAGTATCGCCATCTCTCTGAAGTCTTCCTCAATGACTTAGGACCATCATCCCTCTCTAATGTGTACTTCTAGTCTGGATTTGGTCTATAACACAGAGAATAGCAGAGCTGAACCTCAGAGGCCATCCCATCCCATTCATACCAGAACAAGAAACCCATATCCAACACCCCAACCCCTCCAAAGGTCTCCTAGACCCAGCTTGGAACTGAAAGCCTGACCTCTTGAGGCTTCCCACCCTACTTTGGGGCCACATGAAGATACAGATCTAATCTTCTATCTTCACCATTTAGTTGTTGGAAAGTAGCCTCAAGAGAAAATAGAAATACCATGCATAAAAGGAGGTTGAGTGGTTCTGATCACTGACATTTACCTTCACGGCCAGTGATAATGAGCCGAGACAGCTGATATCTGCGCTTTATGGGGTGACAAATTCTTAATAACACACAGTTGATTTGCACAAGAGCTTCAAGAGAGAAATGGGCATTGATTATTCTTCCCATTTTACCCATGAGAAAATTAAGGATTGCTGAGATCATACTCACTTGCCCCAAGGTCACATGGTCAGTAAGAAGCTGAAGGGTTTAAACTTGGTTAATCGTTCAGAGTCCTTTCTACCTTTGTGGTCTCATAATGAACACTGGACTAAGGAAATCTGTTCTCCTTTCTATGAAAGTTCTTGTCTAAGGCTTCAATTACTAGCTTCTCCTACCTAACACATAACGTGCTTAATAAATGCCTATTGATTAATTAATGTATGGTGACTAAGATGGTCTTTATGATTGTCAATCAACTAGGCATTTGTGAAGTGTTTACTAGAGACTCATTGTTTGTCCTTCATTTTCCAAGAAGACAATGACACGAGGAAGGTGATGCCATGATTTGCAAGTGAATTGGTTTTAAGTGAGAAAGGGCTGTGTACAAAGTCACCAGCCTCACTTTCTCCTCTGGAGTCATCTGGATTTACTGGCAAGATATAGATCAGGATGACTAGAGATGGTCCTGGCTGTAGTGGGAGACCTTGGCCTTTTTAAGCTAAGGTTTTCCCCAGGTCTCAGTTTGTCTGAGACAATGCCCCTTCAGTGATTAAAACTAAGTAAGAGATGAGGCGAAGTTCTAAAATATACAGAGAAATACATCAAATTTATAAGAATGCAAGTCATTCCCCAACTGATAAATGGTCAAAGGATATGAACAGGCAGTTTTCAGAAGAAGAAATTAAAGCTATCTATAGTCATATGAAAAAATGCTCTCAATCACTATTGATTAGAGAAATATAAATTAGAATAACCATAAGGCACTACATCACACCTATCAGATTGGCTAAATGACAACAGAAAAATGATAAACGTTGGAGAAGTGGGAGAAACGGAACACTCATGTATTGTTGGTGGAATTGTGAACTGATCCAACCATTCTGGAGAGCAATTTGGAACTATGCCCGAAGGGCTAGAAAGCTGTGCGTACTCTTTGACCCAGCAATACCACTTCTAGGTCTGTATCCCAGAGAGATCATAAAAATGAGAAAACGACTCACATGTACAAAAATATTCATAGCAGATCTTTTTGTGGTGGCCAAGAATTAGAAATTGAGGGGATGCTCATCATTTAGAGAATGGCTGAACAAGTTGTGGTTTATGAATGTAATGAAATACTATTGATCCATAAGAAATGATGAGCAGGGAGACTTCAGCAAAAGTCTGGAAAGACTTTCATGAACTGATGCTGAGTGAAGTGAGCAGAACCAGGAGAACACTGTACACAGTAACAGCAACACTGCACAACTTTGAGAGACTTAGCTCTTCCAGTGATTTAAGACAATTCTGAAAAACAGCATGGAAAATGCTATCCAAACTCAGAGAAAGAACTATGGAGTCTGAACACAGATGGAAGCATACTATTATGTCTCTCTCTTTTTTTTGTTTCTTTTTTTGTGGTTTTTCCTTTCTGTTCTAATATTTCTTTACAACATGGACGTATGGAAATATGTTTAATATGATTGTACATATCCACGCTATATCAGATTGTGTGCCATTTTGGGGACGGGGGAGTGGAGGGAGGGGGAGAATATTTAGAACTCAAAATTTTATAGAAGTGAATGTGGCAAACTAAAAATAAATAAATAATCGATTTTAAAAAAAAGAAATGAGGCAAAGAATAGTTTCTTTTACCTAGTTCAAAACCCAAAAACCAGCCTGGGAGGGGAAGATCTGCAGTCATAACAGAAACATTGGCTATTTATACTCAATCCCAGACATCAGATTAAGTAAGGCTTGGGCTGGGACCAACTGTTGCCCAGTCAATGAGAGTCTGAATGATTTGGGTTTGAGGCAGGGTCCTTCAACAAGAAATCTAGCCTGTAAACCCCAAGATATCTTGTGATATTTCAAAATTTACATTCTTTTGGGCAGAGCACTTGCAGGTAAGGGTGTGGTTCCCTATGTGGACAGAGGGAGTGGAGGGAGGGAAGGACGGAAGAGAAGGAAAGAAGGAAGGAAGGAATGAAGAAAAGCAGTTGCATTGCCCAACTGGTACTGACTGGTTGGGTCCGCAGTGGGGCAGCTCCTGTTTCTCACAGAGCATTGTTTGTCTGACCAGGTATGATGCTCATTGCTGGGAAAACAATGACACAAGAAACAATCTCTGCCCATTTTCACAGGAGAGACATGTACACACACATATATGTATATATTATATATGTATATTATCTATAAAAGGCATATGGTACATGTAAAACTCATATAGTGTGACCATGACTTAACCTTGGAGAAGAAGGTCCTAGCCATTGGGGAGAACCCAGAAAGTCCTCCTGCAGAAGGTGGCTTTAGAACTGGATTGAGAGGGACCAAGTGGTTTAAGAGGTAGAGATGAGGAGATAGAGGACTCCAGACATTGGTAACGATTAGCACAATGGTGTGGATTTGGGGGACAGAGTGTGGTGTGTGAGTACTTATATGAGTTGGCATATCTGGACAATAGGAGTTTGTGTCAAGGAGAGTAATGTATAGGAAAACTGAAAATATAGGAAGGGACCCATTGTTGGGCGGCTTTAAAGGATATCTGTAACTCTCCAGCTGAAATACCCTCTGTGTATTGTCTTCTCCCTTGGAATGTGAACCTCTTGGCAGCAAGGACTGTCTCCACTCCTTCTTAGAATAGTCATGGTGAGTGCCCAATAAATGCTCATCCATCCATTTATCCATCCATTTTTCCATCCATCCATCCATCCATCCATCCATCCATCCATCCATCCATCTATCCATCCATCCAAGGACTAGTTTAGTTGAGTGAAGGAAGGCTCATTCCCCAAAGGCTGGTCTATGATAGAACATTTAGCATTTTTGGCCTTAGCTTCTCATGAGGACAAAAATGAAAAATGACCTTTCATTCTGAGATCTGTCCCTCCCTTCCCTACCAGCATCTGCTTCTCCAGTGAGGGACGTGGGGAATGGGACAGAGGGTGCTATGAATCACACCTAAATGATGCAGATTAACATCTAAAAATGTGCCTATCTGTCTTAACTTCACGGCAAGAGTTTTTAACCTAGGGTTTGTAGACCTCCAAGGAGTCTCTGGGTAGATTTCAAAGGGACATCTAAGAGATACAGTGAATAGATCACTGGGCTTGGAATCAGAAAGATTCATCTTCCTGAGTTCAAATCTGATCTCAGACACTTACTAGTGGGGTAAGTTTTCTGGACAATTCACTTAACCCTGCTTGCCTCAATTTCCTCATTTGTAAAATGAACTTGGAGAAGAAAACAGCAAACCACTCCAGTACTTCTGTCAAGAAAACCCCAAATGGGGTCACAGGGAGTCAGACACAACTGAACCATAAAAACACAGACATGGATGGAAAATATTATACCTTTATTTTCACTAACATCTAACTGAAAGTTCTAATTTCCTTTACTTATGTAAAACCATTCTGAACAAAGGGTCTCTCTATAGACCTGTGGCCAAAAGGTAAAGAACCCTTATTCATTGGGGTTTAAATATTCATTATGTATAAGAGGAGGGAGTTCAAGATCAGGCTTATTACGTTTTACCTGGACTGTTTTTAGAGCCTTCCACTTGGTCTTGGAATGTCTTCTCTTTTCTCTAATGTCTTCTCTTTTCAATCCATCCTTCACCCACCTGCCAAATGAAGATTCCCTAATGCTCTTGCTATTTGCTGACAGTGGCTCCCTTGCTCAAAGACCTTCAATGGCTTCCATTGCCTGTAGGCTAAATTACAAATAGCTGAAGCCAAACTTAAATATCAAAGAATAACATTAGGCACAAATGAACAGGCCCTCCATGCCTGGCTCCACCCTACCTCTCCAGTCTTATTTTACATCATTCTCTCTCATGTATTCCATATTCCAGCCAAACTGAACTACAAAGATTAATATACTATCCTCTCTCTGTCTCTCTCTCTGTCTCTGTCTGTCTGTCTATCTGTATTTTTGCCTGTATATTTGTACAGGCCATCCCCTACATATGGAAAATCCTCCCGTTTCACTTCCCTCATTCAGATTACTTCTCTTCATTCAAAGCTCAGCTCAGGTGCTACACACCTCCTCCAGGAAGTTTCCCCTCATCTTCCCCTCCTCCAGGTATTCTAGCTCACCCAAATTCTCCTGGAGCACTTGGTTGGGATCGATAATTTGCCCCCATCACTTCTTACTTGCATTACACTTATCTGTGTTCATGTTGTGTCCCCAGTAGGCCCTTTGAGGGCAGGGGGGTTTTGTAATTAAAACATTTTGTATCCTCAGCTTCTAGTACAATACCTTGGATACAATACTTTATCAATTTTTTTTGGGAGGGTTCCTCCCCTTCCCAAATGACTGTTACAAAAACAAAAGTAATTAATAAAATGTATCTTAAAAATAATAAATGTTTGAATAATGATAAATAATAAAATGTTGAATTGACTTATGATGAGAGAAAAAGAGGAGAATCCTCATGGACCTAGCTTCTGCAAATCCATACACTAAGATTCCCTACACTTAGATTTCTGGTACTTGGGAAATAAAACCCAAGTATTAGCATGATCACTAGAGGTAAAAGCATCAAGATGGATAGAAAACTATGTGTTCTTGTAGATGGCTAATATTTCCTGTTCAGCCTCAATACTCTTTTCAAACCTGGCACTTTTGCTCCGTAGCTGAGCCACTGAGGATTGTTTTTCTAATTAAAGTTCTGTCTGCAATACTGCTTCCCACCTCTTCATAAATTTCCCAAATCAGATACAGCTGTGCTTGGGAGGATTCTGTTTCTCACAACTTTGAGCCATCTGCTGGGGATGATGGCTTTGCAAAAGGTCAGTGGCTGCTTATGGTGGTTATGGGCTCGATGTCAAAAAGGGGGGAATTGGGAATGGAGCAGAAATATCCAATGAGGACCGGGAAGGGACAAGCTCTGATTCTTTCTTAGGACACACACAGTGGCTGGGGAAGTACGGCATGTCCTTGTAAAAGAGCAGAGGTGAACTGCATATTTTCTTGGGAATGTAGGGAGAACACAACGTGCAAACCAATGGCATGTCTGATTTGTTCCACATAGTAATAGGGAAGGACCCAGCAAAAACATGGAATTTGGGAAGTTGAGGCAATGACCCTGGATTCAGTTCATCCTGCAATAATTGAATGCTGAATGTATAAGATTCTGGGGATATAAAGAAAAAAAAGAGACAGTCCCTGACCTCAAAGAGCTTACATTCTTTTGTGAAGGAGTTGCTATTTACAGAAACAGGTGTATGCAAAATATATACTGGGGAAATACAAAGTGTTTTTTTGTGGGGGGAAGAATTGAGTTGAGAGTGTTACTAAGTGGGAAGAAGTGGCAGTGTTAGAAAAAGTCTCTTGTAAGAGGGGTTACCTGAGAAAGAAACAAGGGATTCTCTGAGGAAGGGGCGAGAGGATGCACGAGAGGTGGGAGATGGCCCTTTGGTTGTACGAGAATAATGGATCAGTCTGGAAAGATGGATTGGAATTAGGTGGGGAAGAACTTTGAACATCAAACAAAGGATTCTGTATTTATCTTAGAGACAAAAGAGTGATGACCACCTGAACCAGGGTGGCTGCCCTTTAGAATTAAACAACTACTCAAGAAACAAGCAGGAAAATACGGAAAGGAGCTCCCCCGATTGAATATAAACCCCCAAAATAATACATTTTTGTGCTACTCACACTGCCTTGCTTAGGGGGAGTGTTCTTGACCAGTGGCCATGCCCATCACGGGCCCCAAAGCTGTTTCCTTTGGTGGGAGGAGGAGGACCTGGTCCCTCCTCTTCAAGTAAGATAAGTTTGGTCCAAATGGAGGGTGATTTTTCCAAAGAAAAATTAAAGCTGAAAAAAACAACCATTCCTCCTATTAATATGTTCTGAGCTAAGTCACAGCTACTGTGAAATGATGAAGGCTCAGCAACAGCTTCATCCATGGAGGCACCCTCCTCTTCCTCTTCAGCCTCAAGCCCTGGGATGGCTTGGGTGGCAATGATAATATAAACCACTAACACTTCTTTGTTTTGAGTCTATACCTGATTAAAACATTTTTGTTAGAGTGTTGGGATACTCCTGCTATGGAAAGTCCTTCCACAGATACAGTCTGGCTCCTCTTCTATACCTTATGGTTTTAGAGTCACCTGTTGCATTGAGAGGTTAATTCACTTGTCTTGGGTCATCTGGCTAATAAGTGTCAGAAGTGGGGATTTGGACACAGGTCTTTCTGACTCTAAAGTTGGACTTCTGTCCAGGCGTATAAAGTTTATGAAGTTTATTTCTATATATGATTGCATCATTTGATCTCTAGAGCAACTAGGTAAGGTAGGCACAGTAGAAAGAAATGTAGGACTTAGGGTCAGGAAAATCTGGATTTGATTCCAACTTGGACACTACCTAGGTATGTCAAATTATCTGACCCCCTCAAGGTTATTTCTTATTTTAAAAAGTGAGGACAATTGAGTGTGTCCCCAAAGTCTCCAAAGTTATCAATGTTTTAATGGCACTAAGTATTTTGGGCACTCTGGAATACCTATCCTACAGGTTTGTCATGAGGCTCAGATGAGATATCAAGTAAAAAGTGCTTTGTAAGGCTTTAGCCTCCAACATTATTATTACCATTTTGTAAATAAGGAAACTGAGGCCCAGAGAGGTAAAATATCTTGTTCATACTCATATAGCTAGTATGAGTTAATAATAGGCTTTGAATTTGGGTCTTCCTGAATCTTATTCCACCAGTGATATCACATTGCTTCCCTCAATACCTAGGGGTAGGGGATGAGGGTCAGGTATAGTGTAGGTACAAAGGATGCTCTGGAAGAAAAGGGATCATCGGTACTAGCTGCTCTGAATCTTGTGGGATGGTCATGTATATTTACTTTACAAAATAGACTTGTCTAAGTTACTGAGTATGCCTAAGGCTGAGTATGCCTTAAAATACATGGGGCTGGCAGGAGAGGGCCCAGTGTAATGGACAAAGGATGTAGGAGACAGAGGACCTGGGTTGGAATCTTCCTTTTCTATTGCTATCTGTTGGAATTTCCCATTCTCAGGCTCAGGTTCCTCCCTTGTAAAATGATGGTGTTGATGACATGATCCCAGGTTACTTCCAGGTTTAAATTTACATTTCCAGGATTTGTGAAGGTAATCCCTGGGCAAAACTGTAAGTCCATTTGAAGTGTATCTTAGGAAAGTTCTCTCCTTCCTTTCTGTATCCTATTTCTTCTCCTTCACTGACCACGTCACCCTCTGGCTGGGCTGTCTAAAGTCTGAGGGTCACTCTCTCCAAACCCCTACTTGTCTGTGACTGATTTTTAGCTGTCAGGAGGAAAACAACTTTATCAAGTTAACTGACACTAAGATAGCAATGAGTGGATAGGAGACTTAACCCTCCTAGGCTGTAGGATTGTTTTTTTCCCTAAAGGAGGTTTATTAACCCAAACAAATGTCCAGCTATTATAATTTCTGAAAGTATAGAGTCAATATTTTGGGGCAGGGGGTATAAAACAAACTTATCTCATACTAGACTGTAAGGTCTTTGACGCCAAGGAGGCATTTAATTTTTCTTCCTCTGACCTACCTGATTCTGCATGTTTATCATAGATTTAGAACACAAAAGCACCTTAGTGGTCATCTAATCAAGACCCCTCATTTTCAGATGAGGAAAGCTGAGTCTAGGAGATGTAAAATTACAAAGCTAAGGTCATAGAACTGATGACCATGCCCAGAACCATAAGAGGAAACGAGGTCACTGGACCAAAGGGTCATAGATTTAGAACTAAAACGACCCCAGGAAACATCTAGTCCAGGTCTTTCATTCTACAGATGGGGAAACTGAGGCCTAGAGAGATTAAGTGATCTGCCTAACAAGTAAGACCAGAGTCTTCTAATTCTAGTCAATGATCTTTCTACTATATTGTAGGGCCTCCCTTACCTTACTATGTTGCCTGATATGATACAGTATATTTCTTACATACACACACACACACACACACACACACACACAAACAAAAAGTTTTTCTTTGAAAAGAATAAGGTGGCCTTAGATTCAGGCCTATTATATCCAAATTAACCTGGTTACAACACCAAGGTGCAAATCGTGTTATACAAAGCTAGCCAAGCAGACACAAGATAATTCATCTGCGGGATAAAATTGAAGGTAATTTCTTTTAACTTCAAAGGATTAGAAACATATTTGACTTACTGTTGTGCCAGGGAATGTCAGCTCCAAGTGGAGCTACCCCAACTAGACCCAACCCCAAATTACTCACTAGGCCTTCTCTGGGAGAGATTTCACTCTCGGGCACCATCAGATAGGGCACGTTCCCAGCTGAAGACACAAAGAGCTGCTTGTATAAAGTAATCCAATGGATCCTCATTAAACAATTCCTCAAACAAGCAAAACGGAGGGGAGAGTTCAGCCTTGAGGCAGCCAATTACCCCATTCAAGCTAGACCCAGTCTCTAGATTATTTGACTAGGTCCCAGTGAGCTCTATCTCCACTCACTTGGAAATGTCTC